>JABFEA020000002.1:26069025-26079758 GCA_019775915.2 Cyphomyrus plagiostoma
AGGCAGTGGGGGCAGTTGCACAGGTAGCCTTGCCCCCCCCCCCCCCCGGTGAGGGCTGGGGGTACCGCCCCCTGGGACAGGGGGGGCAGGTGCGCAGGTAGCCTTACGGCCCCGCCCCCCCCGGGGGGGGGGGGGGGGCGGGAATTTATCCAGTGTCTGACCTAAACCAATGATGATACTAGCCCACCTAAGCAAACCAGTGCCTTCAAAAATCTTCATAACCACTTACAGCCGACTTTTGTAAACTTCTTCTACACCTAGAGCTATTGCTGAATTTACCGGCAAGCCAAGGAAAGTCACCCGAGACATGCCTCATTTACGTTTGTGGCAGGAAGGGGTGACACTGGCAGACTGCTATATACCCGCCCCCCCACCCCGAGGAGGGCGCTCTAGGTGGTCATCTGTGTTACTTGTAGGATTGACTGGCTCTTCCAGCTGGGGTAGTTTCACTTAAGAATTAGCTGAGCCTGAGGAAAAGGTTGACTAGTTTCCAGCCAGCATCAGTCACACATGGCTTGTCTACTTACTGGCAAAAATTATTTATTTCTTATTTAATTGGTGGTGTTTAAGGTTTAGGTTGGCTGGTGAAACTGCAGTAAATGTTAACATATGTGAGTGTCTAATGCTGAACAGTACATCCTATGTAATTTCAGTTTGGCCCGGGAGCTGGCATCCCTGAACAAACACGACAGTGATCTCTGGCCTCCTGTGAATTGCCCCAGACTCTACCCCGCCCATGCGATGTCTGCAAATTTGGTGCTGTTTATATTACACCCCCCCCCCCCCCCCACACACACACACACACACCCCAGGCAGAGAACTGGGATAAAAAATGTAAATGTCTCCCTGCAGCTGGTTACATTTATTGATCTGATGTATTTATCCAACGTGAAGTACAGTACAAGGAAGGGTTATGGTTATGTACTCCTCAAACCTACAACCATTCGATTGGCAGCACAATGTGCTGCATGTGAAATTACAGAAGCTAAAATATCCAGTCACCTCCAGCTGAAGATGTACAGAGTCATTTTCCAGTGGTACAGCAAACTGATACTTTCTTTATGTATTTAAGATTTGCTTGAATTCAAAGATAAACAGCCTCATTTCAGTTTTAACTAATTGTTTGTGTGGTTGGAGGTGGGACTCTTTTGTACTCCAGGAGTTCACTGCATTTATGAATTCCAGTAAAAGTTCTTATCAAGAAAAGGACAATGGAAGAATCACTTTAGAAAATATTATTTTGTCCTTGATTTATTTTCAGTATATTCACGGGTCCTTTTTTTGGCATGTGGCCAAAACAACAACTTTGAACTTAAAGTAAAAGCGACGGGAAAACCGCCCCCCAGGGTACGCTTCTTAAAACTTCCTGCATAACTGCTTGCCAATTCCAGTTACTGGCGACTACTGGAAATGGCGAGAACGGGGAGTTGTTTTTAGGCAGGTAACCGTCATCTTTTGTGTATAGTCATCATTCCATTTGATAACAGAAATACTTTTCGCCGCCGTCTAATTGCGATGATTAGCTAAAGGGTATAAACTCGGTATTGTATTAATCTCAGCATATTCCGGATGCTGTGTAATAGGCGGTGACCAGTCTTCTGAGTCACATGACTGCCACTCGCTGCCAAGTCTGGACCAGGATGGTTAAACAGTGCCAGACCAGTTGGTCTATTTTAGCCGGAAAAAATGCAGTGACGAAGAACTGCAGATTTTAAAATACGGTGGAAATAACGCGTTTTAGCTGAATCTTTCCTCGGATCCTAAGTAAAAATAAAAAACAACACAAAATACTGTTCCAATTTGCGTCAACAAATTTGCGTCATGAACAAATTTTCGATTGATGATTTTTATTATTAAGAACAGCGTGGAAAATCCTAAATTGTAATTTTAAAAAACGTGTGAACTAGTCCATCTCAGTCATATGTAATAATTGTTTCAGCCTAATGAGTTACTGAAACGTTTAAAATTTGACTTTCGAGGCAGGGAGCATAAATGAGCTGAAAAGAAACGCAACTGTACGAGATTTTGCCTTCGAGGCATTTGAGGAAATACTACGTCAGCCACTTTCATATTAATAAACGAATCTGGATTCTTTTTAAAAAGGCGCTAAAGCAATAAACGAACAAAACAAATATAATCTAAGTTACCGCCTGAGATAAACACACAAAAACTATCGTGTATGTATGCATGTATATATGTATATGTGTCTACACACACAGATTAAGTGACTACTTAAAGTAAACAGCTCGATTCCACCCTACAGCATTTCACGAATCCATACAATTAAGTAATAATTAAAATCAAACCTCGATACAAAATAATTCTACCATTAATATAAGTACATTATACGCAGATATATTCGGTTTCTGGAGTTGTAGTAGATTAATGTCAGAACATGAGGAGAAAAAGCAGCGCTTCTCTTCAGACGCGAATGATGTCATAGACTAAACAGGAAAGGGGGCAGTTTCCTGTGCCGGTCAGGTCGCAGGGAGATGTTCAGCTGTTTCACTGGTGACGTTTCTAAGCCGCATTATGCTAGAAAAGGACTTTCGTTCACAGATGTAATTCCCAAAAGCACCGGCTCACCATTTTGATTATCTGCGTGTCGGATACAACGTATGGTTTCTCCGCAGAACTGAGAAGCCACCTCATTAAAGAAACCGAAAGGTTGCTAGTTCACGTCCCTGTATTGACTTTAGTTTAACAGATGTTTGATGCTACATAATATTTTATCTATCTATCTATCTATCTATCTATCTATCTATCTATCTATCTATCTATCTATCTATCTATCTATAGCAACGTTTTGGCTTTAGGGTGTAGTTAGTATTAAATAATAACTCACAATTTTTGTAAACCCTCTTAAGTGTTGTCGACTTTTAAATTAATGTCCCGTGGGCTATATATTATCGTAAGCTGCTTTTAGTGTCGTTTGTAGCTTTATTGGGTGCCGCTCGGGCGGTGAAAGCGGTTTGTGCGTAAGCGTGCGCGGTGTAGCGTCACCGTCCGATGACTGGGGAAATTATTCTTTGCTAGCGGTTACAACGAACAAAAAGGGTTTTTATTCAGAGGAGAACCCCCATCCATAATCCAGGCCAGGTCTTATTTTCATAGCACATGGTTTGGAAACAGATCGTTATGGGCGTAGTCCTACTAATTTCCTCTCCCACCCACCAAACCTCAATGCTTGGTTTCTGTAGGGTATGTCTACTTTTAGCAACAATTTTTGTTTTGTTCTATTTTTATCTTAAAATCACACCTCATCTGTTTATGGTGCAGTCCTGTTTGTCTCAGGTACATTGGACTTTTTAATATTGAACTTTATTTTTATGATAGTGGTCTGCTAAATTATGATAAATATTGTGTTTGAAGTTCTTGGCTTATTTCTTAGGTTTTGAATAGTTTGTCTATTGTGTTGCTTTCTTGCCGCCGAGATGAACATTTAGTTGGGGTTTTTATATTAAACAATGCAAGGAAACGTGTGCCCAGTTTAACCCTTCCACCAGTTACTTAAAATGTGCGGAACTGTGGAAAATGTGCATTTGCACAACTGACCTATAAAGTTTTATATACCGACTAAGATGTCAGTATACAACATCCAAGTTCCGCCTGGATTAAAGTGTTTATCAATCTCACTCACTCAACTATGGTAAATCATTCCAATCGATAAAATAATTAAGCAATCAATCAGAGAATGCAAGTTTTCAGAATGCCATATACTCACATAAAGCAAGTTGCGTAAAATAAACTCAGATTTTTAACCGACTTTTCCATAAACCATCACTGACACAAGGAACCAACGTTCCAGTTAACAGACAGGCCTACTGGGCAATACAAGCAGGGGTGCCGCTAGCAATTTTGGGTCCTATGACAAAATATGAGGTTGGGCCCCCCTAGGTAATGTTATTATTAATAAAGCAGATCTCTGGGGGTCCCTAAAGGGCGTGGGCCCTTAGAATTGTCCCAACTTTCCCCCCTTAGCGGCGCCCCTGAATACAAGTATGCTATAATTGTAAGCAATATATGAATATGTGTGTCCTTGTGCTACAAAAATAGTTGGAAGTTGGTCCGATGTTATAAAACATATGTACTGTACACTACATTTACGTATATTGTGCAGTACAGCAAACCATCCAACTAAACCACATTTTAATGGATTTTTCAACGGTATCGCTCAAAATTCTTGATAGCGATGAAGCATTTTTACTACAATAAACAAATATTTAATTTTAATTTGATACGTCGTTTTAAATTGTGCCGAGTGTCTAATACCAAATCATCATTCAAATGTTTTCTTCTATTCCCATAGTCATCACAGTGCGAAGGAGTGGCGCTGTTTAGTCTGAGAGCGGTCGGTGGAGGTTGTGGATCGTAGAATTGGGCTAAATCCAGCGAGATCACTCATCAGATTTATCGATTTTTAAAGACGACTCACTGAACAGATTCTTGCGTGGGATTGCGGAGCGCAAATGAACTACTGTGACATGGATTACACGATCCGCGTTGCCACTTTAGAAGACTGCAAGGACATTTACCGGATGATCATGGTGAGCCGATGTGGGGACAGGCGTGTCGCGCAGGGTGGCACGTGTTCCGTCTGCGCACGGGGGACGCATGGCCACAGCGTAAGCTTGGATGTTGTAGCAAACGAACAGCATGGTATACACATGACACAAGTCCTGGTGTGTCATTTCAGTACGTTTTGGTGCGATCTATTACTGATGTGCCGTTTCATTTTCCCGAGTGTGAGATGTCTTCCAGAAATAACTACATGAAACCAAAATAACTAGCTAGCTCGCTGCTATAGATGCGCATTTGGTATGTGTCCTATCTTGATTTGACTGATAGCATTTCCATGACAGTGCAGCAATCCCATATATATATATTTTTTTTTTTTCAATACTGTGTATCATTTGATGAATTGTCTATATTTTACCACATTGTGTTTGTGTGTGCTGAGTGGAATAGCTGTTTCAGTAAGACAAAAGCGCAGAACTATCTGCGCCTTTAACTATATAAAGAATACATTAATTGATGTGTAACATCTTCCAATGAACTGTACACTAGTAATATGAATCTGTTTGTTCCTAGGAGTTGGCCAAACATGAAAAGGTTTCTGACCAAGTGAAAATTGCTCAGAGAGGTACATAATTACATTTGTCCATGTTCTAAATATTTTTGTAAATGTTCCTCACTAACTTGCAGAAGTGATGCTTTAGTGGATTATCTTGTCTTATATATTAGAGCAAGTACAAGAAAACTATTGCAGAAATATTATAATTTGAAATAAATGCGAGAGGGAGATCTGTAGGTGATGTAAATATAAGCCACTGAAATGCTGAAATCCTTTTTCAGACCTTGAACAGGATGGCTTCTCTAAAAACCCCTTCTTCCAGTCCATCATCGCTGAGGTTCCTGAGCAGCACAGGGGCAAAGATGGTAAGCAGGGTTGGGGCCATCAGGGTTGGGGCCATTCTGGAATGCATTAATTAATTCTAATATAAATCAGGAAATGGAACTGCAGTTGGGATCTGAAAAAACTATGGATAACAGAATTGGAAATGAATTTGAATTTCAGGAAGATTTAAATTCCAACTCCAGTTGTGTTTCCTGATTTGGACTGGAATTGATAAATGCATTCCAGAATGGCCCCAACCCTGATGGTGAGAGCAAGTGTGTAATTTAGTTAATGATGTATCTAGAGATATTTCACTGTGTGGCGGTAATGTTTTCTAACGTTAGAGCTAATTTAGAACCCCTGTGTCACTGTGAAACTGCTGTGACAGTTCATCTTTACCCAAATTTAATGCCTTTATTATGCATCTGTGAGCTCAGACACATCATATGACATCCGACACAAAATAATGTGGGAGGGGAGAGACAAAGAGTCGGCTGCAGAACATGTTCTGACCTATCACAGTGTTGCAAGGTTTAGGTCAATTGCATCACTCAGTGCAAGTAGACACATCCTCAAATATAGGTGTGTTCTTACCAGAATTGAGTAACTCAGGTCCAGAGAGTGAAACTCCAGACCAGGATTCTCCTGGTGACACATTAAAAAAGTGTGACATGTGATTAGAAAAGACTGAAGGTTGGGTGTTCGAGCAAGTCAGTTTGGGACAGGGAAAGTGTTTGAAGAATTCTGATTCTACCTCTTCCCAAAGATCAAGTCACTGCTCAAAGGAACCCATTTTTTTTTTTGTCGGTAGAAAACAAAACAAAAACAGAAGAGATCCTGAACAGCCTTACAGAACTTGACCTGGGGAACTGCTTTGAACATTGGCAGCATTGTATTTAGCTATGTGTCAACTCAGAAAGGAACTATTTTGAAGGCAATCATAGCTAAATTTTTTAAACAGAATGAGTCACAGACACAGTCTCATGCTTTTGTGTCAGACCCCATATCCGTATGCCTGAGCTCCCAGGTTTTCCAAATGCGAAAAGCTCTGAGCATGACCTTGCTAAATGAAGATCATAATTATGCAGATTTATTTTTTCTTTATTCTAGTTTCAGCCCCCAACATGCTAGTACAAATATACAGTAGGTAAACCCCCACCTGAGACAAAAATGCCAATGGAAAGGCACTTTTAGAAATTGCAGTTTGCTGTTTTCCTCCTGAAAACACAAGTGCACTATATGGCGAAACGTACGTAGACACCCTCTGTCCAGCACCTCATTCCAAAACCATAGGTATTAATATGAACTTGCTCAGCCCATTGTTGCTGAGTCGATTAGCCTCTAATCTTCTTAGGTAGACTTTCCATTAGATGCTGGAACATTGCTGGTGGTGCTGCTGCCATTCAGGTTGGGTAATGGGTGATTGGGTCCCTTTCTGTGAGCTTGTGTGGCCGACGGCATCGCAGCTGAACTTGTTCCCGGACATTCTGACCTTCACACTCCCTTCCCTTGCAGTTGACCAGGGCAGCTCTAAGCAGGGCAGAAAGGTGGTGAACCTACTTGGCACCTATGATGGTGCCAAGTGGAAAGTCACTAACCTCTTCTGTTTAATATTTATTTGGTAATATTTGTTGTATGCAATCGCGTGACTGTGCACTTAAGTATATGAACAGGATTTATATCTAAGTGAGCATACGGACGTCACTACAAAGGCTTATGGTCACTCCGATCAATTGCAGGACATACCAAGGTGGGATATGCCCTGTATTTCTTTGCCTACAGTTCATGGAAAGGACGGTCTGTGTACATGGAGGATCTGTATGTGATGCCTGGGTATCGAGGTGAGTGAACTGCCCTTTTTCCTGTATTACTCTTATTATTATTTATTATCATTGAGTGGTGTGTGGCTCTGTGGGTTAGTGCTTGTGACCGGAAGGTTGTTGGTTCAAATTTCATGGCTGGCAGACGGATTTTACTGCTGTGCCCCTGAGCATGGCCCTTAACCACAATCGCTCCAGGGACCATCTGAACCTGTTTTCTCAATTGTAAGTCAATTCAGAAAGAAGCATCTGCTTAATAGATTTATGTAATGGTTAGTGTTCATTTTCTTCTCCCACTACGTCTATTTAGAAAATATCCAATGGCAAGTACACAATCTCATGGCTAAATGTATCTCATATGTTTAGACCAGGGCTGCTCATTCCTGCTCCTGGAGCTCTTACACTTTGCAGAGCTTAAATGCAGCACTAATTTAATAGGAGGAGTTAGACTGATGTTTTTTGCAAGGTTTTTTTGTACCATCTCTTCCTCAAAATATGATACCTAAGCTAACTTGGGAGGCAATGTTTAGCAGACATTTCCTCTGAAATGTGTGCAGTCAGCTATTTTTTTCTCTGTGGACTCATTAAGCGACATCCCATGACCCCATAGTTGGGCGCAATACCTCTAACCCATATAGATCTGTTCATGGTGTTTGGGGCCCTTCACCACAGACATCTACTGACACATGGGTGGGGCTGAACCCTACTGTAGGATGTACTGTGCTTTTGCAAGCCTGCCAGCGCTATATTTATGGTTATTTATTTAGCATACATATGACTGAGATAGCAAGAACAGCCCAGCCATGGAAGATTTGGGCTTAAGGGTAGAGGGGCACTGATCCAAATATCGGATCGGGTATTGGGCATATGTGAGCTTGTGGGAGTTTTATTTACACAAAAATGTGCTGAGGGCAGAAGGAAAATTAATTGGTTCAGAGAGATAACCAGTCAGATTGTAGAGGAAGTGGGACCAAGACATCTGATTGGTTCGTCCCACCTCTGGTTGCTTGGACTGACCTACTCTATATTCTGATTGGTTGTCTCCCTGAACCAATCATTTTTCCCTCTGCCCTCAGAACATTTTTGTGTAAGTAAAACTCTTATGACCCATTTGCGGACAATCTATGTCTAATATGTACTTATTTAGTTTTCAGCAGTCTTGTTGAATCAATTTGTACAATCGAGCCCAAGACAGCACTTGCCCATTTTATATGTGCTTTTCATAGCATTCAAGATGAACGCTAACGCTGCCACTCTGCATTTCTTGCCACTCAGTAGGTGTGAGTGCAGTAGCTCTCTCCTGCTGTGATGTCATGTGCATACCCTTTGTGGTAGGAGGAACATAAGAACATCAAAATAGAGAGTGACGATTGGAAAGTATTTTACACTGGTAGCACAGCAATATGCAGAGTAACCATAAAGTTTTGAAAGGTGGAAGTAGAATTTAATAGAAAATGCCACTAAACAAAGAGCTTGCAACAAGCAATCGATGATATTTGAGTCACTAATTTGGGCTGGGGGGTGACATGGTGGTGCAGTGGTTAGGACTATTGCCTCACACCCCTGGGACCTGGGTTCAAGTCTCCACGTGGGTAACGTGTGTGGAGTTTGCATGTTCTCCTTGTGTCGTCGTGGGGTACTCTAGTTTCCCCCCCACAGTCCAAAGACATGCTGAGGCTAATTGGAGTTACTAAACTGCCCATAGGTGTGAATGGTGTGTGAGTGTTCCCTGTGATGGGCTGGCCCCCCGTCCAGGGTTGTTCCCTGCCTCATGCCCATTGTTTCCAGGATAGGCTCCAGGCCCCCTGTGACCCAGTAGGATAAGTGGGTTGGAAGATGGATGGATAGTTTGGACTGTTTTGCACACTCGCTAGAGCTTGTGATACCAGAGGGGCTGCTATCACAATGAAGTAAAAGTGATGCTTTTGCCAGTGGGAGAAAAATTATGGGGCATTTTAAGCATTCACCACTTGCATATACTCTCTTGGAAGATATTCAACCAGAACTGCAAAATGCCCCAAAAGTGCTTAGAACAAGATGTACAGACGAGGTGAGACAGTATGTTATGTATGTTTCTAGTGGCCTAAGATTTTATTGGGATACATTTTTTTCATTTGCATTTTATAGTTTAAAAATATTAATATATAAAGTATATACATTTGATGTTAAAATATTAAAGTAAAAAGATCTCTTGTATCGGAAAAATTGTACATCCCATCTCTAGTTAAGGGCCTTGCTCAAAGGCCAAAAAGTGAAATCACTTGGCTGACCTGTGGATTTGAACTGGCAACCTTCCGATCACAGACACGACATCTTAAATATCTCTGTAGGTTTGTAGATCTTGAATACCTCTATGTGTCTGTTTTCAAAATAAAATATCTTGTGGGTGTGGCACAGTAATAATAATTTTATTCCAAGGCTGATTTCAAGGATCAATAGGTGCTTTCCCACTGCAATTCAGGAACCTGGTTCCTGGTTCCAAGTTGTTCTGCAATCTTGACTGGGGACTTTTGTAGTTCCTGGCCACTTTTGTGTGTTGCTCACCCACCACACAACAGCAAATGTAATCTAAATAAGAACTGGAGTTGCAAGAAGTTCGTAAGTTAAACATTACATATAATATCACAATGAACCATGAACAGGTAATTTTATTAGTTGTTATTCATTAGGGGCATAGGTCTGAAAATATAGGACGAATTGCATTTTGAAACATTTTATTTCTACACCCTGCAACATCTTTATAGTTCATTATAATAAAAACAACAGAATAACATTATTCTGTTAATAAGCACTGGCAAGTTTCACCTCTGGCACCGGTGATATTAGAATGTTGGTCATCAATCGAATTTTCTGATGTTAAAATATGGAGATGCAAGCAAATAATGGTATTTAATTAAAGTCTTTAATGTAATTGAGATACAAAAATAATTATACCTGCTCCACTACTTCTGTCTCTTTTCCCTGCATTTCCATGCAACTTCCAAGTTATCATCAGTGCTTGTGGTCAACCAATCAGCAACATTTATCACTATATGCCCCACCCTGTATTTCTTCATCAAGAGAACAATTCCTACTCCAGAGTAGGGTCTAAAACAACAGTTCAAGAACATCCTCCCAAGAAGTACAGTACCTGAAAATGGTTCTGGTTCCTGAAAAAGGTTCCTGCAATGGGAAAGCACCTAATAGGTCATCATTGCAAGCTGAGTTCAACTGGCACATTTCAGCCTTGGAAATCTGAACTCTTGTCGTCTCGCTAAGATGAGGCACAGCTTACATATAATGCGACTGGCCATCTCACGTGTCTGTTCTTGACTTTCAGGAAAGGGCATTGGCAAGGCACTTATGAGTAAAATCGCTCAGGTGGGTATATATATATATATATGTGTGTGTGTGTGTGTGTGTGTGTGTGTGTGTCTGTATTAATACAGGAATTTGGCTTTAACATAAGAACATAAGAACTATACAAACGAGAGGAGGCCATTCGGCCCATCAAGCTCGCTTGGGGAGAACTTAAC
>JABFEA020000002.1:26083924-26094541 GCA_019775915.2 Cyphomyrus plagiostoma
AACACTTGAAATATATCAGTCTGTGTGGAATGAATGTATACATTATACAAGTTTCACTTCTTGAATGGAATTAGTGACATAAATCAACTTTTTGAAGATATTCTAATTTTATGACCAGCACCTGTATAAATACTGGAGGAAACACCCGAGCAGTTATACACATGCAATCACGGTTTGATCGAATAAATACAGTACGGACTAAATCGCTAAGGGCGTAGCCATGTGGGATTTCTGGCACCTCTGCAAAACGCAGAGAAGGCGAGCGTGAGATAAACAGGAGAATGTGCTATTGTTTTGAGTAGTAAACTGAACTTACTATTATCAAGTTGTGCACGTAGGTAAATAGCCCAGAATTGCCATTAACTGACCATCCGGACAATCAAAAACAAGTTAAAAACGTAAGACGTAAGAAGCACATGTTTAGCAAAAAACTTTAAATATTTTAAATGCATAGGCCTACATAAAATATTATACACTACGAAGCATTTAAATAACCAATGCTTAAATAGTAATTAAAGTTATAAACGAGTTATAAATTCTACAATTTGTTGGGCGACAAAAATAGATTCAATTGTCATGCGCTGGGGTTGTTTGAGATGTGTTAGACCAATTTTGGCTTTATGTACTCGGATGTGAAGTGCTTTCCCAATTCATGAAGGAGACCATGTCTTCTTTTGCATTTTAAAACAATAGCATTGCATTCAATCGCATATATCATTTGCGTTAGTTTAATACAGAATGTTTGTCGGCCTACTCGTAACAGGCTATATTCAATTAGCGCGCACACGGTGGTGACGGAGGCAGTGAAGTTTATACTTCCAGGCCGCACCCCCCAATTGCTTGCTTACTTTCGGATTGCGATGACCAAGCCTTTCTGCGGCCTAGGCCTATTTATATATATTAGCTTACTAATAGTCTCGAATTATAGATCTGTGTATTAGTATTTTAAACCGAATTTGTGACACGTTCACAATAAAGTTCTATATTTTGTAACCATATTATGCAAATATTCATTCACCTATGTGGTTTTAATTCGGCCTATTATTCGTATATTTACTGACAACAGGACGGAACCTGCATGCAAGTTAAATACTGCTGCGCTTTGCATACTGGACAATAAAATGTTAAAAGTTAGGTTTTTATGACAAACGGTGAAATAAAACGAATGAATGAATGTGGACATATAAAATGGTATTACATAATGTGTAATATAATAATCAATCAGAATATAATCGTCGTTTATATTATCTAATTTGTACTGAAACGTGGTAATCGTCGTATACAGCTATAAATCTTAGTCGGGCATTTCATGGGAAATTACTGCCACTAATAACACAGCTATGCATGGCGCGTTACTTTCCGTAATTCTTGTTTTAACATGCAGTCCTTCTTTCCACAATTACTACGCCACTGACTTATTTTTTATGCGAAGGGGCCGGGCCGAGCCGGGTACAGCTCGATGGAAATACAAGGGGTCAGCGGGTTTTTTTACACTACGTAGTTCGGGGAGGACACCTTGTAAAATGTGGTGGTCTCAGTCCAAAGTACCAGATGCCGGATCAGCCCGTCACTGAACCTGACGACCACAGAGCACAGCTGGCCATGCAATCTTAGAAAAAGAGACTAAAGGCGGAGCAGACGACTTGACTTGGGAGACAGCCTGCAACGAGTAGTTTTTTTCATTTTGTTTCATCCCGTGCTCATAATTTCACATGCTGATCAGAAAACCTGGTCTTCTGCGAAAGCACGAAATAAATATCCGAAGACTGTAATGCAAGGGTACCTTTCCTTGTTGCGATTTTAGAGACAATATCAGCTTTTGCAAATAAGTCGAACGGGATATAAACCGAAGTTGCAAAAAAAGTTGAAGGTCAAAAATTAAAACTGATCTACCGTCCAGTACTGCACATCATACCTTAAGAACGCCTGAATTAATCGCTTTGAAAGTTAATGCAGTCCTCTGAAATGAAGGAAACCAAAGCGCACATTTAGCTGGGTAACTGGTGTAGCCAAGCATGACTATGCGGCGGATTATGCAGGACAGGCAGCAGATGCGTCAGCTGCGATCCGTGTGGACCTGCGCGGCTGTGCTCGCTTTAATGCTGGCGGTCGGCAGTGTCGCGTTCACGGCGTGGGCATGGGGACAGACCAGGAGCCTGTCTCTGTCTTTCAAAAGTCTGCAATATCATCTCGAACAAGTAAGTCAATTCTTCTTATTATTATTATTACTACTATAATAATCGTCCACAAAACTACCTACTACTGCTGTTGTTAGTAGTAGTAGTAATAATAATAATAAGTATTATTATTATATACAAATATTTATTCTTCTTATTATTACTATTACTACTACTTAGTATTAATACTACTATTATTATTATTATTACTACTACTAACAACAGCAGTAGTACGCAGCTTTGGTTAATTTGCCTGCGTCAGTCACTGTTGCAATCACTTTTGTGTGTTGCGTTTACAAGAAAGTTCGCTGGGGTTGGTCAGCGATTCTAGTGATCTGTAGTCATATGGTTATGAAGATAGTTCTGATGGCACCGATATAAAAGTGCCGATGTGTTCCACTTTGGCCTGTTATTTGGTCCATGTGCGGTTAGCGGCGGTCCGACACATGCGTCGGACCCGTGAATAGTCTTATTGCTCGGCCCGGACACGTCTACTGTTCTCGCTAGATCTGTTCGACTGCTGTCAAATTTAGTTCCCATTTTAGTTTTAAGGAGATCTATAGCTAGTGCGGACACTTTAGCCTATTGCAGTTTTGAAGCACGGCATGCATGTGCTATATAGTATTGTCAGGTGCTGCGACGTTTTTTTCCCCATTATGAACTAAGCTAAAGGTCTGTGGTGAAGATGCTGAGTATATTGCATTGTATGTCCAGATGTTCTTGCTAAGTAATTCAGGCCATTGATTACTGTTCTTAAATACTAGCCTATAAACTGTAAAAATGCGACCACTGAACGGACAAAAGGAGTGGTTTCATCTTAATATTATCTTCTGATTGTTTCCTACGAGCACATGTATGTGTCACACAACCAGCACAGTGAAATACAGTATGAAGAAGTGAAATAGCAACAAATGTTTTCCCTCTAAATCTTTACTTGTTGGCACAGTATCTATGGTACAGCATTGCTTAGTTTGAAGTGCTTAAGGGTGGGAATTAAGCTCTGAAGTTTTTTTATTTGCTTTTAACAGACCACATGTCCGTACTTTTTCTGTAATTCATGTGCTTTGCTAGCTTCATACTGACTTTGAGATACTTTATTTTTCAGTTATGGCTTCCTTCCAGCCAGACGTGACAAAGTGTTCTAGGCTTTGCGAACTGCGACTGTTCCATCACATCTCAGCTACCTGACTCATTCAAAGGTGTCATCAGCCCCATGACAAACTTGTACATCTACTTCCTATTGTGTGATGTGACCGATCCGATCTGGGCAGTGTCCGAGTAGTAAAACGCTTGGGATTTTCAGATGATTAACTGCTGGCAGAGATATGGTGATGATCCCCGGGATAGTCCTGCAAACTACCAGTCATGTGCCTGGGCGGGTTCTTTGTAGCTGGGATTTTTGTGATTCCAAAGGGAAGGAATTCGGAAGGAATTGTTATTCTTGGTGATCGGTCTTGTTGATCAGTTGGCCAGATGTTAATTGGGTTAGGTAAAGCCCTGGTATTTTATACTAGTTTTAACTGGTTTGCCCACAATGCTACAAGTTGATACGTTGAAGTTTTTTACTGGTTCATTGTGGTTGTATTTTCAAGTGAAATTGACAGTCCATCCAAATGAATTGCTCTGCCTTCTTTGATATCAGTCAGCTATTGAAGTTTTTATAAGGTATTGGGTAGGTCGTGCCAAGCTGGTGTTAAGTAATATCAAATGCTACAGCTGTTGGCTGAAAATAAATCGGAATGAGTAAACTGGTCTGACTCGTTTCCTAAGATTAAATGTGATTGTGTCATGGGTTTAAGTCTTGCAGGTCAGCACACCGTGCAGACAAGCACGAGTGTCCATAATTGTGACCAGCTTTTTGTAAGATTTTTTATTCTCTAACATTTGCCTTTGGCTCTGACTCCCCCCAACTCCCCACTGCATCCACCCCCACATGACTTCAGGAATGCAAAGCAATAGAAAATTGTGGTTTAAAAAAAGTGTCAGTCCATTTATGTCTGTAGTCATCTAGAAAACAAAGCGGTTTTGCAAAAAAAAAGACAAGTGAGTTTTGCTCTTTTCTTGCAAGTTTATAAACGCATGACTGTTTCCTGGCACCCTTAATGCTTCCTCCATTTCTCTCTCTCTTGTTCCAGGTAAATGCCCAGCGAGATGCCATCGTGAGCCTTCTGCTGGAAAAGCGACTTAAGCTGGACTACCGGAGGGTCAAGAGAGACACGTTCGGACAGTTGGGACGGACAGGTACTGGGAGATGAGGATATTTTGGAAAAATGTTTAGTGCAGAGAAGGTGAGGAAATGGTTAGGAGGAAATATGTAGAAAGGGAAAGGATGGAGGAGTGTGTAGGCAAGGAGCACCGAGGAGCAAGAGGATGTACGTGCAGATGAGGAAAGAACAGGTGGAGAGAAGGAACAAGGAAACAAAGTAATGTATTCAAAGTCAGTGTACTCCCAGGGGTCTGTCACACCGTGTTTGTAAATGCCACAGATTACAGGATGTTCTCTGACTGCTTTACTTACTGTCAGTATATTTGAACCTGATGTGCTGCAGTCTTGAGGAAACACTGGAATATCTTCCTGGTCTCATCCGTGTTAAAGCTGAAGACACATTACGATGAGTTTCTTTTTTTCTCATCATAACTTACCCGTAACTTCATGAAAACTTTAGCAGAGTTCCTAACCGCACATGCATGTGACATATTCTTTTACCCTGACAGTTTAGCATGTACTGAATATTTATAGAATCTTTATACCAGTGAAGCATGTGATTGATAGGTTTCCACAGCAACTCATGATTGTTACATGAAGTCTTGTGATCTGTCAGTTGTTTCTTTAGTGTCTCAGTGCCTTCAGGGCCCTGTCTAGTTCTTCCCTCAGGATCTCTGATGAGGGATCCTGGTTGGACCTTTTTTGGAGTCTCAGTTTAGGGGCCCCTCCTGGGACATGGGTTTAAATGCCAGTGATCCCCTGAAGCATATTTTTATCCCTGAAAGCCGTGCTTATACACGTTCATTCTCTTACCACCGTCATACAGGTGGTTCCTGCCAGAAAATTGCATTCTTAAAATTTCCCACCTGTGGATAATTTCAGATCCAAATTTTGTGTGCAGACGCAAAGCTATCGAAGGTTGAGGGGGGAGCGTTTCAGAAACTGTGACTGGTGGCTGATTGCCTTTGCTTTGCATTGGCTGTCCCGTGTTCAGAGTGAGTGGTTTCTGAACACAAATAGACAGGCACGCTGCTATTTGCAGCGAGGAGGAGCGCACAGAGGCAGATTGAGATTCACAAATTATAGATGTTTTCTGGGAGGCACTGGGAGCTGAACCAGAAATAATTGTGTTTAGGTTTTGTTTTTGTTTTGTTTTTTTAACTGTAACCATAAACGTTGCTAAGGGCCAGTGACCTTAGTGACAGAAATAAATAATACCTACTTCTGCCAAAGAGTAATGCCCCCCCCCCCCAATCCCAAAGAACATTTTCTGATTTTCTTTCCATTCCTCTATCAGAATTACACAGGGAGCAATAAATACATCATTATGTGTGCAGTTTTCTTGTGTGAAGTTGGGGGCAAATGGAAACACCTGACGTATGAAGCTAAGTAACTATTTTACACATGCAAAGGGCACTTCTAATTGTTTCCTGTGGCTACTTCCAAACCTGAATATACTTTCACGCTCGCCGAGCAGAATGCTTGCTTCCACACCTTTTTGAGTGTGTCATTATGTAGGAGGGAGCGTCAAAGGGTAGTTGGAATGTAGTGCAGAATAAAAAAAAAAATGTGCGTGTAACTGCTGCTGTAAAACTGGAAAAAAACGCTTGAGGTCTTGCCGCTTGCTGAGACGTGAGGGAGCCCCTTTTTATTTTTAGAGTTGGCAGATAGAACGGGATCCCGGTGATCTCCTGATGTTTGCATCAGCACCATGGGCATTTAAGGGTGGTGATCAGTCACGGCACTGGGGCAAGGGCCGGCAATCGTCCTGGCACAGTTGCACCACATTAATGCCCTTTCTAAACACTCTGCTACTGTTTCTCTTTGCTTGTAAATATGTATTTAATATGTACACAACAGCTGAAGTATTTATTAATAACATACATTATAATTGTATAATCATATGTCATTGATGTATATTAAGCAGTCATTTTTTGTTCATTAAAAGTTTGGAATGCAATACTTTAAGACATGATTAGGTACGTTGCTTATGAATGTTCTATGAATGCATCATGAAGGTGCACTGAATGTTCTATGAATGCATCATGAAGGTGCACTGAATGTTCTATGAATGCATCATGAAGCATTACCAAATGATGTTTTAGTAGCCGTTCTTTTCCCACTCGTTCAGTCCCTTTGATGCTTACAGATTTTCCACTGGAACACCGAAGAAAGTCATTTTTCAAGATGTTTATCAAATTGTAGACTTAATCTCTCAGCAAAAGCCAGATTCTGAACTACGCACGAGGATATGATAGTGCAGATGTCCAGCCTCTGTTTTTTTTTTCTACCTTGTGTGGGTTTTCTTGAAGTTTTCTTGGGGTAAATATTTAAAAAGCAAAGCTCTCCCTGCCTTCTCAACATTTTTTCCACTTTTCGTTCTTTTTTCCCCCCAAAGATTCTGGAAGTGGAAGGAGAAAGAAGAAAAATCAGGAACTGGCTTCTCATTTTGAAAGTTAGTTTAAACAAATGCCCTTTCTCTAAGTATTTATTTTATGATAAAATACAGAGGTGCTTCTTCATGTTCTAACCTGATCCGCTATCTTTGTCTGTTTCTACAAGTTAAAGACCAAGCCTTTGTAGAAGGTAAGATAACTCCTAAAAGTATTGTTTTAAAGGTTACTTATTAATGTGTGATTTTTTTCAGGTGGTACATCACTGAATCTCTCTGTATCTTCTTCCTTTTTTTGTGGGTGTTGTAGTGGGAGCAGAAGGAGTCATCAAGGGCTGGACAGAGGAACGGCTGAACGCCACCAAGGCTGTGAGTTATGACCCCCAGGAAGGCACCTTCAGAGTGGAGAGGAGAGGCGTCTATTTCTTGTACTGCCAGGTGAGACATGCCACTCCCCCAACCCCTCATACTGACCACCTTACCTTCAATAGAGCAGCGGATCCATCCGTCCATTGATTTTCAGGAGACATGTATGTTAAATACATTTAAATTGGTAATTTTTAAAATGTTAACAAACAATTATATTCCAGCACGTACCCTAATATTACCAAGCATCACAGTACAATTGCTTTCATTCATTCAGTTACAAGGAGAATGGTAACACATTCTGTTAAATTCATGAAGGGTATATCACTTCCACCTCATCATTATTAAAAATGCTCGTGACAGGGGTGGAGCACTGCGTGTAAGGAGACTGTTGGGGCCTGGGGGGGGGAGAGGGGGTCAGTATGGATACGATTATTTATATGGATTTTGAGAGGGTGCTGCGCTGATGAATGGGTAAAAAAACGCACAAGCACACAAAACTGTAAATTATGTTTCTTCCGTGATCAAATTTGACATCATTATTCTCTACTTAAAAAAATAGCAAACAGGTAACATAAGTACTTAAAGGTTACAGCCGTATCTGCTGCTTTCTTCCCTTCATCTCCTCGATAAATATAAAAAAAAACCACACAGCTCATTATGCTCAATTATTTAACTGCTTAAAACCCAGCATGGTGTAATAGGTGCAGATGCTAGTTTGATGTCGTTAAAGCCTGTTTGCTGTGTTCTCAGACCTAAGGTACCTTACAAAAATCACTGGCTTGAATAGGAGATCCAATTTAACTAGCTGATGTTTTAGTGTTCTGTGTAGCATGTTTGCTATTCTGACATATGGCGTTTCGGCAGTGGTTCAAGCATATTGAGTCCATGGTTCATTTAGTGTTAGCAATATCTGTAATAGTGTAATTAGTACAGGTACTGAAGAAATGTAATACCGACGCGAAGAGCTTTTGAAAATGCAATACTATGGTAACTTTTCAGTACCAGTATCCTGTGCCGCATTAGTTTGCACAAACCATATTTGGTAAAATGTCGGACAGCACGAATAAATGAAAAACACTGCGCCGCATACTTGATAAATCTGTGTATGTTTATCTTGCCCAAAATTACTCCAAATAAGCCACATAAGAATGATATTAATCATTAATTCAATTCTGTTGTGCGGTAGCACTTTTCTTCCTATGGCAGTGTCCGAATTCAGGTTCTGCATCTTTTGAAGGACGCGGTCTGTGGTGCTGTAGTCTCTAGGCCGCGTTCCTCGAAGGCCAAATGGAAAAGCTTTGAAAAAAGGGATGGTCTGGCCTATGGATAATTTCCTGCTTGTGTCACCAGTTGTTCCCTCCCCTCCCCTTCAGTCACAAAGTGCCGCTCCTATCATCTAGCTGGGACACACCCACTTTACCTTGGCGCAGTGAATCTTGGGATATGCTGGGCTGTGAAGGATCCATCTGATGGGGGTGTGGGGGGGAGGGGCGATCATGCTCAAGCATGGTATAAGGCAAGTGGGCCCAGTGTGACTGTGCCTTTTTTCATGATTTTATTTTTTCACGCATGGTCTACTGTAATGCATTATACATAGGAGCTGATACATAGGCAGTCAGGCAGTGGTGCCTCCAGCTTGTATAGAATGGTGCTGCTGCAGGATTAGTGACTAACACTAAGAAAAAAAATTGTAACTAACCAGTATTGGCTTCTGTACATCAGCTTCCCATCAATTTTAGGTTCACGTAAAACGTTTAGGCTTTACGTTTTGTATTCAAAGCCTTAAATGGTCTTGGCCCATCTTATGTTGTTGATCTACTGCACGTTCAAGTCTCTGTCAGAAACTTCAAGTCAACTTCTGATCAGTTACTGCTGCCAATTCCATAGTCTTGGTTATAATCTAAAGGTTACCGTGCCTTTGCAGTTACTGCTGCCAGTCACACAGTCTTGGTTATAATCCTAAAGGTTACCATGCCTTTGCAGTTACTGCTGCCAGTCCCACAGTCTTGGTTGTAATCCTAAGGGTTACCGTGCCTTTGCAGTTACTGCTGTCAGTCCCACAGTCTTGGTTATAATCTAAGGGTTACCGTGCCTTTGCAGTTACTGCTGTCAGTCACACAGTCTTGGTTATAATCCTAAAGGTTACCGTGCCTTTGCAGTTACTGCTGTCAGTCCCACAGTCTTGGTTATAATCTAAGGGTTACCATGCCTTTGCAGTTATTGCTGTCAGTCACACAGTCTTGGTTATAATCTAAGGGTTACCGTGCCTTTGCAGTTACTGCTGCCAGTCCCACAGTCTTGGTTGTAATCCTAAGGGTTACCGTGCCTTTGCAGTTACTGCTGTCAGTCCCACAGTCTTGGTTATAATCTAAGGGTTACCGTGCCTTTGCAGTTACTGCTGTCAGTCACACAGTCTTGGTTATAATCCTAAAGGTTACCGTGCCTTTGCAGTTACTGCTGTCAGTCCCACAGTCTTGGTTATAATCTAAGGGTTACCATGCCTTTGCAGTTATTGCTGTCAGTCACACAGTCTTGGTTATAATCTAAGGGTTACCGTGCCTTTGCAGTTACTGCTGTCAGTCACACAGTTTTGGTTATAATCTAAGGGTTACCGTGCCTTTGCAGTTACTGCTGTCAGTCCCATGGTTGGAATTGTTTTCCATTTCAGATTACATCAGGTCCATCAATCACAGTTTTTAAATCCAGATTTACCCAAAACATGCGTAGATCCCACAGTTATTTATTTTATAATTTTAATATTAAAGATGGAAGTTTGCCCTTACAATAAAAATGTTATATTACCATAATATTAATATATGATTTTATGTGATCCAAATCATTGTCAGTATTGTTTATATATTATTGGTTTATGTATCAGCTGTGAGTTTCTATGATCTTTCAGCAAGCACCGAGAATATTCCCATTTCATTGTTCATGGCCAACTCGGGTATAACCAAAACTGTGAGTGTCAATTTCATGAATTTGAAGGGGTGATTGTACAACATTCTGACCACACAGTGATAAAGTAGGCAGCTAATAAAGGACACACAAAGGTTACAGGAGCACAAACTTAACATGTGTCTGTAAACGGGGCTAGAAGAACAAAAACCTATAGCTATACCTTTTCATTGTGTGCTGTTCGGTTGCATCATTTTTGGTTCAGAACACACAGTTAAACAATATATTTCTTTACACAGGTCAAATCTAAATTCACAAGTAGATGTTCAACACAAAAAACATGATGCTAATTGTGACTGAGTTGGTTACAACTGATGCTGTATACAGTCCGTCGTAGTTATAAGAGGTACAGTGTCACAATGGGCCTGTGTTCATAGTGGGGTAGTGCAGGGCTCAATTTTAGGACCACTATTGTTCCTAATTTACATAAATGATATGGACACCAATATATACAGTAAACTGGTGAAATTTGCAGATGACACCAAGGTGGGTGGTGTAGCAGACACTGAACTAGC
>JABFEA020000002.1:26123927-26136745 GCA_019775915.2 Cyphomyrus plagiostoma
CCACCACCCTACCTCACCCAAGCTGAAAGATCATATCCTTGACCCCAGGCTTACCTTATCCTCCTCCCGCACCATGTACTGGGCCACCTTGAAGGAGCTCAGGTACTCGTTCATGTTCTGCATGTCCGAGTCGTCGGTGGCGTCCTGGCTGCGGTCCAGCAGACGCTCGATGGCGGTGCTGTCATAGTGGATCACGCTGCTGTCCTCGTCCTTGTTGTCCCCCGCTGGACAGGGTGCAGGAAGTTCAATATTTTTCTCACCTTTCACGTTTGGTCTACATGTTTCTCCACTGAGGTGTTTTGTCTGTATCCCCCTCCCTAAATCTGCAAATGTTCAGTATTCCAAATGTGCACCCAAACCTTCAGCGTCAGAGAGGAGACCGTTTCAACACTCTCGTGTCTTCAGCTCCATCTGACCTTTGTTTTTTAATTACTGACAGTTCCCTTTTTAATTGAACCATAGCTATTATTTTTTGTGTCATTTCTTTTTGAAAACATCATCAGCACCACAATACACCAAACTAACATGTTAACCAATCTACTTATCTCCTGTATAAAAAAACCCTGTTCACACTTTTTATTATCATCTTCTATCAACAACTAGCCACTTTCATGGAATTATGCTTTTCAAAGCACAGAAAAATGTGGCGCATGACAACGTTCCTGTCATCGACAGACCGCATATACGACGGTAGACCCACAAGATTATAACAGAGCTCAAAAAATCTCCCATCGCCTACCAACACAGGGCAACACATCGCTCACATGTTTATGGTGATGCTGATGTAAACAAACCTACGGAGCGTCCAGTCATTTAAAAGTACAGTACATACAATTATGTACAGCACATGGTGCATTTACTAGATTGTACTTTTTAACTTCATTTAGACTATGCTCTCTAGGTTTGTCTAATGACACATTTCTCAGTACATATGCCTGTCATTTAGCGACATAGAGACTGTACTAATAATTATAATGAGCGAAGTTGTGCAGGTTTGGAATATGTAGTGATTTTATCCCTAAGGTATAATGGCAACAGTGTTTGGGGTTTATTAAGTGTTGCCTTCCAAAGTGATTTTAAGGACAGAACTGCACTGCACACCATCCAAGGATGTGATCAGCCTGGTTTCCGCAGTACACTCTCCTTCCCCCCAGCCCTCACCCTCGATCTCGTCCTTGAAGAGCTCCTCGGTGCCAAACTTGAGGATGTCGTCCAGCTCCTGCTTGGTCATGGAGCCGGCCTTGGAGCCCAGGCCCGGCCGCACCACCAGGTGGGTCAGCATCATCTTGCGCTTGGCCACCTGTGTGATTCGCTCCTCCACAGAGGCCCGCGTCACGAAGCGGTAGATCATGACCTTGTTGGCCTGACCAATGCGGTGGGCGCGGCTGAACGCCTTGGGGGATACAAAGATGCGAAGTTATAAGATCAGAGACATAAAGAAGCAGTATCAGCCATTTATCTCTGACTGATGGTGCTGAAGGAACTGATATCAAACACTCCATCACAACTGCTTTGTCAGTAATATGGGTCCTACTCAAGAACCATTCATCTATCCATCTAACCGTCCATTTATCCATCCATGTTCCATAATTGTGCAGAGTCATGGTGACAGAGGCTGATGTCCCAGCAGATCAGTGTAATAGGCACCTTAACTGAGATGCCAGTCCACACCAGTGGAGTTAAACAATCACACACTACAGGCAGTTTAGGAAACAGGCAGAACGGAGAAACACAGGTGGGATACTGAAACCCAGAAAAATCACAGGAAGTCCACAGATACAGACCAGTGATGGGAATTAAACCTACAACCATAGGGATGTGACACAAAGTGCTAGTCTATAAGCTACTCCACAAGAGGAATCATTCCCTTCGTGTTGTTTTGTGTGTTTCATATTCTGTGCACTGCAAACAGTCTCGAGGGACAGGTGGGCAGACAGGAGGGGAGGGGGGTACCTGAATGTCATTGTGGGGATTCCAGTCCGAATCGAAGATAATGACGGTGTCTGCAGTGGCCAGGTTGATCCCCAAGCCACCGGCCCTGGTGGACAGGAGGAAGCAGAACTGACAGGCACCCGGAGCTGCTCAAGGGACAGAGAAAAGACAGCGAGAGAGGAAAGAGAGGGTGAGAGGAAAGTGGGAGAGTGCAAAGAGAAGGAAAGAGGAAAAAATGATGAAGGAGGAGCAAGCGGGAACAGAGAGGAAAGAGAAGGAGAGAGGACAAAATGTGAAGGAATAAAGGGAACAGAAAAGAAAAAGTGGGAAAGAAAGGGTGAGAGGAAAAAGAGGGAGGAATGAGAAGGAAAGGAGGGATGGAGAGAGGAAAGAGAAGGAGAGAGGAAAAAGAGGGAGGGAGGAGCCAAAGGGAACAGAGAAGAAAGAGGGAAAGGAAAGAGAATGAGGGAAGAAAGAGATGGAACAGAAAAAGAGGAGGCAGGAGGAAAGAGGGAGCAGAGAGGAATGAGAGGAGGGGAGGAAAATCAGCCAAGATGACACATTCAAAGGCCCACAGAGCCTTAACCCCCTGCGCATCTGCATATATTCTTATGCTTTAACGCAAACAGATGACTAACAGGTGCCATAAAATACAGACCAGGCAGCAGTGCAGATACAGAACAGCAACATTAAGCACAATGACTAATCGCACAAATAAATAAGGGTCATCCAGGATTAGGCTTTATAAGTGTTTTATACAACTGCCAGGAAGCTGTTAATCCAATGAGAATCCTTCCCAGTGACTGTATAACATTTACTAGCAGTTCCACTACTCTGTTTGCCGGCCCAAGCACGCATTTCCAGGCATGGAGAGCATCTGTAAGAAGAGGGACAGGAAAGGCGAATCCCTCAATGTGGACAAAAGGGGGCGGTTTGCTCACCGTTGAACCTGTCGATAGCCTCCTGCCTCAGCGCGCCCGTGATGCCTCCGTCAATCCGCTCGTATTTGTAGCCCTCGAAGTCAAGGAAGTCCTCCAGCAGGTCCAGCATCTTGGTCATCTGGTGATGTGGGACAGAAGGTGGGACGTCAGAAGGGTAGGAGCCTTCCCATCAAGCAAATACCCCCTCCTCAATAAAACACCCCCCATTAATGCTCCAGTCATGTTCCTCCTGGACTAAGTAAATATTACAGGATGGCCTTCACCCAATCTATACCTGACCTATTATAGCTGCACAATATAATCACTGAACCTTTTTCGGTTATATGTTTTCTCATGTGTTCACTGGGTTCCTTTATATTAAAAAAAATGCAAACATCATACGAATGTACACCTGAAAAGGTTACAAAGAGTAACTCTGCGGCCTTGAACCTGTAACTTCTGGATCACATGTGCAGGTATTTAATCAATATATCTGTCAAGCGTATAAATGTGTATATAGGTGAGCTGCCCACGGTCCAGGTCACCTGGGAGAAGATGAGGACACGGTGACCCTGCTCCTTCAGCTTTCTTAGCATCTTCTGCAGCAGAAGCAGCTTCCCGGAGGACTTGGTGAGGCCTGTGCCTTCGTATGCCCCGCTGGCTGTCTTCGGGGCTTCCTGGTGAGCATAGAGAACACGGCGAGGTCACACAGAGACCACAGGCAGGTGACATGGGGAACAGAGAGAGATAAAGAGCACAGGCAGGTGACATGGGGAACAGAGAGAGATAAAGAGCACAGGCAGGTGACATGGGGAACAGAGAGAGATAAACAGCACAGGCAGGTGACATGGGGAACAGAGAGAGATAAACAGCACAGGCAGGTGACATGACGAACACAGAGAGATAAAGAGCACAGGCAGGTGACATGGGGAACAGAGAGAGATAAAGAGCACAGGCAGGTGACATGACGAACACAGAGATAAAGAGCACAGGCAGGTGAAATGGGGAACACAGAGAGATAAAGAGCACAGGCAGGTGACATAGGGAACACAGAGAGATAAAGAGCACAGGCAGATGACATAGGGAAAAGAGAGAAATAAAGAGCACAGGCAGGTGACATGACGAACACAGAGAGATAACGAGCACAGGTAGGTGACATGGGGAACACAAAGAGATAAAGAGCACAGGCAGGTGACATGGCAAACAGAGAGAGATAAAGAGCACAGGCAGGTGACATGGGGAACACAGAGATAAAGAGCACAGGCAGGTCTCATGCTCACCACAGAAGCCACGGGGAAGAGGTACGGGTGATTGCAGCACTTCTTCAGGTCCATCATGATGTTGAGCAGGGACACCTGGTTGCCACCACCCTTGGAGTTCAGGGCCTCAAAGTTCCGCGTCAGAATGTACTTGTAGTACTTCCTGTTCAGGCAGATGGGGGGAGGGAGTGACGGATGAAACGTTTTTACCCGAGAGGGATAACCAGCTTCTACAAGCTTCTATAAACAGCACAGAGAAAACACAGCTTAGCTTTTTGAGCAACCTTCTTAAAGAATAAGTGATCTTCAGATCATGAGTTTAATGATCTGGCAGCAAAACAGAGGAAACGGGAGATCACATAGATTTCATCTCCTCACCACCCATAGTGCTATTTTTAATCTGCTAGAAGAGGGAGCCACAGCAGAAACCGTTTTATTCATCTGTGTCTGTGTATTTCAGACTAATGCCACACACACTCCGCTACTCTCTGGGAATTAACAGCTACACAGACCTCTGGGAATGCCTGGCGCTATTCCGCTATATGCCCGTGGGGATGAGAATGTAAGCCTCCATCCTTATCGGATCACTCACTTCTGCATGGGGCTGAGCTCCACCCGCACAATCAGCTCTGTCTTGGCCGGCATGTTCTTGAAGACGTCGGCCTTCAGCCTACGCAGCATGTGTGGCCCCAGAAGGTCATGGAGCTTCTTGATTTGGTCCTCCTTGGAGATGTCAGCAAACTCCTCCAGGAAGCCCTCCAGGTTACTGCGGGGTGAGACCGGCTTAGTGCCTTTGGTCCATCACACACCCTGCCAAACAGCCCAGCTCCCCAGGTCTGGGTAAGCATCACGGCGGCTAAGACGCCTCACCTATGAGACTTTGAGTGTGGGGTGACTGTTGGTGTCATACGTGGAGGTTCTACCATCTTGTATGAAATACTATAGGGTGAAGAGCAGGGTAGCTGATTATTTTTCCAAGGGCCACTGTCCCTGATAACATCTTCCTGGGGGTGGAGGGGGTAATGATCTACTCTACTCTACTCTCAGGGGCCACCTGTTGGGGAACCCTGGTATAAACCTGCCACATTCATTATTAGCCTATTAAGGACGATATAAGCCTGATTAAGGTTGGGTCGGAATGAAAACATTCTGGCAGGTGGGGCGCCAGGAACAGGAATGAGAACCACTGGTGTAGAGATTACAGAGAATACGATGGACAAAAAGCATCCTGCCAGTGGCTGGAAATGAGACCGGTCAGCGGAGAACGGCCAGACTCGCTGAACCTGGCCGAAAGCCCGCAAATACAAAAATAACAATTCAGTACCACAGGAAGGCATCTCTGAGCATATTACTGAACAGGATCTGGAGGGAAAAGAGGCGTAGGACTCCCTAATAAAAGGGACTATTTCATGAAAATATTGACCGACCAGATGAGGTGTGGAAATTTGTGTGAAAACTTTTTGTACACTGCCATTTTTATCTTAGGCTTCTTTGAGTGTAGGGTTATTTACAGAAAGAAAAGAGTCAATGGAAAGTACCCACAAGTACAAAGATATGCACATGCATGCATGTTTGCATGTGCTGGTGTGGTCGTGCTTGCATTACATCGTGGGGACCAAATGTCCCCACAATGTGATAAAAAGCTTTTTTGACGTTGTCAGGACCATTTTTTCAGTCCCCACACGAAGAAACTCAACTTTAAAAGTCTATAGCTGTCCTCAAAAACCAAAAATTGCCAGAAGCCTTGTATTTTGTTCGGTTACTTATGAGTTGGGTAGGTGTTAAAGTTGTCATTGTTGGGATTAGAGTTTTTCCCATACAAATGTATGGCTGGTCCCCACAAACATACGAGTACAAGTCTGTGTGTGTGTGTTTGTGTGTGCATTGGTGTATCTGTGTGCGTGTGTGCGTGTGTGCATGTGTATATGTGTACGTGTGTGTCTGTGTGCGTGTGTGTGTATGTGAACGCGTGTGTCTGTTTCTGTGTGTACGTGTGTGTGTGTGTGCGTACGTGTGTGTGTATGTGTCTGTGTGTACGTGTGTGTGTGTGTGTGTGTGCGTGTCCCTACTTGAAGCGGTTGGGCGTGAGGAAGTTGAGCAGATGAAAGAGCTCCTCCAAGTTGTTCTGCAGTGGCGTCCCCGTCAGCAGCAGCTTATAATCGATCTTGTAGTCATTCAGGCGCCTGAAAAACTGCATGGCAGGAAAAGGGGAAGAGATGAGAGAGAAAGAAAAGGCACTCAGAGCCGAAATCACAGATCAGGCAAGTGCAGTCATAATAAAATCATACTCAGAGTATAACAACACTCACAATGAGAGTATAGTCAGGATCACGATATAATTACTCCAGGATCACT
Organism: Cyphomyrus plagiostoma; assembly: GCA_019775915.2. NCBI lineage: Eukaryota > Metazoa > Chordata > Actinopteri > Osteoglossiformes > Mormyridae > Cyphomyrus > Cyphomyrus plagiostoma. The sequence continues at coordinate 26,130,394 of JABFEA020000002.1, forward strand.
AACAATCACAGTACAATCCCATTCAGTCATACTCATCATCACAGCCACAGCCAGGATTTTTATAATATCAAAGTTAAAAATGTTAGCCCACATTAGGTGCCCCGTAATGGTTATTGGATGGCAGACCTTGGTGTCCTCAGTGGTAGGCTTGCTCAGCATAATCACACTCATATTTTTACATTTATTTAGTAGATGCTTTTTGATCAAGAGGATGTACAATTGAGAAAACAGGGTCAGCCAATCCCTAGATTCCTCCTACTCAAATCCGACCCTCAATTCCAAATCCAGGCCTTGTTTTCAATTCTCCCACGTAGGTAGGTTTAATAATTACTGATTCTGATTGGCCAGAGGCTTCACACCTGTCTCACAGGTAAATTAAGGTTGGAAAATCAGTGCTCAGAACTTGAGGATCATGATTTGCACAGTCCTCCCCTACAGTAACTGGAAATAAAAGACTTTGCTCATGGGCCAGCTGTATAATCACACTCACGGCACAAATTCAGTAGCACTTTACATGACAGCACCTTCATAATGCCTTTAGAATGCAATCATAGAACATTCATAAGCAGCATCTAAGTATCCCTTTGCACAATGGTTCCAAAACTGGGGGGCGCACCAATGGAACAGCCTCAGGGGAAAAATAATCTCTTCACAGACTGGACAATTAAACAAATAAAGCAGCGCACTACCTTACGTGTACTATTAGAGCATTTATGTAATTTATTTAAACTTTATTTTACCAGGTAAATTAACTGAATACCAGTTCTCACTGCTTCACGCGATATTCGGGAGAGATAGCAGATTACGCATCGGAACTGCCTGGGATACAAACGTCATGCGTGTAACTAAACTCTTCAGCCAAAAAGGGCAAAGGTGTGTCGTCACGGAGGCAGTTCTAGTTTCAGCTGGCTGAGATGTGCTGTACGATCTTAAGTCGTCTTGCTCTTGCAAGGTTTTTGCACCATGTGACATGGTGACGCGTGACAACGTTTTGTAACGCCAGACAAAAAATCTAACCATATCATGAAAAACAAGGTTTAAAATTTTCTACATAAAGTACAGGGAGACTATCAATTAATGCATATGATTTAATGTTGTTTTGTGTTATTGTATAGGCTGAAACCTGCGGTTATCATTAAAAACAAAATGCGGTAAACGTAAGACAAACTTTAATTTGTGTACGCCAATGAATATTAACAGGAACGTTAAATCTGCATTTGCATAATTTCAAACTTATGCCGGACTTTTATTTTTAATTTATTGCTCTTTTTTCTCCCACAGTGGTGAAATTGCACCATTTGTATTTTGGAATTGCATTTGTTTCGCTCGTTGTATTTCAAATAAAGTTTTAATCTGAGCCTATGTAGTTTGAATGGGGGGCTCAATAATGTTCCTATCTAGAAAATGGGGCCCTGCAGAGAAAGTTTGGGAACCACTGCCTTAGCATATACATTATTAACAGACAATAACAAATCTTATACGATAATAATATATTATCACATAATGTTTGTTATTAATCTATACTAAAGCTTTTAAGGTATGTTAGGATGTTAAGGTACTTACATGCTGCTAATGAGTGTTCTATGAATGCATTATGAATGCATTATGAAGGTGCAGTTAATGTAAAGTGTTACCCTATATCATCCATAATCACAAAAGCATCATACTTATAATCACTCGCAGCTGAACTGCACTGACACCCGCAGACACATACATATATTTCAGAGATGGTCAAATATCGATATGCAGTGAAAGAAGGACAAAAATGCAGAAGAACAAAAATAATACCCTGGGGTGTGAAGATGGCTCTCACACTCGTGCGCACACACATACATGCGCATACTCACGCACACATATACTCACACACGCATACATTCACACACCTTAGACTGATTGTTCTTGAGCCGATGAGCTTCATCCACCACCAGGCACGCCCACTCGATGGATTTGAGGGCCGTTTGGTCGATGGTCACCAGCTCATAAGAGGTCAACAGCACGTGAAACTTGATGGCCGCCTCTCTCTGCAGGGGACACGAGGACAGCAGGCAGCATCAGTGGCACCGATCACGTTCCTTGTCTCCGCAGTTATTAAACGTGCCCTCAAGATGGCGCTCTCTCCCCCTCTCGCTCGCTTCCTCACCCGGAGCTTGAAGGCCTTCTTGCCGCCCTTGACGGCGGCGTCGTCGAACGTGAGCTCATTCTCACGGATGATGGCGCGGCTGTCCTTGTCGCCCGTGTAGGTGACCACGTAGAAGTCAGGAGCCCACATCTCAAACTCACGCTCCCAGTTGATGATGGTGGAGAGTGGGGCGCTCACCAGGAACGGCCCCCTGGTGTGACCCTGGAGTGGGGGGATCATGGGAAAATCAACCAAAGAGCAGTGAGTGACCCCTAGTGGGGTCCCGCGGAGTCCTTAAAGACTCCAAGCCGCAATATCAGTAAGCAGAAATGCCAGGAGCTACAACATTGTGTCTCAGTCAGAAAGTGAAGAGTAGCAGAGTCCTGGAACAATCAGAGTTTAGGGATCTTGCTCTGCTGATCCTGGGGTTTGCTCATGGGAGTTTTCCTTGCACAAAAATGTTGAAGGCAGAACAAAACATGATTTGTTCAGAGAGATAACCAATCAGACTGTAGAGAAGGTGGGTCTAAGAAACTAGAGCAGGTGGGACCAACTAGCTAGATGTCACAACATTCCTCGTGATGCTTTCAATATACAGTGGGATCCGCTTATGGTGATCACGTCTGTCTGGTTGAAATTGATCAGTATTGATCAGAAGCAGATTGTCATTATAACTGATTTTTTTCTTTTTCTTTGGATCAGGCAGATTACCATCTTATTGACATTTGTATACATATTACATGCATATAAGGTAATAAAACGGACAGTGTCGTTATTTGCTGAATTTTATTGACTATTATTTAAAAATACAGTACAGCTGTTTCAAATGTCTTTCAAATTACAGTACTGTACAAATTAAATGAAAATGAAATTACTGAACTATGTGTAATTCAAATACGCTATAATACAGTACTGTATTGTACAGGTCCTCGTCGACTTATGACCTATCCAATTTACAACCAATCGACTTTACGACCATGATCGCAGCTAGCATGTCTGGCAGCGCAAATGTTGCCCAGCTGGGCATACGACTGTTTGCGCACCAGTTCCCGGCAGCACTACCATTCCCGCACGTGCTAACCCGCTAACTATAATGAACCAAGAAAATCATGATGTATAACAATAATGAACAGAGAAAAGTATGATAAGGTATGACTTAAACATTTTTATAACAATACATTACTGTACAGTAGGCTATACATATGCGACTTACGACCAAATCGTGTTACGACCAGTCAGTCGTAACCAATCATGGTCGTAAGTCGATGATGACCTGTACTTAAAATATAGCTTATTGTAGTCTCGCTGCTGAATCTCGTTGGCTCATTTTTGGCAGTTCATCATAAGTTTTGAAGAGTTTATATTTGTCACTGAGAGAAAATGACTTTCTTTTTCCTGTCATGTTTTCTGTGTTCACAGCATTACCTTCAGGTTGCTAGCCAGAAACGGGCGGGTTACCACAAGGTAAAGTAGGCAAGTAAAAAAAAGGAGAATATAATTTTAATTTTAGATCATTTAAATTATTTCCATATGTTGCCCTAAAAAACCCTAAATAAATACAGTAAGTGTACTACTTTACTACCATAAGCAAATTATTTCAATAGTATTTGTACAGGAATGTTTCTGTCCCAAGCTTTTTGATCCATATAAGCAATTGATCACTATCACTGTGATCACTATAAGCGGTTTCCACTGTATATCACCAGGTTGGCATAAGAAATGAAATGCACAAAAAAAAACAAACAAAAAGTTTAGTACTCATACATGCATAACATGTATGTACAGTGCTGGTTTGGAGGACGCTAAGCATGTTTACAGCAGCCCCTCACGTGATGTCTCGCAGTGATCTCACAGTGATATCATATCGTTTCACCTGTCTTTGCTCACCAAGGAAATCGAAAACATTTCACATGTTTTTTCACAGATTGCGAGGGGCCTGTGCCCCTAACCCCCCATATGAAAGGGTGGACTGTACATTATATCAGTCAGTAACAATGCGAAACTCAGTACAGTGCACCAGTGACATAATATCACTGTCAGTAACAGCAGCTTAGTTGTTACAGTGTATTGTCAGCACACTGGAATCAGGTGAAGCCTCACCTCCTTGAAGAGTGAGTAGAGGAACACAATGGTTTGGATGGTCTTGCCCAGCCCCATCTCATCAGCCAAGATGGTGTCGGTGCCCTGGGCCCAGGAGAAGCGCAACCAGTTGAGCCCCTCCAGCTGGTAGAGGTGTAGAGTGCCCCCCGTCACTGTCACAAAGTCAGGCTGCTCCTCATACTTAACTGTGGGCTGTAAGAGAGGGAAGGGAAGGAGAGAGTGGGGGAGTGACAGGAGCAGGAGATCAGCGATCAAATGAGAAGAGGCATGGACCAAAGCAGGAGGAGAACGGAGAGTGGCAAAGGCCGGAGGTGGGGGGATACCGAAATCAGACGCAGAGTAAAAGGAGGAGGGACATATTGAGGTCAAAAGGAGAGCGGAAGTGAGGAGCAGGAGAGACCAGAGAAAAGAGGAGGAGCCGAAAAGGAAGACGAACAGCCAGAAGAAGAAAAGGAGATGAAAAGAGAACCAAGGGGTGGGGAGAGGAGGGGAGATGGGGAGGTTATTCCAGGAATAAGAAAGAGAAATTAAAGTGACAGCATGTATCCAAGGTACTGAATTTTATACATGAAACGTGCTTAGAAATGCTTAGAAAAGGAGAGAACTACAAACTATAAAGAGAAACACTTCAGAGCTCAGATCTAGACTATTCCAACAAGGATGTTCCCTTACCAGAGCCTGCCCATGATGCCTATCCCCTAAAGAACAGCGTAGGCAAGTGTTAAGCAGATGCTAAAAGCACCTCGAGGGGTGCAGGCAAAGCATCGCAACATGTGTAAATGTAACAGGAACGTTAAGCGAGAGTGAACCCCAAGGGCTAATGGCAGGAGTTCAAAATCACAGGTTGAGGCAAACAGGAGGACTTACATCATTAACAGGATAGCTCGGGGGCTCGTCGCCCTCGTCCTTCCTCACGCTCCTCATCTTCCTCGGCTTCTCTGGGTCCTCCTTCATCACCTCCTCTCTACGTGAGGTTACAAATCAGAGACACGTGTAAACATGGATCGTCACGAATAAGATCTTTTAGAAGCGACAGCTTGTCTCAGCCCGTAAGTCCATGAGAGTTTAGAACAAGGCTCTTCAAATCTGGATCTATTCCAAATGTTCTCAGTTCTCCCTGGTATTTAGCTTAATAATTACTGATTCTGATTGGTCAGAGGCTTCACACCTGACTGACGGGTAAAGGAAGGCTGGAAAACCAGCAGTGCTCGGACCTCCAGGACCCTGGTGATGATGGCACAATGACTTCCTGACATGTAGAGTGACCTACAGCCACTCAGGATGTCCCCCACTGGGCACATGCCACATCTCTCACCTGTGTCTCCAGTAGTTGGTCTTGTGGATATTGAAGTCCGGTATGTCCAGGTCATCCCTCTCCCAAGTGCACTGGTCATAGGTCAGGTCTCTCCACTTGACCAGGTAATGGTAGTTGCCCTTTTTATCCACACTGCCGTAAAGCACGCACGCACATGCACACGCACATCAAAATCAAAAGCACTGCTAGTTATATTTACATTTCATTTACATATACGACAAACGGTTTCGTCCAAAGTGACATACAAGTGAGCCAGATTTCTCATTACAAACATATTTGCTGTCAAGGAGTCGACTAGGAGCAGTTAGGCTGAGTTTCTAATGAATGTCAACATTAGAGCAAGAGCTATAGAAAACAGTTGAATCATAGCAAGAACCTATGAAGAGTATTCAAGGACCAGAAAGGAAATTTTAGAACATTCAGGGAACGTAAAGAGGCTTCAGGTTAGTGGAGGAATTGACGGAACGGTAAGGTCTTGAGGTGTTTCTTGAAGGTGGACACGGAGTTTGATATTTACAAGTTTACTTTAAATTCAATGTGCTGCCTATAGAACCCTGGCAGGATTACTCACACACACACACACCTGTGGTTGACGATCCGATGCACCATCATCCACTCGGGCTTGATGCCGTATCGATAGAACTTCTCTTCCAAGGCGGCGTACTGCGGGTCCTTGGCTCGCCGCTTCTCGCTCTTGCCGTCATCCTCGGTGCCCGAGCCATAGTCCAGGCTGGGTGGCTCGTCCATGTCCATCTTACGCTGGTAATTACGAAACATCACCGAGTGGAAGATCTCCATCTGGGAGCCAGGGCGGGCTG
>JABFEA020000002.1:26142134-26163170 GCA_019775915.2 Cyphomyrus plagiostoma
CCCCCCCCCCCCCCCCCCCCCCCCCCCCCCCCCCCCCCCCCCCCCCCCCCGCCCCCCCCCCCCCCCCCCCGGCCCCGGACTCAGAGTTACCGCTAAATCATGGCATCAGCCCCCAGCTCAGATAACACAGACCACCATGTGAGTGATGACGTCGGCCCTTAACGTAGGTACGCAGACTCGGCCTGTAATCTGAGCCCCTTTGTTACTAACCGAACCCGCTGCCGATTACCGTGTCTTGTCAAAAAGCAAAGCAAGGAGTATCATCATCAAAAAATTCATTAGATCTATTTATAAACACCTTATATGAGAGGAACCAAGCAAAGACTTTTCATTGGAAAGCTATATGGTACAAACAGGCAGCTGTAATCCAATGACGGCTGTGTTAGTTGGACATTCACTTGTAACTGCTCTTGAAAATTTACATTCAGACCACTTTTAAACCAATTAGACAGCTGGACAATTACCATGTACCACAGCAATTTACTGTAGTTACCTTGCTGAGAGGTACTACATCACAGACCTTCTCAGAACTTGAGTCAACAACACTGCAGGAAGAATTCCTTGCTATTATAGTTTACATGCACTCACCACTCTGTAGATATCATATTTGTCTTAACTGTTAAAGAATATCATTAACTATAAAGGATAAGGGAGTAAAGTACAAAATATATGAAATATTAGTGTAAAAGTATGTGACACAAGACAAACATACATGTTTCATGCATTTGTTTTATTCTCATTTTGAATCCAGTTATGCTTTTTTGCCTTTTTCTCAAATATGAACTTGAAAATATATCCCAGAGTCGCATCATTTGAAACGTTTCTCGACATCTCACATTATCTTGATAAACTCACACAAAGACTTCTTAAAGCGCCAAATCCTGTTTGGGGTGACTGCCACTTAGCGACAGGAATAACATTGTTATAACGGTGATGTATGAATAAAATTTACGTCTAAAATTGATTTAAAAAGCCATATCTTAAGGAACGTAAGTGATTTTCACCAATATCAGATGCACAATGGAACACGACACAATGGGCTGCGCTATTTTTGGCAAACGCAACAGCAACTTAATTAACAAAACGTCTCTGTATTATACTTCGACCGACGCTTTTCTTTATCTTTGCTATGTCTTTAATTCCTATTTCATTTTTACATTTCCTCAAAAAATAAAAAAAATAAGCAGCTAGCGCGAACACATTTCTAAGTCGATTTTCAAAAGAAGAACAAGAAGGACAAAACACGCCGTCAAACCAAATGTCTTGCCATCGGCCGCCATTATATGTGAAATATTAGTTAAATTTTACTGCGCTCCTTGGCTATTAGCATGGAGTGCTCGCCCGTGTTCGCTCCTCGCCTTTTTCCCCGCGAAGCTGCCAAGCGCAGCCGGGGGCGGTAGCGACACGCACTCCGGGCTCGGTGATTCCGAGGCCCCGAGCGGAACGAAGCCGTGAACTGAGGCGACTCCCACCCACTGCTAATTCCCACACCTGCGCCGCGACCTCGGGACTACCCGCTGCTTTCGCCCGCTGGGGGGTTAAAGGACAGACTAGCGCGCACGCCACTTCTCTTCTATTGCTTTCGTGCCACATTAAAAGAAAAAACAGCTTTTAACAAGTGATGCCCGCACAAATGGCCTTACGCTTATCTTTGCGTTTGCAAATAAATCCATACTATCAGCTGCAGGCGTGCACATCCATCCTCAGCTGTCCGCCCCCGTCCTACAATGAATATAAATTTTTTAAAAACGTGTTCATACACTTACGGTTTTTTGCATACATGATCATTAAGATAAAGACAGGACGCTGACACTTCCACTGTAGCGTAAGTTTCAACTTCTCTCCGGTTGTTCCACGGAAATATCGCAATATTTTATCCCCTAGACAACATCGATCTTATATTGTTATACCAGCAATCGCATTAGCAGTAATGCGAGTCCGAAGTGCGTTACAGTTCAATGCAACGTAACTTTAACGCTTAACGCGTACGTTGTGTTGCATTTTTTTATTTCTATAATTGCACCCCCCTCCCCACTTAAAAAAAAAAAAAAAAAAAAAAAAAAGACAGCATTCAGCCTCTCTCCGCTTCTTAAAAAAGACTGGAATATTCACGATCAATGACATTTTATGAAATAATTTGCGAATGGGTTAAATTAATGTGTTTCTGGTTACGAACTGAGTGGTGGCAGTGGAGGGGGAGTATGGAAACGTCCCGAAGCAGACGCAGGAGTGGGAGACGGTCGAGCCGAGAGCAGCGTCCAGCGCCGGCTGTCCTGTGCTGAACCGTCTCTGTCAGTGCGACAGTGGGTAGGGTCAAGTTTATTTACAGTCTGTCACACAAGCACAGTCAGCTGCTGCTCTGTTGCTCACGCTTTCAGCCTGCACAACCATCCTACAACACACCGAAGACTCAATGGAAAAAATATTGGGGGCTGGGGGGGGGGGGGAGTCCATGTTGTCTGCAAGTGGGGTTATATATACCCAAGAAAACTGGATTTATTTCTTTATTGATTATTAGGAATACACGTACACGAAAAGAGTGCAATGGGGAATCTTAAAGGTTATTCAGCACATGTTAATACTTTATAGGGTGACAACAAGAAGAGCAAAGTCCCAAGTTTGGCTAAAGTTGGATTTTAACTCTTATGGAGCTAAAAAAAAAAAAGCGAACAGTGAAAACCGGAGTAATAGAACCCAGTCGTTCGCAGGTTTAGACAACTAGTCCGAATAAAAAATATTTGAATTTTAAACTCTTCTGTTTTAGCCGAAGCGCTTCTAAGTGTCTACGGTTTGTATTTTGTATGCGCGCTCCTGAGTCTTTAGCCAGAGTCAGTACTGTACCTGGCGCGGCTCGCGTTGCAGTTTCTCTAGGCGCCGCCGGCGAGTTTATGTCGCTTGCGTTCTCGTCTAGGTCTCCGTCGTCTTCTTCTTCATCAAAATCTCCTCCCTCGGAATTAACCACCATGCCCTCGTCTTCCTCACAGACCCGGAGAGGAGATGACATTATATCCCTGTCACCGACCCGGTGCACGAAAATAAAAACTGTATCCCTCTCGAATTATGAAATTTATTTAATATTCAAATCGACACACAAAAGTGGGGGGCGTTTTGGAATATTTTACACTACAAGGCAGAGAAACAAAGATGGCCGCCCTTATATTTATTTTTTAACAACCCCCCCCAATAAGAAAAAAATCCCCTTACATAAAAAATGGCTGACTATATTATTTCAGAACGCCCCCCCCCTCCTCCTCCTCCTTTCTCTCTCTCCTCTCTTCCCTCCCTTTTCAAAAATATTCACATTGTTACAAGAAAAAGGGGTGCTCAACTGCGTGTAAATTACATTGTTGCGTGTTTACTATTCTTCTTCGGTGTGTCAGGGACTCGAGTCCGCCTCACTACAGTGTTTCGAGTTCTGCTAATAACTATCGCTCTCCGCACTGCAGAGCGCAATACAAATTTAACAAATATGGCTACCTAAATATTCTTAAAGGCCCCCACCCGCAATATAAAATTATATCAAAGCGGGGGGTTGTGCGTCGGGGAGGGGGGACTGGAGAATTCTGCAGCGGCCATGCCCAGACTTACATCAGATTGTCTTGCTTAAAAATTAACTGCTTAGTCGCACAAAGGAAATGAAAATGCGAGCTACAGTATACGGCTCGCCTCGTGTCATTTTTGCACACAGGCATGACAATATTTTCATTTTGACAACGCCCTTTACTAACTAAATGAAACCAAAACAGTACGCGATTAAAAATAAAACTGTATCGCAATGACAAATGTAGAGAATTCCGGGACAAAGTGTATCGGCTGCAGCAAACCTGTGCTCCTCTCTACAAAAAAAACAAATGCTGCACTAGGCAAAATTGCACAATTTTTTTTCATAGAATGAGACTGAAATATAAGGACACTTAAAACTGCAAACACGTCTAATCAATGGAGGATATAATCAACCAGGAAATAAACGCTAAACTGGAGGAAAATAGAGTTTTTTTTTCTTTGCAAAACCAAAAAAGACCAGTGCATTACGAAGTGTTTTGTCCCCTCTTTCAAAAGTGAATTGCACAGGGATTGGAATTTGATGCCTGGAGGCACAACCTGTAAACTGGATCTTTTGCCAACCTCAGCCCCCTGATTTACCGTGATCTAATTAATCTACTTTCTTCTTCCAGTACATAAGGATCTTAACTGTGTGGTAAGAGAAAAAGCAAAATCAGAAAACAAAGATAAAATATGAACAAGAATATTTTTTCTATGGTGTGAGTCTCTAACAGTCTGAACACTAAGATGTAGTTGGAGGGGGGGGGGGTGGGTAGAAGACGTCCACATGACCCATTACCATGGCAACCAGTCATTATTATCTGGCTATTATTATTCTGCAGATTTATCATACACTCCAATTTACTTTTGTGTATTTGTGTCAGCAGAGGTGGTCTTCAACTGTAACTCGATTTCCGAAAGCTTGAATCTTGGTGCAGATTTTCCCAGAAGTCAGCTGTCCAAATGTAAGCCAGATATATGTAGAAACGAATCAGAGAGCAATGAAGGATGATAAAAAAGAAGACTGGTCAACAGGCCTTAGAAACAGGCAGGATGAAAAAAAAAAGAAAAAGGTGGTCATCTGGATCTAACCAGGATATAATCTGATAGGACAAAATAACAATATGGCACCATATGTTTGTTTTTCAGTTAAAGTTTTATATCTTCACTCCACACCACCCCCACTAACTGCTTCCTGCTATTCGGTGAGGTCATCATTGAAGTAAAGGCAGATGGAGGGGGAGAAGTCACCATTTTCATCGTCGTCGACGACACCGTTCTCGCTCAGCGTCCTGCCCATGTCCAGTGCCTGGCAGTCGTGTTTCCAGGTGTAGCTGCCTGCGTGAAAGTTGTACTTCAGGTAGCGCTGGAGAATTTCTTCCACAGTTTCTTCGCAGCACACCTGCAGGATACACATTTCATTGTTCTGTTCTTTGCTTTGCATAGGGCAGTAAAAATAAAATCAGTTTCACACCTTAGAGCTGAATATAGTATTTCTGACAGGTGAACGGCAGTGTGGCGCTCTATGTGGTTACGGGGTATTTGGCAGACTAGACGGGAACACCAGCAGTTACATGTTTATTTTACTGTCTTTGTGGGTTATTACCATTGATTTTCATGTGTTACAATTAGCATTATTGAACTTCCAACCAACAAAACATGTATGAATAAACAAAATTGTTTAGGCATTTGGCTTTTTATCTAAAAAAAACAAAAAAAAAAAGAAGTACATCAAGGCAGACACCGAGGGCAACACAGGGTCACATGCTCCCCTCACTGGAATTGTTGAAAGAAATCAGTCACTCACAACAAACCTATACAAATGATCCATCTATGAAGTCACAAATAAAATGCAAATAAAACAACTTCCATGTGGTGGAATTTCAATCAAATAAGAAAATGCAAAAGGCATTTGAAATAACCATTCAGTATGAAGATATGATTCTGAGCTGCTCATCCTTGGAATGTCATGGCGCTATTAGGAATTATCAAATAATGTCGACTTCTGCAGCACAAGTTCTGCCTGATAATGAAATCTGACTGATATATTGAGATTGATACTGCACCTAATAAAAGGGGTTATTCTGCAAAGGCTGCTCTTTGGACATTCACTCAGTGGGGGGCTGGCTGACCTCCAGAGGCTGCTCCTGGTATGTGAGCATGTTGATGATCCGGATCCATAAAGTTTTGGCAGACAGCAGGCCCACTTCATAGCGACTGTCGCTCCACCATGGTCTCCCAAAGTCATTAGCCCAGTCAGTCCGTGGACAAGGAGGGGGTATATGAACAAAACGACCTCTCGGAGTATAATACTTAACACAGCCAGAGAGAGGGTCAATGTGGGTCTGGACCTGAAGGAGCAGGATCATCAGTGATTAGCAGGGTGGTTAAGTACACCAAAATAGCCCAGAGTTTGTCGGTTCAGTTTCCAAGACGTGCTAAATTTCCCCAGCAAATTATCTGGTTCAATAAATCATTAAAATTTTAAGCCACTTTGGCTGAATGCATTGGCTTCACACTGAAGCATCCAGGCATCTCATGGAAATACAGCTTCACGATCGGGTAAGTAATATATAGAGCAATATCCCAAAGAAAGGCGGAATCTGAAAACCTTGACTTACATCCTTTGTTTTGGGGTCAAACCAGTGGCTTATGTCTTTTCCTGCACACTCAACAATAGGCCTTAAAAGCACATCACCTAAAGAGATCAAATATAATCCAAAATAAACAGCAGCACAACAAGAACAATGATACCAATTATAACATAAAAAAGTCAATAATTAAAGTATATGGAAGTGTTAGTCTATATAAGAAGAATCAACAGAGCATTACCTGTTCAAGAAAGAACTGATTTTAAATTTACTGGCAAAATCTAACCTACAGTTTAGCCATCTAACAAATAACTTATTAGTTTTATGCTTTAATGTTTTAATATAACACCAAACGTTTTAAAGCAAAACTGTTTTCACACTCACCCCTATGTTCGTTTACCAGCGGTGTCAAGTTGTACACTGTGCCTAAATATGACACCCATATGTCGTCAATTGTATTGTGCAGCGACACTTCTTTTGGCGTGAAATACTTTGGACGATGCATTTCTGTCATCAAAGATCCCGTTTCACCCCGTTTAAGATCTATTTAACTTCTATGATCTATTGGTGAAAAACGTTTATTTTTAAAAGAGCAAAATAAAGAAACGCATTTGCGTCCCAATTTAAAGAGACACATCTGTAAATAAGCGTCGTTGCTTAGACAACCAGCTACAGTGCTCTTGGAAATTTGAGACCTCTGAAAACCTCTGAAAAGTGTCTTTAAATCCAGTATATAAGAATATAAGATCGTTTGTGTATAAGCAATTTGTCAACATAATTTAATTAGTTAAATGTTGTTACATCAATTTAAAAACATTTAAAACGTCAACGCCCTCGTTTAACTCATACTACAAACCCCACAATGCATCAGTCTAAACTCCCTTTCCTTTTCCGGTTTAAAACTCTGATTTGCACCCCGGTTCGAGAAAGCAGTGGGGAAGTAGGGCAAATTAAAGTACCGATGGCATCGCTGAAAGAAGAAAATGGTACATCCTTGCACACAGCGGTAAGACATAAGTTACAAAAATGTAGTTTTTATTTAAATTCCATACGTCGTAAATTTGAAATCAGAACAGCAAATTACTCAAGCATACACGATAGTCACGATGTCATTTTGAGCTAATTTTGCTAATGCACTACGGTTGTGCCATCTAATTTTTATTTAACAATGAAACAGGAGTATACACGGTGAGTATCTGAGTGATTGTTGAAGATTAAGTTAATCTATTTAAAGATGATTCTCATCTAAACGAAGCGTCAGTCGGCGGGCAATTTAGGGGCGTCAGTTACCCTGTGTGTTCATACTGCCGAGGGAATGAAAGGAAACAAGCAAATTTAACATACAAGAACATACAAGAAGTATGAACCCTGGAATTATGGTGTCCTAAACACATATACATACCCACACGTGTTATAATATTATATTTGATGACAAGTTCATTTCTTAAATAAATTGTGCCTAACACAGGGATGTTTGGGATCCGAGATGTTTGGGATTAATACGGTAAACTAAATATTCATTTAAAAGGACTTGAGTAAGAATATGGAAGCTGAGCCAGTAGCTGACAAATGGGGACTGCGGTTTGCTGAAGGTGTGCTAAAGAACTGTGGAATTATAGAAGGACGAGTCTAGCATAAGTTTTACTGTTTAGTTTTATAGAAGAGAAGGAAATGATGGGCTACTTAATCTCACTGTGCCCCTCAGCCAGTGATGGGACTGGGTGAGGTAATTCTCAGGTCTTACTGGATCTAACCATATGTCAGCAGATGGAGACATCCTCACCGTCAACCTCGCCGGCTCGCCAGAAGCTGGAGAACCTACTTAATAAGAGCATGAGGATCCGTATGACAGATGGACGCACGCTGGTGGGCCTGTTTCTCTGCACCGACCGCGACTGCAATGTCATCCTGGGGTCTGCTCAGGAGTTCCTCAAATCCACAGGTAACTTTGAGTGGCCAGTGGCAGAGGGCCTGAAACATCTTCCAGTGCCAGTCCTGTGTGGCCCACGACCAGCCATGACCCCCCCCCCCCCCCCGACGCAAAGATGGCGCCCCGTCGTCACACATCTGTCACTTATTCCCATTTCTCCCAAAGCACTGTGGTGTGCGGAACCAGGCTTTGTTTTTCTTTTCCATTGAAACAGGTCTTATGCAGTACAGTGGTACCTTGGTTCTCGAACTCACTAGAACTCGAATTTCTTGAAAGTGGAACAGACCAGTTTGACTTGAACTCAATTTGAATATCAGAAGTCGAACCGTGAATGCTGACCTAATATAAATTGTACGCGCCAGGAGTCATACTGCAATGCAATTATTTCTTGAATGCCTTCTTCAGACTGGACGATTAACCAAATGAAGCAACGCAACATTACAGTAGCTAACAATAAATAAACCACTAACTTACGTGTACTATTAGAGCATTTATGTCATTTATTTAAACTTTTATTTTACCAGGTTAATTAACTGAAAACCAGTTCTCACTGCTTTACATGATATTCGTGAGAAATAGCAGATTACACATCGGAACTGCCTGGGATACAAATATCATGCATGTAACTAAACTCTTCAGCCGATAAGAGCAAAGGTGTGTCATCACGGAGGCAGTTCCAGTTTTTGCAGCCGGGTGAGAGGTCGCAATGCATCTAACTGTAATGCATTGCGTCAGGATCAGACTGCGTTCCTTTAAGCCAGCACTGTAAGCAAGTCCATCGCAGCCAATGACCGGACTGGGGAAACAAACTGAAACGCGGACTTAATACAGAGGACTAATGAAAACAACCAGAAACAGCTGATCACATGGGGGTCCCATGCGAGGTTAACGAGGGGGTGTGGTACATGGAAGGAGCAGACGATTGGGGCAAGACGGGTAATATTGGGAATAAGATCTTTATCGTTTTGGAAACCATTAAGTAAAAAATGCTCTTATTGTTTTATCCTGTTTATTTTGTGTTTAAATGCTTAAAAAACACATTTAGGTGTAATTTTGGGGGGCCGGGAACCAATTAATTGGTTTTCCATTATTTCTTATGGGAGAAATTCGATCAGAACTCAAACTTTTTAGGATTCGATCTGGAGTCCAAAACGGATTAAGTTCAAGAACCGAGGTACCACTGTATATTGTTCTTGACGATCAAGCATAATATACATGGGGTATAATATTTTCTGAGGTGGGATGTGGTGTAAAAGTTCGCGAACCACTGCTTTAAATAGCACGCAACAGGCTTCAAGTCATAATTAAATCCCGCCCACCAGTCCATCATTTTCCACAGAGACCAAAAAACAGTGATGGGCACCACTTGTCAGCGCCCCCCGTTGGCAGGTTTTAATACCGGTTATTTAGTGGATTATCCATATATGATTTTTCAGGCTTTTCACCTTTTGGCTAAAAGGGCCCTGCTTGGTGCATGTCTCTGTGTGGTGGTGGGTGGGGATTTTGATATAATCATTTCTCTTAATATCTTGAAATTTTTTTTTTGTGTCGGTGGAGGGGTGGCGCAGGGGGGCAGTGGTTAGCACTGTCACCTCAAACCTCTGGGACCTTGGTTCATGTCTTCATGTGTGTGGAGTTTGCATGTTCTTCCTATGCCATTGTGGGGTTTCCTCCGGGTACTCCAGTCCCCCCCCACCCCCCCATAGTCCAAAAACATGCTGAGGCTAATCAGAGTTACCATGTTGCCTGTAGGTGTGCATGTGTGAGTGAATGGTGTGTGATGGGTTAGAACCCTGTCCTACCTGCTTTGTGCCTGTAGTCTCCGGGATAGGCTCTGGACTCCCCGCGACCCGGAGTAGGACAAGTGGTTTCAGAAGATGGATGGATGGAATTGGTGAATACCAGAAAGCAAGCATTAGTACTTGACTGAGCACTGCTGTGTTGTCCTAGAATACCTGACTGCAACAGCATGGAATTTGAACAGCATCAGATTTCTATCTATGAAAATGCAGAAATGCCTGCTGTACATCCATCCATCTTCCGTAAGGGTCATGGAGAGCCTGGAGCCTATCTTGGGATGCACAAGTCGGGGGACTCCCTAGAGATCACAGCACTTTGCAAATGTCATCTAAATTTAGATATAATTAAATTAATAGCTTAGTTATCGTGTTAGCTTGCTTAGCCTTTCATCAGACCAGCCGTGAATGTGACCCAGGTTTCTGCCCTTGTGTGAATGTCTGTGTCCCACAGATTCATTCTCCCAGGGTGAGCCTCGAGTTCTGGGTCTGGCCATGATCCCTGGCCACCATGTGGTCTCCATCGAGGTGGAGGCAGAGAGCCTGTTCACCGCCTAGGATGCCACCCAGTAAGGGGGGAGAGAGAGACTTTGAGAGCGCACCAGGTAACACGGCGGCCCCTGCCATGGTCTGCCTTCCAGGACCCTCTGAGACCACACATTCACAAAGCCACAGCCACCTTCACACACGCTTTGCAAGGGACCTTGTATCACACATGACCCCCAGTACAGGCTCGGTCAAAAACCTGCATACGGTGCCCAGTTTACCAGAAAGGCAATCGTGGGCTCCCTCTCATCTTCCTGGGTGCTAGATGTCTGAATGACCTTCAGGTACTAGAAGTCCTGTCCTACCAAACCCTTTTGTTCATCACCCACTATACCCCCCGCCCACAGGAGAGAGAGACCAGAGGTGTCGATGCTTTATGGAAATGGCAGTTGGCATTCGTGATGTGGAGTCAGCGTGGATCAGATCGCACCACGTTCATCAAGGGATTACACTGAAACACCAAAGCGACCACGGGCCTCAAAACAGATTGTTCCTTTATGCAGGAAACAGATGTCTATATTGCCTGTCCCAAACAAGAACTTGGCAAGGAGAGACCACAGAAACTTCTTAGAAGGCAGACAGGCACATTATCAACCCCAGGAAAGATGCCAAAAAGAAAAGACTAGTTTTGAAATGTGACCGGAGAATTTCATAATAAACTAACTTTCATCCTGATCCATTTCTTTAGAAGCTTCTTAGTAATAGTCATTGATGGGGGAGGGAAAAAAAATCCAAGAACATTTTTGTTTTCAAGCCGTCTTTAATGGTCTTATCTGGAACACTCATGTATTTCCATTTAAACTTGATAAAAACTATTAAACAATTTTTTGTACTAACCCACAGGAAGATCTACAGCTTTTATTATCAAACTCTTGTGAGCTAAGGCTCAAAGAAGAACAGAATGTATTGTGTGTCGTAAACTGCGATGTCGAAGAACAGAAAAGGGGACAATTTAAGCCAGGAAAAGAAACAATGTGCTAGTTAAGGTTCAATGTATTTGACCTTTTGAACATGTAAAGACTTCAAAAAAATCAAATTATTTGTAGTATACAGTGTTTGCATTACAGTGATGACAAATACTACTTTGGTCAGCAATACAATGTGGCCCTTTTAGAAACAGAATGGAGGAGGATACCTGTGGCCCACAAAGAGTTTGGTGGTTCCAAATTAAAAAAGAAAGCAAACAGCCAAAAAGAAAATGAGTGCAATTTCTGAATGACATGCCTTCAAGTTAAAAGAAAAAAATTCAGCTTCTTTTAAAAATGCATTTGATTCCTGGTTAGCAAAACCCCGTTCCACACTGCACAGTACGAGAAGCGCTTGAGCGCTCAGATAACGCTCCTATTAATCCCACGGCCAAGCCTTTTTCCTACCTTGCCCTGAGAGTTGCTCAGGTTTCACAGTCCCACACCTGAAACCGTCGCGGGCCGGACCCCTGCACTGGAGCCGGTCACAGCAGTCCGTTGTCTCCATGACAATGGATTTTAGACACCTTTACAAGAATGCAATTTGAAGAATCTACAGCTTATTCTTTAGTACTCTTTATATTTCTGACTGTGGAGTGTAAACTCCAGGGTATCTGAGACGAGGGGACCATGGAGAGACCAAAGTGCAAAAAGGACCACAAGAGAACCGTCGTTCGCTGGAGGTTATGATGGCACAAAAGAAAAAAAAAATAATAATAAAACATCCAAAACTAAGTGGTAGGGGCTGGGGTCTCAATACACAGGCACAAGTAGCCTGGTCCTTCTCCGCAGCTAAAACTGATTCGTTGAGAACCTCAAAGGGTCACTGGTTTAGCCTTGATGCACGAGCCTAACAGGTTGATGGAAAACTGACCTATAGCACTCAGTGCCCAAATTGTAGTTCAGTGGGCTCCCCGAAAATCAGTTCCCATATAAATCAGGGATGAAAAAGATTAAAAAAAAAAAAAAAAAAAATCCACTTCATTTTCTCCGACTTCTTTCAAAGGGGCTGCAGGCACCCTTCCTCGAACTATCTAGTTGTGCTGGAACTTGAAGTGGAAGTTTCCAGATCCAAAGGGGTTGAAGTCAAAAGGCCAGCCGTGGCTCCCACCGCCGCCCCCACCCTGCTGATTCTCGGGGTCTAGTGGGTCTTCCCCAGCATCGAACTTCTGTCGCATCTCTGCGAGAGAGAAAGCAAGAAGGATAAGAGCCAAGTAGGATCTAACAGTACAAAGGCACCCGGCATGGCCCAGCTACTGTGGTGCTGATGTCACACAGGGTCTCTTCCTGTTAGTCCTCACTGGCCATACCTGGATTAGTGAGCACCTCTTTTGCAGAAGCAATATCGATGAATTTCTTCTCAGCATTCTTTTTCTCAGCCTCGGACTGAAAGTTGTCAGGGTGCCACTGCTGAGCTAACTTCCTGTATGCTTTGATGATTTCCTGCTTGTTGGCATTCCTGAAATGTTGGCAAGACAGACAAAAACATTTGGCAAAACGTGTGCAAGCGCTAACGTTTCACCCAAAATTGGTGAATGTCAAACAGTGCCTATCATTGAAAAGCGGTGGCAGGAAAACTGATGCACACATGCATGACAGTATTGAGTATTAGCTCATTGCTACCACATTCCTGTGACATCACTCATAGGAACCCTGGATACAAGTTGATTGACCAATAGGAACTTGGGATGTACGAGCTAAGTCTAAACTAGTGTCTAAAAACATGACTGAAGGGAGACGGCAATGTGTACCTGGGCACCCCCAAGATCTTGTAGTAGTCTCTCTTGAGTGACAGCTTGAGTAGCTTCTGTGCGCGGTCCAGCCCTTCACGGATCTCCTGCTTATCGTCGAACTCTTTGGCCTCCTGGTAGTCCTCCACAGCTGCCAGACAGAGAGTGAGCGAGGGAGAGAGATGAAGCCACACACTACTCATCAAAATGAGGTAGTAGCAATCAGGTGAAAGAAAGGAGGAGAGAAGTAGGGACTGGGTCTATGTAGTGGACTGCAACTGGAACAGGTTCTGGAAAGGGCTGGACTTGGGTTTAGGTGAGGAGGGAGGGAGAGACAAAGAGAGAGAGAACCTTTCTCATAATCCTGGTTCTGGATGTAGGCCTCTGCCCTGTCCCTGAGAATATTCGAATTCCTGGGGTCCCTCTGGTGGGCCTCAGAACATAAATCCACCGCGTCATAGCTCCTGTGGTTCTGTGGAGAAGCATGGAGGAATTGAAGTCCGTCTGAAACCCATCGGCTACGCCTTGTGGTCACAGTGCATCATGGGAAAGCTCACCTTGACTAAACAGTGACAGATCCTTTCCTTGGCTTTGTTAGTGTAGAAGGGGACATCAGGCTCAGTCTTCATCACCGACTCATACTTCTCCATTGCCTCCTGGTACCTGTTTATTAACACTGAACCAGTTACAGGAAAAACAAGGCTTCCAAAGACATACTGGGTGAGTTAACCACCCACTTGTCATTGTTTACTACCAAGTTAATCCTATCAGTGATGGAATTGGATCCCTATGCCTCTCATCTCCCATCAACACCAGTAGAATCCTGTGTATAATCATACCAGTTCCCATGAGGGTACCTCATGCTTCCTTGGGCTGATATTAATGAGGACTGAAGGGACACTGACCTCTGCTCGGAGATGAGCTCTTCTGCGGAATCCAGCTGTTTACTAACTTTCTTCACTTGCTTGTAATGTGAGAAACAGTCCTTATCATCCTGATCCAGCTTCAGACATTCACGCACGTGGCTGTAAGAGGAGAGGAGGACATAAGCGCGCGCGCACACACACACACACACACACAGGGGCCGAGTGGGCGGCAGCAAGGCCCAGAGACCTGAGCGCTTCCTGGTGTTCACCCAGGCTGTAGTGCAACTTGCTCAGCTTCAGGAACGCAGCCCGGTTGTCGTTCCGCAGACGGGTGGTGGGCGTCAGGTCCTGGATGGCTTTGCGAGGCTCCCCCAGTCGAATGTAGCACTCTGCCCGAAGCTCACGGAAATCTGGATCCCATGGAGAAATCTGAGAGGGGAGACCCGGTCAGCTCTGGCTTGTGTGCGTCCATTTCTGTGTAAGAACCGACTCCCAGTGACTGACGTTTATATCACTACAGTATGTCTATGGATCCAGGCATGTATCACACGATTAGAATATGGCATGTGATTAGCATGTGTCACATGTTACCGCTAAACTGTACCAGTCCTATAGTTGACGCAGTGCCCTACGCGGGCATCACTCCTGGTGCCCCTCTATCTGAGCTGGTGCCCCCTCAGAAGATGGCGCCCAAGGCGGCCGCCTGTATCGCCTATAGGATTGACTGACACTGCTACTAATTCCTGTATTAACCGTATTTGATCAAAGACTTCTTTTGTTCATTGTCAGGATGTTAAAACAATAAAAACTCACCATCACATAGCCAACAAGCTTATATCTCATTGGTTAATTTAATCTGTAAGCCTGAGATGAGCCTTTTGAACACCGATGCAGGGACAACACTGACACACACAGCAATGTAATGGACTGAGCCGACCATGGAGTGTATCTCAACACGTGGGATGTGGCTTGGTACCTCGATGATCCGGTCCAGCACATTGACCATAGCAGAATAGTCTCCACGCAGGTGTGTGCTCTGCGCCTCCTCCTGCAGCTCCTCTAGCTCCTCCGCTCTCAGGAGCTGATCGTGAGCCTCCGTGTGATCCTGAGAGCCCTGCAGCTGATGAGGGAAAGGAGCTAAAAGTGACTCAACGGCGACACCAAACCTAGATGGCAGGTGAGGGCAATACAGTTACCCTTATTACCAGGAGCAAGCAAAAATGATCAGGGACCAGCTATTGCCAGCCCCTCTCCGGCAGACAATAGGAAAGAGACGATGTGTGAAATGAAGAAGGAAGCTGGTAAAAGACAAAAAAAAAAAAATTTGAAGGAGGAAAACTGGATGGAGACCAAGATAAAGGGAGGCTGCAAAGAAAGAACTTTAGAGAGACTAACAATATAGAGATAAGTAACCCCACCACTGCAAGATTCACAAGAGATACTGCAGTGACACTGCCTCGATCAGGGGTCTCCAACTCCGGTCCTGCAGAGCTACCATCCAGGTTTTCCATCCTACCTGGCTTCTGATGAGCCACACCTGTTCTCAGGGAAATATCAGAAGCCAGGTAGGATAGAAAATGTACTGTAATAGTAGCTCTCCAGGACAGGAGTTGGAGACCCCTGGCCTAGATATTAGATAGTGACGTTAGGGCATCGACGACCTACCACAGCCTGGAAGTCCGCCCGGGCTTCCTGGGTGTCACCCTGCTTCAGCAGGATGTTGCCTCTCTGAAGCCGAGCCTGGGTGTCATGGGAGAGATGTGATGCAGAGCTTTAGAGTAAAGAAATCAGTACTGCTGAGCCTGACAACCATGCCAATGCCAGCCAGCACATAACACATGGTGAGGAACATCAAACGGTGCGACCAACATCAACGGGAGACTCACAGCCAGGAAGTCTGGTTTGAGCTGAATGGCGCGGGTGAGGTCCGGCAGGGCCGATTTGGACTTCCCCATGGCTAGGAACACTGCCGCTCTCTTGTAGTACGTCAGGTAGTTTTTTGAGTCACCCTCTATACATGACCACAGAACATAAAGTAGGCATCTATTAAATAAATAAATACACCAACACATCCCAGACTTACAGCAATGTACACGTCCAGCTCTTTGCCATGAAATCGGGATACTTTTTTCCCCAAAATAGCTGCAGCCCTGCAAGATCCTTTTCTAAGAGCAACAGTGTCCAGCCTCACAGATACAGTTCAGAATGTAGCAACGGTTGTACTATTACTTAACATTTATATGTTTATCCAGGTCTAAAATACACAAGTCCTTCAGTAGGTGCAAAAGCAGACCCTACAGTAAGGGGTGAAAGTGATTCTGCGTGTCAGTGTGTATATGTGCCAATGAGAGAGAGAGAGAGAGTCTGTACGGCTGCATGCACACACGGGACTCCACATTACTCACCCACTGCTGAGTGGTAGTGAGACAAGGCCTCAGCCAGCTGGCCAGCTGCCAGAAGTTTCCTGCCCATTTCCAGGTGATGCTCGATCTCCACATGCGTTGCACCCAGGACACCTGTGAGACACGAGTGTGGGTATTGCGGGGGTGTGAGTCAATAGTGTTTAGTTAGCTGAAATTATTAGACTACTTATGTAAAATTTTATGACTCTAAAATAGCAACAATAATTAATGTAAGTACTACTGGACAAAGACAGACTAAGCAAACAAAACAATGTAGAATATACATAATGCAAAATATACACTGATATCAAAGTATCATCTGTTGTTTATCCTTATATAACGAAGCTGCAAGTTTACCATGTTTCCGTTTGTTTAAATTTATTTTAGTAACTATACGTTTTGGAATCCCGTGTGACTTGGATCAAAATGTGCCCTTGGGACTGACCCAGCAACACGGCTACCATAGCCTGGATCGCGTGATGCCAGAGACTATAGCCAAAATATATATATTAACTGAGAGATCAGCTATACGGGTAAGGCTGGTAGTCACGAGACAGGAAATAAGTGGTCACACCAATTTACTCTGTCCATTCATACCTCCACACTGACAGGACGCAGGATAGACTCTCACATTGCTCCATTAACAACTTCTCCAAATTCAAAGCAATCCAGAAGTATCATTACGAAGGATGATTCGATGACCAGTATCAACACGTGAACTAGTTAAAGTGACTTTAATACGACATATAGGCCATTGCTTATAGTTTCAAGAGTCTATTTTGCAGCGTTACAAATATCAGCCAAAGCAGATCTTTGCTACGGTCTTTACAAAGCAGTGGACTGGTATCGATGTCTGCATTTCTAATAATAACAACACCACAACAAAACCATGTCTCCGGGCTCAACCTACCGTCCAGCTGCAGGTCCAACAAGACGCAAACCAGTGACAAGGAAGACAGGACACCGCTCAGCCCTTTTCGTCTCCCTGATTCCATTTTCGGTTTATTCCCTTGTCGCACTCCGGCAAAACGCACACATATACCGCAAACGCTTCAAAAACATAAATATTCTTCCATAACGTCTACGCTCCGCAGATCAGTAAAGTCCGTCCTATAAAAACTTCCGAGCGTCAGCCTAAAATTTTACATTAAGGTTCCCACACAGAATACACTTAAGATGCATTTATGTATTAAACATAGAACTCCTTTAAATATTCAGTTTGGTTTCATTTTGTTTTATCTCTTCTTATAGCCACGTTCGGCTTTTTCGGTAGTTTTCAAAAGTAGAAATCAAAACTTTACTGTATTACAATTTGAAGTCGTCCGGGATTCGGCTAACCTATTTTCAGACACTGTAGTGGTACGGGCTGCAGCGCGTGCGTTTCCGCAGGAACGTGGTGTCGTTTGATTGGTCACTATACTGTAACTTATACTGGACACGCCCACCACCGTGAATCCCAGACTCGCCACGCTGTTCAGACGTCATCTATGTATCTTTAGGGAAGCGCTCGGGCCAGTTACTAGTGAATTGGTGTTTAATAAATGCACGTTTGACATTTGAAATCGCCATATGTCGATTGATGAAAGAAATACAAACATCATTTATTAATTGGTAGCATAGATATATACATAAGGCACTGATATAAAACCCTTACTATATAAAGAACATGCTATTTAAACTTGACGAACGTTTTAGTTTTTAACATCGTCCTTTTTGCCTGACTGCATATTATGTCCATATAGGGGGAGAAAGGCAGCAGAGGCGGACATTTCAGGTCCAGAAATTTAAAATCCAAACCAGGATTTTGTTTCAACCAACCAATTGAGTACTCTGACTCATTATGCTCAACTGGTTGGTTGAAACAAAATCCCGACTTGGATTTTTACTTTATGGACCTGAAATGTCCGCCTCTGAAAGGTAGAAATACTAAACGATTCCTCACAATTAAAATGGAATGACCTATACAACAAATATTTAAAGAGCAAAATAAAAGTCCGTTATCAACTCCAATCAGGTTATCAAGGTACAGTGTCTATAAAGTACAGGTTAACGTGGCCTATTGTTTTACTGTCTGCTTAGTTTTATAGACCTTAGTATGTCCCATCTATCCAATCATATTTTAGCCGCTTATCGTGAACAGACCCACAGGGTCCTTAATATGTGCTCATGTATTAAATCCAAATAACACAACATAAGGATTCCACATACTGTACCTATTATACTCAGAAAACAGGTACTTTTTAAAAAAAAAACAGACATGTGCATGTTGAATAGCCTCTGATCAAAATGCACTGGCATATTTTATCTGCTGCAAAAAGCAGCCTTCATTCATTTGGTTGGACAGGCATGGATGTCCTGGAAGATTAATAACACCCAGCTTTGTAATTAAGAGGCCACAAAATGTCCTGTAGGATACCCCCGTTATGCAAAATCTACCCACCACTCCCCCCTTCCCTTCTAACAAGTTCTATATGTCATGGGACCCATTTTACTTCAGACTGTAAGTGCAGACCCAAGCCGGGGCTCATGGTGACATTCTGTCAGGGACCCGAGGACTTCTAGCTACACCGTGTGTTTAAGTTGTATGTGAATAAGTGTAGCAATGAAGAAAAGTTTGACAACATTAATGCAAACACAGACCCTAGGCAGTAAAATATACACAAAAGTGTGGCATTTATAAAACAAATTGACATTGAGTTTTAGCATTGTACTCATGGAGAACAATGTAAATAACATGTGAATACGCATGTACTTGTCAAAACAGTGACAAGAAGTGAAAACAAGATTCAAAATTAGATAGCCTAGATTGATATTTACATTATAGTTTGTAAGTTTTTCCATCTTGTGTTGATTTCATGGGATTCCAGATTGTTTTCCAGATTTTTTGGTAGTGAAAGCTTAAGCACAGATATATTACATTTGTAGCAGTGAACCTTACCTAGGAATATATAACAGTTTATGCTTGCCTTTGGTTTATACATGTGATATGATATGACAACATTTAAAAATGCCATCTGAGTATGAAAAGAACAAATAATCAGAATGTGTATTATGCTGAAGGATTCTGATTAACGGGTGACCCAGATAGACACGGTTCCTGGAGATGCTGACATCAAACATATGCATTCTTGTCATAGGTGCTGCCAGATTTCCTCTGCGATTGTGCACTGAGGGAGTACACTGTACCGTTGGCGTTCCGGTAGGGGTATGGGCTGCGACACAAGAAGAAAGGACCCAAGTTTACGACATGTACTGCAAAGTAGCTTTGTTTGCTTGGTAGGAGACTGAGCCAGAACATATGGATGTATGTACTCTTTTTAAACAAGCGGAATGTAATGGAAATAAAGAATGAAAGGGTGAAACTATAAGATCTGTGCAGGGATTGACATAACTGGTAGGCAAGTAATATGCATTTGTACTATTATGACAAGAAATAACCATAATTTTAACCTTAATCACAAATGTGTACTTGCATACAAGTTATGTAAATCCCTGGATATGCACATCATAGTATAGATCATTATAAGCAAGATAATACAGGTGAGACAAACAGAGTGGCGTACAGAAGAGATGTGAAAAGCAGAAACGCAAAGTCCAGTAGCATGTGATCAGGCAGGTGCGCTCACCTTGTGTCATCTCTTCCCGCTTTGCAGGCACAGAGCAAACACGAGCCTCCACAGATAGCGAGGATAGCTGAACACCAGCCAATATACAGAGCCTCCCCAAGTTCATACCTGTAAGACAGAGATGACACAAAACACAAGGCTTAAGTTAAGAAAAAAGTTTAAACAAAAAAGTATTGCAAAAGTAACATTTACACTCACGTACTTTGTTCCTGGATAGAGTGGATCAAAGAATACTTGAGTAATGTTGAAGGCATACCAGGATACAGAAATCATGGTACACAATCCTAAGATAAGACAAAAGAACAGATAAAAAAATCTTTTCATAAACCATATTTACCAAGTAGACCAAACAGTGATAAGCTGGCAGGAGTTAAGCCTATGAGCTATTTCTACATGCACACATGAATACATTTATTATATATTTACTGAAACATACACATGCATGCAATAAATATCCTCACTGCTTAATTATTATTATTATTGTTAATAATAATAACAATAATAATAATAGTAATAATAATATGGATATACAGTATAGCTTAAAAACAGCATGCAAATTAAAAAACTAATAAAGAGGTTGGTCTGTGGCCAGTGGATCAGCTTGATGTGCCTAACATCAGAAGATCAGTGGTTCAAATCCCAGGGTCAGCATCGTGGTTTCACCATTGGGCCGACTGATCCTGTTTTCCCTTGTTCTTCTCCCAAATTAATTGTAATATACACAGGTTTAGCAACTTCCATATATGTGGTGAATTCTGACAAAGAGCTTCCAGTTATAACCTTGCAGCAAGAAGAACGCTCCTCCAGTTCCAGCCAATCTGCCTTTCATAGTGAGGTTCTCGCCTCCAACTTTGCAGCACTGCATTCCAATCATAGTGGCTACGATCCCAAATGCTCCCATCACCACGGAGGCGATCATTAGCGCGCGGGACGCTTGCACGTACCCTGCAAAAAATTAAAATACAATTAACCCTCTGGCGCATAGCGGTCACTACAGTGGACAGCTGTTTAAAAGTAATCAACTGGGAAATCAACTGTTTT
>JABFEA020000002.1:26163270-26173991 GCA_019775915.2 Cyphomyrus plagiostoma
AAAGTTATTTGTTTTTGTCATGCCTTAAGAAGAGTAACAACAAACAGAAAATAATTCATGCATCAGAGGGTTAAAAACCGATGCTCAAGCTAATAATTTAAACGTTAACATACTGAAAGCTTATTTCCAGAAACGAAATCTTAACGTGAATTCTCCACCGATTTTTAAACCGTTTATTATAAGTAAAACAAAATGACTAACTGGTTACTTAAAATTGGATATTAACTCCCAAAATGTCTATGTTAATTATGTCGCAAAACATCTATTTCTGCACATTAAGGATTTATACTTTACTTTTAAGGGAATTATTTACCTACCACTTCTCCAAAGCTCGTTTTGTTTGAAACACAAGTCATTTCCTCGCACTGGTAGGCTACTTTATATATATGAAATCTTTATTTCGTCCCCTTTCTTCTACCACGACTGATATATTTAATCCTGGAAATCCTACATTTTACGACCATGCATGTATTTTAATTATTAAAAAATAGTTTTGATAAGGTTTTTCAATTACAAATAGCCTAAATGAAAATATATAACTGTAACGATATATAACGTCTTAGTATCACATAGTGCGAATATATAGGCTACAATTAATCATTAATAAATGCGTTCTACGATGCAAAAATATAAACAATCTGTGACCTTAAAAAAGTTTACATTATTTTGTCACTAAAGCAGTTAATAGATTTTGTGGATATTTTAGTGGTGTGATCCGTATATTAAAGCAGATCACAATGCTATTAACATTTTAAAGACGGTTAAAATGGTGGAAATTTCGATTTCTAAATTCTGGGGTATAGAACGATGGAACTTAATTTTAGAGAGGAAATGTGTAATTTTATACTGTTGTAGGCCTATATGGTTATTTAGGCCTATTGGTTTGTTTATTGCTTGCTATTTTAACTAATAATAATAATAATAATAATAATAATAATAATAATAGTGATTATAATGATATGACGGCCCAGTGCTTAGCAGTTCCCTCACACAGAGTTCAGCGGTTCTCCTCGGTGTCGCCATTGTTAGACGTGTCATTTTGATATTATTAACTCATCAAATATGACATGTATATATAAGTGTATATGTGTGAGATGGCATATAGCTGCAGGCTGAGAGCTCAAATCGCGCCCACGCCCTGTGTATGCGCAGTCTGCATGTTTAATCTGGGTATCTCCTCCAGCCCGAAGACATGCGCTTACGTGTCTTGATGCTGTCTGTAAGGGGCGAGAGTGTAGGTGTATGTGGACTGGTACCCATTCCGGCGGTGGGCTCTATACTGTATGGGATAGGCTCAGACCCCCCGCACTCCACACCAGGACAAGCGGTTAAAGATGAATTTAGTGCAAAGATTAAATTTATACCATTAGGCCTATCATAAGTATGTAAAAAGCAAAACATTCATTTTGTAAACCATACAGTTTACACAAGCATAGTCGTATTGAAATGTTTCATGTATGTTTTAAAATAACCTATTTGTTTGATATTTTTAACGCCGGGCTTTCCAGTAGGATGTTGAATGTTAAAGTGAATGAGGCTTGATTGTCACCCTGTGCTTAGGACACTGCGCTGTCACAAAACAATAACCATGCAAAAATTGTGCCAAACATAATAATCTGAAATTCTCACGGTAACGCGCTTATAACCAACAAATCGAACCATTATGGAAACCGCTCGCTACGCTCTTGTCTCGATTGAGTGTCTGCAGGCTCCCAGTCCCTACTAGGAGTCGCAAACCACTCGCGAATCTGCACATTACAGTCGGCACGAATAATATTTTTTGTTCCTTTCCCTCATGTCATACGTGAACTTCAAAGAGGACGACAGTGAGTTAGTGAAATAGACGAAACAATGTCGTTACGCATCCTTGACATATCTCAGCAGAAGGAATCGATCTTAACGTGAAAAAAGTTTAGAGATATTGGCAGGGACGGTTCGGTATAGGCACCCCAATACTGGTAATGTCCCTAACGTCCATTGCCAAACCTACGCCCAAGGCTAGTTAATGAAGTGACTAGATTTATGTGTTTTAATTGGCTATCTTAGGCATTATATTTTATCGAAAATTTCCCTGACATTTACAAAGGACAGTAATTAATTAAGCAGAGTTGTCTCGACGAGTTGTATTTCGGTGTGCCAATAGTTATTTTTTTTAAGTACTTATCAGCTTCTTTGTATAGAGAATCATGCAAAAATCAATGGCATCACCTGTACACCTGTAACGGAAACTAGTTAACATGCCACGCAGGCCGCTACATACCAGAGAGGGCCAGCAGTGAGGGGAACTCGCGGCAGTTATGGACGCCGGTGGAGTCGGTAGCGCAGGACATCCAAAGGTTCTCATAGATGGTGGAGGTAGTAATAACGTTTCCGTCCACAGTTGAAACCTTCCAGTAACGGTTCGGTATGGTGATCCCTACCATCACCCAACCCAGAAATCCTAGAAATAAAGCTACAACTTCTACAATTGGATCCATCTGTCTTGTTTTTATCTAAAACGTTTTAAATAATTGTGTATCCTGAGTGTTCTGCGTTCTGTTTTATTCGGCTTCCATAAATTGTGATGGACGGGCTTCTCTTGCTTAATCGCCGCCCAAAACAGGAAAGAGACTGCATAGAGAGTTGCAGATCAATGATTTATTATGCTAGCCATCCTTACCCTCCTAGGTTCTGTAGTTTTCCAGCCCTCTCCCTGTGTATATTTCACACACAGAAAGTGAACAGGTGTTTATCACGAAAGTCCAATGTTCGAATAATGCCCTTGGCAATCTATTCTGTCATTGATTTGTATGATCAGTCTATCACGCAGTGTATGTACCTTCTTCATTGTTACCGTCATAAAATAACGACACGCTGCTTGTATCATTACCGTGCCGGGTTTCCAACACAGTTTTTAAAGCTGTTTCATTGTTCAGCACCCAGAAGTTATTTTAAATAGCTTATTATTCTTTTCTAAATTAACTAAGATCAATTGAATATTAATGTAATGCTTTTATTTCATATAAGTGCTATTATATTATCAAAATAATGAGAAGCCCATTATGCAATCAAAGTTTTATAATTCATGATGGCGAGGAAAACATTCAGAGCCTAATAATGTTTATAGTTTATTTTTTCTTGTTGTAGATGCAACAGTACTGTCTCACCTTCACAAATGGGTTTATTACTTGATGTTTAACAATTATATTTCACACTGTTGGTTACAGATGTTAGTTATTATGTACAAGACATGCATTCTGATGTTGCCCTACCATTAACATCATATCAGCAATTGTGTCTTGCTTGGTCAAAAGTCAGGTTTATGGCAATGAAAGTTCACCACGGCCAAGCTTTTACTGCCTATTTTAAAGTAGCTGTCTCATGCAGTGCAGCATACCCTCTTAGGGTAGCTAGACGAACACAGGCTCTCGGTTTCATATTAGAATAGTAGAAATATGTCAGGCAGGATCAGTTCCCATCTGACCCTGTCCCATGTCTTTTGTTCCCATTTGGCCAGCAGGTGTCACTGGCCATCCTGGTCCCCCCCCTCTGTCTTGTAGCCTCTCAGTCCGTAGTGTGTTTCCCTACTCCCAGGGCTGCCATGCGGCTTAATGGGCTGAGCGGTTGTCCCCGCTGGGGACAACTAATTGTTTTTCTTTTGTTTAACATTTGTCATTTTATGTTCTCTTTGTTTATTATGTGTTTGTATTTCAGTTCCAGTTCCTTGTGTTTGCTCCTTGATCCTTGTTCTATTAAATTTGGTGTTTTTACCTGTTGTATGCGTTAATTCACCTCACCTGCTCCTTGTTGCCCCTTTACTTTACTTGGGAGGCCCTCTACAAAGAAAAGTGATGGTCATTTCACTTCCTCCACCATGCAGGTATGTGTGGGGGGATGGGGGTTATGAAACAGCTTGTACACCATGCAGGTACTGTGGGGGGGCTTGAAACAGCTTATACTGCTTATAGCTGGATCTGGCCGTGTGTATAACACATATACTTTGTTTAGACCAATTTGTGCTGAGACATTTGCCTAGTTTCCCTGTGCATAGTCTATCAGCACATCTTTCTAAAGTTGTTGTTGTCTACAGCCAGGTTTCTCGAAACATTCTTAATGCTAAGGTGTTCATAAGTTCTACCTTAAGTTGTCTCAACACTATAACCAAACATCACTTAACTAAAAAATAACTCCCCCGTATGATAAAATGATTTTGTCTGATACATGCCTACAATCAGGTCTCGTCCTTGCGCCTGGGACCTGGAGTCAAGCAGTGAAGCCACACTGAGAAATGTTGTTATCTGGGGAAGAACAGTGAAGGTGAATTCTTGCAAATAAGCTAATCACACTTTCCAGATGGGCACTAGAACTCACTGTTATGTGTGAGAATGAAGTCTAAACATCTCCAAAGTACGCAATCTCCATGTATGGAAGTCAATAACCAGAAAACTCAGCAGCAACATTGTCTACATCTCATATAGATCAGAACACTCAAAAAATGGCGGGGGTTTCTGAGTTCTGATCCAGTATTTGGGCCTGACCAAACCTCTGGGTTATGTTTTTGACCCAGCCTTAGGCGTTCCTCATGGGGCAGTGGGTGGGACACATCCCACCCAATATTCAAAACAGTGGTGCTTTTCCCACCCAGGATTTTGGTTTTAAAAATATCAACAAATTTGTCAGGAGAATACAGTTCTCATCTAACTTACTGACCAAAGGGAAAACACTTTTAGCCAATTTCAGTTGCAAACGCATAAATGAATGTATAGAGTCAATATCGAAATGAACAGGTAGCCTATAACAGAGGTGGGAACAAGTCATTGATTTTAAAATAACCAGTCTTACCGCTTAAGTTCCAAGTCAAGTCCTGGATCAAAAAAGGCAAATCTCAAGTCAACTCTTAAGTCAAGATAAGACTTGACTGTATATTAGACTGAGTCAACAAATCAAAGTCTCAAGTCCTAAACAAATATGAATATAATCCTTTTTTCTAATTTAATGCCGCAACAAAGTTATTTACATATATAAACACATTATATCAATTTTTACAATTAACAATTAAATGCTGAAATTGCATTATATTTATGTCATCAAGCTGAATTTCCTGTGCATTGTCTTATTTTTGCAGTATATGTTCATATGCACTTTAAAAATTACACTTTGATTTATTCATGCAAGAGGTCTTGGTTGTTTTTAACTTCAAGTTAAATACAGTAAAATGTTTTGTCAGCAGGTGATTACTGTAGACACCAATGTGCCAAGTTCACTGGCTTGCTAGATATTCATGCTCTGAAACTTAATTCTGTTAACAGCATTAAATATTTACAACATTTACTATTTGTCAAGTCATAATGTTTAAAATGGTATAGGCCTACTGAGGTATTTGAGCTGATTACATGGCTATTGCATATGCCTCCATACTGCTGGTCAAACAAACCTGCAGTAAGCAATGCGTTACAACGCAGAAGAGACAATAGAAATGTATTTAGATTTTGTGCAGATTTTTCTGTTTTTCTGAGTTATCAAAAAGACTACATAAAGGAAGATCACCATCAACCACAAGTGTCACTACTGCAATTTGTCATTCACCATCAATCACAAGTGTGATTGATGCAATTTGTAATTTTTCTTTTGACTGACAATGGTGGTAGAAACTTGGTGGTAGGCACAGTGATGTAGGTCGAAATCCTCAATATAGCTCAAAGTTGGTGGCAATATGCAACACTTGTGAAAAAATGGATCGTTCGGAAGAGGTCAATGAATTCAAGCGTGGTACTGTCATAGGATGCCACCTCTGCAATAAGTAAGTTTGTGAATTTTCTTCCCTGCTAGATATTTCACAATTAACTGTAAGTGGTATTATCAAGTTCAAGAATTTTATTTTCATATAGACAATAAAAAACATGTACAAGTTAGAACCATGCAATGGAATTCTTACTTTGCTTTCTCACCCTTTGAAAAAGATATAAAATAGAACAAATAAAAAAATATTTACCAGTATATAAAAATATAAGAATCAGAATCAATCGATAAAGTGCACAGTGCTAATGACAGTAAGAGTTGGATATGAATATGGGGTCAGATTAACTTGAGCTTTTCACATTGTTTAAGAGTCTGATTGCCTGAGGGAAAAAGCTTTTCATCAGTCTTGTGGTGCGTGACTTTATGCTCCTGTAGTGTCTTCCTGAGGGCAGTGGTGTGAACACGATGTGCTGGGGGTGAGTGTTGTCTTTAAATATGTTGTGGGCCCTCTTGATGACCCTACTGTTATAGATGTTCTGCAGAGAGGGGAAGGTTGTTCCAGAAATGTACTGTGCAGTTTTAATTACATGCTGGAGAGCTTTCCTCTCCTGCACAGAACAGTCACCATACGGTGATGGAACTGGTGATGACACTCTCTACTGTACCCCCATAGAAATTGGTTAGGATTTTGGTTGGCATGCCAAATTTCCTCAGCTTCCTCAGGAAGTGCAGTCTTTTGTGTGCCTGGTTGAGTTGTTGTGTATTATGAGTCCAAGTCAGATCCTCACCGATGTAAGTTCGAAGGAATTTGAAGATTTCCACTCTCTCCACTTCGGCCTCACAGATATGAATAGGAGTGTGCCGTGACTTCTTTTTCCTTCTTTTTATTGCAAAGTGGAAGCGTTTTTAGGAACAACAGAAACTCAGCTACGAGGTGGCAGACTACAGAGCGGGGTCACCAAATGCTGAGGCGGTTGGTGCATAAACGTCATCAATGTTCTGTTGACTTAACTCTTCAGCATACCAAGACATTTTGGACAGTTATATGCTTCCAACTTTGTGGGACCAGTTTGGGGATGGCCCTTCTCTGTTCCAGCATTCTTTCATCAGTGCACAAAACAAGGTCCATAAAGAAATGGTTGGCTGAGTTTGGTGTGGAATAATTTGACTGGCCCGCATAGAGCCCTGACCTCATCTCCATCAAACACCTTTGAGATGAATTAGAATGGAGATTGAGAGCTAGGTCTTCATGTCCATCATCAACACATCAAAAATACTCTTCTGCATGAATGGGCAAAGATTCCCACAGACATACTCCAAAATCTTGTGGAAAGCCTTCCAAGAAGAGTGGCAGCTGTTACAGCTGAAAAGGGGGACCAGCTCCAAATTGACGCCTATGGATTTAGAATGGGATGTAATAATGGTTCCTGTGGGTGTAATGGCCAGGTGTCTTAGTACTTTTGTCCACATAGTGTAAAACTACTACCACTACAACTACTACTAGTAGTAATAATAATAATAATAATGAAAAAAACTGGGAAATATATTGTGTTTAGCTTAAAGTCATCTCTAGAGTTACGTTAACGCATGCATTATTTTGTTACTCAAACTGAAGAATAATATGAGCATAGATTTTAACAAAGATGTATAATATTCCTTCCTGGTTGTAAGCATCATGAAAGTTTGGGTCATGACGTTACACAAAATTCCAAAAAAATCGGAACTGAAATCAGATGTTATTTCATGTGACTTATTTCATTAAAAAATTACCAGACAGATGCATGCATAGGATAAAAATATCATAATCTGCAATATTTGTTTTATTGTTTTATACCTTAAAATTTTAAGATCTTTTATGTTATGATGTGTTCTTTCAGTGGTCGTCATACTTCACTTTTTAGGGCCATTTGCCAGTGTTTTTTTAGATGGATTACATGGTCGGGATTAAATATGTTTGGATCCACCTGTTGAGTACATGCAGTTATATGTATATGTGGTAGATGCTATTAATGTCCATGGTGAGAGATTTTAAGAAATAATAGTTTAACATCTCTACTCGTAATACAATGTCCCCTCTTTTCTTGCTATGTGTTTTAGTCTTTTTGAAAACACTGAAATTCAGCTTGGACTTGCTTGCAGTATTTTAGTAGTGTTTTTGTTGGATATGAATAATCAATATATCACAAGTTTAAGTAAAATCATTAAACAAAAAATGAAATATGGGTTATTCTCACGAACTACGAAAAAACATTTTTTGTAGAGCAGTTGACATTATTTTTTAGGTAGACATTGTCATTTGCAGCTCTGATTTGATTATTTTTT
Organism: Cyphomyrus plagiostoma; assembly: GCA_019775915.2. Lineage (NCBI taxonomy): Eukaryota > Metazoa > Chordata > Actinopteri > Osteoglossiformes > Mormyridae > Cyphomyrus > Cyphomyrus plagiostoma. The sequence continues at coordinate 26,171,311 of JABFEA020000002.1, forward strand.
TAAACCACTACACCAAATTGGGAGCCAAAACCCAGTGACACAGAATGTTTTTATATCTTTAAACTTTATTCCATGTATCCCATAATAAACAATCAACTTGTATGATAAGATGTATATTTTTTTCCCATTTTTGTTAGTTTTGTGATTTTCTTCTTGTCTCAGTAAATCTTACCCTGGATTTGATTAAACACTTTTGTCTATTACGGAAATAAATGGTAACATAAAACTGATCAACTACCCCAGGGGAAAAACTGACAGTTTATATAATTTGAGTCTGTCTTCACACTAATTTAAAAAAATCGAAAATCAATATGTGGTAATGAGTTTGTGACAGTTACCCATGTATTCCCCTTTCTGTTAACTATACATTAATTAAACTTAAATATTAGGTGTGATTAATCACGATTAATCACTGAAAACTGTGTGATTAATTAGTAATATTTGTAATCAATTTCCATTCCAAATAATAAATGAACAACTCAGTATCAGTACCCAGAGATGGGTAGTCATAACAACTCAATGGTTAAACTGCATAACCCATGAATCAGGGTCAAAAGAATGGGTGTGTTATGTCCAATATTTATCCAGCGCTGAGCTGCCAGTTAACCCAACAGCCTGTATCAAAAAGTCAGAATTCTTAAGCCGGATAACTTGTTGGATTTAAGGTAGTCTGAGTTCACCTAGATGAACAAAGATAAATTCCATTTAAACTGAGGTACCTTAAATCCTTGACACAGCATTTTTCAGTTTTCAAACTGTGTCATGTGCTTCGTGGGACATGCTTCAGGGTTACCATAATCCACATTGAAAAAGCACTCATGAAAAATGGAAGTGTGCCTGCTTTCCTATGAAACCTTAAACGTAGAGTATTAAAAATATTAAAGAATCAGATAACCACCTTGCAATGTTTTCCAGGTAATTGCAGTCATAAAAACACACCATGCTGTGATGCTACTGCCTACATTAACAAGGCTGCCAATTATATTCTATAAACTAACACTGTCAGGACATTCTTTAGTACAAAGTGTTTGTGAAAGGGCTTGTCACTGTCTGCCTCATATTTAGTGATGTTTAATAAGTAACCTGCCAGTAGAGATAAAGTCTAATCACTAATAGACTGCAATCTTTATGACTGTAAAACAGTTTCCATATTTCCCAGCTCTCACGTGTTTCTGGAACTGTGCAGTGGAAACAAATTCCTGCCAGTGTTGCTTTTGATTGATAGTTGGATAATGGTATCATTAGGATGAAACTTGGCGAAAGTTAACCAAGACTTAACCAACGAGCACGAGGCCAGTAACCAAAGTCTGGGCACGTGTTTACATCAGCAGGAACGTGTGCGAGAGTTTATAGGTTCTGCCTTTCGTGGGCCAAGTTTGCACACGGTATCAGCCTTTGTTCCCCAGCCCACTCTAATTAGCTCATTTGAATACGAGAACTAATTTAAGACCCTGTGATGATGAATGAAGTATTAATTTGGAACTGAATTAATGCCAAAGGTATTCAGTCATTCTAAGTTATTAAGGCCTTTCCATAAAACATACTTTACTATTGGGGGGGGTCATTTCTCTTCTATTTTCTTGACAAGATCCCAGCATTCTTCTAAAGCAGACTGCAAAACATCATACTGAGAAGACAATAAGGTGCCAAAATTTTGGGAATTTTCCCATTAATTTCCAAAATTCCCCCATCTTAACTTCCCATGGAATGGAAAGTTTTTGGAAATTTTCCACCCATTTGAAACGCTAGAAGACAGCCAAAAGAATCAGTCATAAAAATATTGCTATTATCAACAATGACCTTTATACTGTTCAGATTTTGAAACCCAGCACTGAAAGATGTCTTGATGCGTGTGATCTGTTCACACTTGCTCAGGCTTATCCAGACAATGTTTATCAAAATTTAAGCCCAGTGGCCCTAATAAGGTTCGTGGTCTTCCTTTAGAATAATCAGGTAATTAAATTTTTTTACCTATACTCATTATGCTACAGTATTATGCACAAACATTGGCATCCTCCACTGGGATCGATAAACAATCAATAAAATCTTGCGTTAAGGTTTTAAGGAGGAACAATCCTTAAAAATATAAACAAGGCCCGAATTATGTGGTTTCCTGTTCAAATGTTTTAATGTCAGTTTGTCACGTTTTACAATCTTCAATGTGTTTGTGAAGCAGACAAAGTCTAAATGCAATTTGCAAAGCAAGATTTTTGAGAAATGTGCTTACCTCGTCTCACCTTTGCTATTCAATAAAAACTTAAAAGAAAAACTAAGTTTAAACATTGATAGGAAACAAACGCCACTTCTGGGCGTGACACAGATGGCCAGACATTTAGAACTCAATATATAACTTTTATTTGTAGTACAGAACCACAAGACAATGCATAACACAGGTGGCAGGCTAGCGTTATAAACTGCATATCAGCATCAGGATAACAGGGTACGATTAAAGCTACCAGCTCATCTTACACCTGAGGTGTCTTCTGTGAGTTTTAGCCTTACTTGATGTAACGTTTATATTGAACAGCCCCGTTTATGTCATTTTGCCCCTGCTGTGTCTGCTGTGAAGGCAAGGTCTGACTGTTTAACATCATGCTCTCAAAGCATCTTGCCCATTTGAGTCCCAAAATAGACTAGACTATGTGTACACTGGTAATCACTTACATTGATAAAGTATCTAA
>JABFEA020000002.1:26174017-26188769 GCA_019775915.2 Cyphomyrus plagiostoma
GTGAAGTCTCATTTCTCCTATCATACTACACAAATGTTTTGTGGATGGAACACATTACATTTGCCCCAATGGTTGAGTATTGAATCACACACTGAATAACAGCAAAAGTAAATAAGACAAAAGTCAATCAGCCACAAAAGTCAAACCAAACTACTTTCCTGGTGAATTACAGTTTTACTTATAAAACTAGAACATGTCCTTCTCAGGGTAGAAAAAATACCTTAATTCCCTTTTCATTTTGTGTCAAATGATCACTGTTGTAAAATTATACATAAATCAAAATTAGAAAAAAAAAAATTCAAAAACAATAAAAGTATCCTTTAACTTTTCTGAAACATACAGAAGTGCTTTGCATATATTTTCTATATATTGTGTATAGTTGGAAAAAACACCAGGTATATACAGATGTTAAGAATTATTACAATTATTACAAATGAGGCATATCATAAGTATACATTATATATAGATATTAACAGCTTCTAATAGACATATGGAGCATCACTGTTGCTGAGATGTTGGCCAAAACATCCTGAAATGCAATTATTAATTCAAAAGAATTAAACTTATAAACCATAAGTTGTATACAAGCCTAATTTTCATAGCTGATGTAACTATGATCAGCCTGAATATCAGGGACAAACAAATCTCAGAAATCGTTTTATACAGTTTCCTTCAGATGAGCTACCAGGCATGTTTGTTTGCATTAATGAATATAGAGATAAAATCAAACTCAATCAAAAAAAATGGAATCTGCTCCTTTCTCATGAATGAATCCAATTCTAATTACAGTCAGCATTTACTGTAAAATATTTAAATTATATAGTGAGAGTGTTATACAATTGTTAAAGTATCACCAGTAATATCCGGTTACCTATAAACTATTCACTCACCGAAATTCCTCCTAATCTCTATATAACACTGTATAAAATTCTAGTGTTCCAAGTTACAGCAGTACTAGGCTTGTTTGAACACCACATTAAAAAGAAAAAGTCATTTAACAAACTTGGAGGAGTTTCTTGTTGCAAGAGGCCAAAAAAAACATGTCATCCATGTGAAAGATGTTATCTACTATAAAACCGCTGGTTATATGGTCAATTAATTTCAAATACGAAATCAAACTCACGCCTGGCAGGAATTATGCTTCTGATGGGAAGGACAAAGAGTGCAGGACATGTCCCATCTTTAGGATTTGGATTTTGCAACAGCCAAACCAATAAGGCCTGCCAATCCAGCCACTCCGAGACCGATCCCGCCCACAATCGCCATGCCAACGAGGCCGTCTGAATGGATCAAAGAGAGAAAGATAACATAATATTCATTAATCGCCCATTTATGTCACTGTTTGAATTTTGTTGTTCCTCTCACACATTAAGTGACCAAAAAAAGCAAATTCCTTCTTGAATGCCTTCATAGAATACGGACAATTAACAACACAGTGCAAAAAACGCTAAGGAGGACTGGGTGATGTGTAAAATTAATATTGACAATGCAAGTTATGCGCATGCAATTCCTACTTTTCAGCTGGATTGAGATCAAGCTTTTGCATACCATCATACTGCAGGACAGTATGCAGTGGTATAAGGTATTTTCATAAACAATGTAAATTTCCAATGCAGTTTCAGTATTTAGAATTGGTAATAAAATAACAGGGGGTTTACATTTCTCTAGAACGTTTACATTCTATTATAGGAAACAAAACGTGCAATTTTAATGATCATCCTTTTCAGGATTATCTAGTATATGTTATAAATTAAAGTTTACCGCTTCTAATTTTGCATGAGCTCTGTAAATGCTTCCTGAGCCATAATCATTTTATCCTTGCTTTTTAAATCAGTAATAGACATGTTTGTGAGAAATTAATTTATTGCAAACTGTGTTTTGCTTTACAAACATTGCGATATTTATTGTATTTTTTTCCCGCATATTGTGCAGCTGCGATATTGAGTATGAAATACTAATGACTACGAGGAATCTAACAACATACTGTATAATGCAACATTCGCGCGTGAGGTGGTAAAGCGATGTATGGCAGAGCAGCAATATGAAGTGCCGCAGTCGGTATGATAGAGCAATACTGCTGCAGCATTACAAAATCAGCAACATGCTGCAGAGGCAGCAAGCATAAAACATTTCATGCCACAACCTCATACAAACAAGTAAGACCAGAAACGAACGAGCCGACCAAGATAGACATAACATTCCTCCATATTAACGGAAACTATTTCCATAAGAATGAGCACCAAACACCACTTGCGTAGCAGCAGCACGCGTATGCGCACGCGTTGCAAGCGTGGAGTACAAATCGGACCCATTCAAGGTGAAACAGGTGTCTCCCTAAGACAGCCATGCTGATGCTCACCTTTCTTCATGGCTTTGTCGATGAGCTTCTCCAGCTCCAGCGCCTGCTTGTTGCCTGGTTCCTGCCGCAGTAGCATCCGGACGAACTTCAGGCCTTTCTCGTACTCCTGCGAGTGGCGGTGACAGAGAGGGATTCCCGAGTGAGTGGCGTGGCACGGGCAGCAAGAAAATGCAAGCTTGCAACACTGGATCACAACTAATTCTTCTACATTCAGACCCAAGCTCTGTAACCTGATTCTCATTTTTATCAGCAAAAATCCATGACCAGCTATAATGTCTAATAAAATTTAGGTGCAAAGAAAATAAGCAGTAATTATTACACTAGCATGCCTTACTGTTTTCTTACGCTACGGATACAGAACCGCAGAAAAAAAACTAATGACTGAAGCACACACAACATTCAAACAGTACATATAAATATTACATTTTATTGCTGTGGAAACAACAATGACAATAAAGCATCTGAATCCTATATTAAAAATATCCTTTTAAAGTACCATGGCCTCCTGTTTATCCCCTTTACTCAATAGTATCACTGCATGTTTACTAAGAATTCAAGTACAATAGAGTCCTTCCTGGAATTTAAACCCGTGATGTGTTTGCCACAGCTCAATCATGACTGTCAACACAGCGACACGATTACGTCACCTTCAGTCTGTAGTTTGCAACTGCAAGGTAAAACAGATAGTCTCTCTGGTCATCCTTTGCGCCCTTCTGAACCAGGTCTATAAGAAAATTAGCAAAATTAAAAAGAAACGCACTGCAATAAGACTGTCAGCATAATAACGCGACGGGTCACTGTTATTTTTGAAGTATTCATGTTTAGCCAGTACACAGAGCAATGGTGACCCTTCTCCCGAAAAAAATGGTATCAGACTGGCCAGGCGTGGCAAAGCATTTTCCACACCTCGGCTACTTACCTTCTAGCAACTCTATCCCTTTCTTTATATCATCAGTGTACTTGCTCCGAATCAGACACCAGGCGTACTCGAACTTGGTGTCTTTAGACACGTTTCCCTTGGCCAGCTCCGCATTGTATTTTTTTTCGAATTTCTGAAACAGGGACAGCAAACCGATCTAATGCGCACATTTAAAAAACTTTTACTCATGTATTATTAATATTGAATATCGACAGGGATACCCGAAATCATCCGAATACGCTTTTTGTTGTTTGTTAAAATCATTAAATAGCTAGATTTGTCAAGGGCTATGACCGATGACACAAAGGGGTATGTGTTGGAGTTGTACTCCGCCGGGTCCGTGAGAAAAGATTCACAGCTAGGACGAGGAGTAGTTGCAAGACACGGGTTTACTCTGTAGCAGGTTGCAAGCTGGGAGCGTCTGTCTGACATACATTCAGCATGTACAGGAAGAAGCTCAACCATATGTATCGCCTCTGTCCCTCTTACAGCCCTTTTGCGTATCTCCCCCCTTTCTCGGCACCTTCCCTCTACGTGACAACCACATGTTTGGCGTTTGCTCTAGTTAATCGGCCAGCCCTTGTCCTTGAGGAAGACTCAAGATAAGCAAGGGCTGCTTACATTGTCTGTCTGCCCCCTCTATCGATCTTGATTGGATCATCCTCCCCTGGAGGCGCCCGTCCGTCCTTGCTTCAATTTAGTTGCGGCCTTATAGAATTATTCCCTCAGTATGACATTTAGATTCATTATACTGTTTTACTAAACAGAATAAGACGTATATTTACATTTAATGTCGAGGGCATTTAGCTAGGTACGCGTTACATCTAACAGAGAACAAAACTAAGCAACCCCTTCTGCAGCCTCTTTTAGTCACAAACTTATCCATTGAAACTGGATTGCTGTCAGCTACCAGCTTGCAATCTTTATCGTGTTGTAAGTGATGCTGCTTCATTACGAGAGACAATCATGTGACGGCCCAACCCGCCGAAAGCTGTTTACTCGCTGGCGATCGATGTGTTCGTAGCGTAAAAACAAGACACCTAAACCAGGAGAGCTCCCAGTTCCTGCGTATTTCACAACTCATCGGCCTGTTTCCTACTGACGCTTAACTTTAAACATCATTAGATGAACAGAAGGCATTTACCAGAAGGTCTTCGGGGGCAACAACTTCACTCACTACCGCTTCCATGTTGCCGGAAATAGATGCTGATGTCACAATACCGGAAATGACAGCTTTTCCCGGCATCGCTCTATGCTGCCTTTAGGGATCCGTCACCTTTTAGTACCGCATACCAGTCAGTTTATATATCCTCTCAAAACTTAAGCCAAGTAGACGAACATCTTTCAGATAACTAGTTTATTCTTTAATCCACCAAACGTTTCAAATTCATATACGTTTAATGTCTTGACTTATTTTAACATACATAAATTAGTTTGTGATATGACATATTACACAGCAATAAACTAAAACGGAAATAAAACCATACAAACTAAAATCTTTACACTAAAACACCGTTTTTTTACACACATATTCATTTTGAATTACATTACATGATCGACCTGTCCGTTTACAATAATAAAAAACCCCTCAGAATTGCAAATACGTGTAGGAACAAGTTGCTGTTAATATCAGACTCTTCTGGATCTGTATTTGAAGCTGGCAGTTAATCCTTAAGGTGAGCAGGAGTGAAGGCCAGAGGTAGCAATTCCTGAAGGGTGGTTTTCTGGTAAGATCCATCTGGTTTAATTAAATAGACATCCCAGTGTGATCCAAACTAAGAGAGAAACACACAGATTAAACAAGGGGGGGAGGGGTGGGCTATGATGAAGTAATATTGGCAAATTGCACATTCCAAAATATGTGCTCACTCAAACACATGGAAACTCCAGCCTTGGAATCTGATATTCAATACAACACATTTGTGTCTCATGCGGACAAAAGGTGGTGGTGCTTTGTTAGCGATAAAATTACATCTTGTCAGTAGACATGTAAACACCTTGAGTTGTAACCATGACAGGTACCAGCGCAAACACCATACTCACTTCCATCAACACTTGCCGACAAGCTCCGCAGGGGCCAACAAACTGGTCTTTGATATCACTAAAGAACACACACACCACAATGAGTCCAGACGTGTGTGCTGTTCCTGTTATACTCTATTATAAGGGTTTAAAAACTGCACATTAAGTTATAGGCTGTATAAATACTTTGCCTCTTAGGTTTTACACAAAGGCCAGACAGCTGATTTCTCAGTACTTACTTTAGAGCCACGATATAAAAATGAAACATATATGTTGTTAAATCTCTGGTAAAGGCAAGTCTTATATCAAAGTAGTAATACTGATTTGAAGCACACAAAAAATGATAAAAATTCTAATTATCTGCAGTGGACTGACAGTTCAGATAAATACTTTAAAGCCCTGATTCCCCATCCGGTCCTCAGGGACCCACAGCCGGTCCACGTTTTTGCTCCCTCAGAGCCCCCTGCCAGACAGACCACATTTTTATTTGGAGGGAAAAAACTGTCCGTTGGTCCCTGAGGACGGCACCCGTAAATACTGATTTAAAAGCTCATGGAGATCCAGCAAATACTATGAATGCAGATAATACCTACCAGGCACAGCAGAGGGAGCTGTTATAGTGTAATGTAAACAATAGTTATAGTATGACTAGCTGTTGAGTGTTGGCTAAACTATTGAAACTATGGAATAAGAAGTAGTATTTCTTACTTCCTTTATGGAAAGGTCACTTGCAGCCTGCCTTGTAAACCTCCCATGACATCCACATCAAAATTGCACGCAACCTCTTACATGTATAGTGTCAATCGTCCACTTATTTTTACTCCATAGACTTCAGTATACAAGAAAACCCAATTAGAGTTATAAACCATTCACTAAAGTGTCCCTGTATCCCTTCAGAAGTGTCCTGGTATTCCCTGATAGAAATACAGAGTCACTCCTGATCTTCAGACAGTCTTTAGCTTCATGTTTTGGTTTTGGCAGTGAAAGGTTTACCACCTCATTTACTGAGCAGGATTCCTCACCATGTGACCGCGATGGCAGAGAATTTCTTGTGTCCCTCTGTTACAGCCTTCTGAACTGCTGTCCTCTCTGCGCACACTGTCAGTCCGTAAGATGCATTTTCCACATTGCAGCCTGAAGCAAACAAACTTCGTCTGGTACATAAAAGATAATCAACAGAAGGGCCTGACCAAAATTACTCCGTTAAAATCCCACGGTTGTTGTTTACAGCCACGTGCCAAATCTTACCTGTGATTATAGCGCCCCCTACGGTTAATACTGCTGCACCTACAGGAAAGCGGCTGTAGGGACAGTAGGCCAGGTCACGAACCTGCAGGCACCTTGAGATGAGTTCTTTGAGTAGCGGAGAATTTGCATAAGCTGCACTGGCGTGGAGAGTCACGAAAAATGAAAATAAAATGAAAAACAAAAGAAGCTAAGTATCATTCAACTTGTTTAACCAGAAAATTAATAAAATATTTAGTATCTTTTTTTATGTTTAAGCAAATCAGCCGCATCAGTGTGACTGCGCAGGTCCCTCTCGGATTAAGGCCATATCCTTTATTCGGCTTTTTTACTGAAACCTTAAAATTTAAATCTGGAGACAAAAGAAATTTGTACTACATTATGGTTGGTATATTATTTTAAGTAAGACAGGAAGTTTTCCTGGTTTCATCCATATTTCCATTAGGATATGCTGTTAAAAATATTATCGCTGGTCGTTGTATTTTTCCTGACAGGCACAGTTAATATGGACATAAAAGAATCTTTTAAAAAAATCAAACAAAACTAAACATAGATATCTGTTGACTGCCCAAGTAACCCAACAAAATAAAACAGTTTATATATCATTGACGTGCATAATGCACCTAATGACTTGCTAAGCTGAATTAGATAAATTAAACAGTCTGTATATCGGTTTACTTGCCCGTCATTTTCGATGGAAGCTGGTACAAACCAAGGACTATTTTGCGTGATCAGTTGCACCAACTCGCATTTTGACCTTATCTAGTTAATTATGAACCAAAGTGTTTCTGCATGCTTTGGCAGGTAGTTTGGTTTTTCCACAAAAAAAGCTCTACTGTGAAGCATTTCTCTAAATACAGCCATGCTGCCTTTTAACTAGGCTCTTAAATAGTATATAACAGCGTAAGAGAAAAAGCCAGTTCTGCTCTGAAGCAATGAACTAATAAGTAATCTAGTGTGGGTCAAGCCCGGTATGTCCATAAATGATCTTTTAGTTGTCTTTGAATGAACAAATTCATGTTGTTCACCAGGGCTGCAGTAAAGGGGGGAAATTTAAGACAATTCCGAGGGCCACTGACTGACAGGGGCCCTAAAACTTTTCAAACATAATTGTATTGGTCTAGATTGGAGGCCCACAATCTCTAGCAGTGGTCCTGTTGTTCACTGCAGTGATTTTTTCCTTATGTTTATTCAAATAGCTGTTCATGATTTCGTATTTAATCCATTTAGACAGCCTCTAAGCTCCTAAACTTGATTATGCTTTTCATAACCATAGTTTTCCTGCAACATATATTGATTAGCACAGATAATGGAAACACAAGTGGTATCTCGGTATACGTCCTTAGTCCGTTCCAGATCCTTGGATTTATACCAAACAGGACGTATACCAAACAAATTTTTCCCATAAGAAATAAAGGGAAAATGATTAATCCGATCCCATTTTAAAACCCGGTTGTTATAGGCATATTATATATTGATGGGGTTGTATAAAATAATTTAAACATTGCTTAATACTAAAATACATAAATACAAAAGCTATTAGAAGAAATAAATAAAAAATTAACCTCACTTTACCTTGCTAAGAGTCGAGTGCCTATTTCCTTAGAACTCATGGTTTTAAATTTACAAAAAATTTACGTGAAAAAACATAAAATCACGTGAAAATCCACATAAAGTTATAATGTGGGTTGTTTGCGGATTGGTAGCTACTGGCGTACTAATGCTCGTGGGCAGTGGTGGCTTTGTCTCGAGAGAGGTAAACAAGGGCATCATGCGGTATCCTGACTCATTGTGACCCATACAAGTTCTAGCACGCGAGTCATATTCCAAACAAAGGTCGCATACCAAGTAAAATTTTTCGTGTCCAAACAGGACATACACCAAGTTACACTTATTCCAAAGCATACTGAGGTATGTTGGAGTTGTACTCTGCCGGGTACATTGATGAGAAGAGATTCACAGCTGAGATGAGGAGTAGTTGCAAGCCACGGGTTTATTCTGTAACAGGTTGCAAGATGGGAGTGTCTGTCTGACATACATTCAGCATGAACAGGAAGCGGCTCAACCATATGTATCGGCTCTGTCCCTCTTATAGCCCTTTTGGGCATCTCCCCCCTCTCTCGGTACCTTCCATCTACGTGGCAACCACATGTTCGACGTTTGCCCTAGTTAGTCGGTTAGTACTTGTCCTTATAGAAGGCTAAAGATAAGTAAGGGCCGCTTACGTTGTCTGTCTGCTCCCTCTATCAGTCTTGATTGGATCACCCACCCCTGCCTGCGCCAGTACGTTCTTGTTTCAATTTAGTTAGAGCTTTATAGAATTATTCCCTCAGGTACCACTGTACCAGTTAAGGGTTGTTGTATGGAAACAGGGGAGACCTGGGGGCTTTTCCACGAAGCGAACTTATAAAATCGAGGATTATTTGTAATAGCCTCGCTTAAATTAGCATAACAGTTCACTTCAGGCTCATTCAATTCCACGAACAAAATTCAGGTGTATTTAATCTCCGCTAATTCAAGCCAAGCTTGACAAGCGAGGCTCGTGTGCGTCCACATGATATAAAAGGCAGCCTTGTTAATTGATGCTGGATGCGTAAGAATGGAAGGAAAGAGCTGCGTTTCCCCCCCAAACGGAGTAAGAATAATTACTGCAAGCCTATGAGGACTACAAAGACTTAATTTTTAAAGAATTCATTTAAACCCCATATTGCATTGTATAATTTAGTCACCAAAAAGAGAGCTGCGGCTCCTGCAATGAGTGGGAACCCACCTTCTCCCTTGAAGGAGAAACATCCTCAAACGTTGTTCCTTCCAGTCATGTGCAATCTTATGTTAAAGGTACCGTATTTTTCGGACCATAAGACGCACCTAGTTTTAGAGGAGGGAAATGAAGAAAAAAAAGAACCAAATAGTGTCCTAAAATATTTGATGTCAACCATCCTTACATGGCCACATCCCTCCCCATTGTTTATGTCGCTGTAGGATGTCCATAATATCCATATCAATCTAATGATTATCTGTATTAATATAGCTGGAGAGTAATAAAACTCATTGCAATTAAGTATACAGTGCCTTATAAAAGTATTCAGTTATCACCATTTTTCTCAATTACAAAGGATGGTTAAATGAGTTCTTAAGGTCATTTCAAGCAAAAATGGAGCACTCATAGTAATAAAATAATGACTTGAATTACACCATGATAATTATCAATATCGTTTGATATGATCATGATAAAAAATATCTTGCTATATCGCACAGCCCTAATGGATGCTACCACAGTGGCGTTGCTAACTAGCTAATAACTAGTAATCCATAGGAAGCATGCTGAACAGTCGTTTGAGTTGACAATAATATCTGGTGATGCACAAAGTCTTTAAATGTTAAGTCTTGTTAACTACACAGAAGCTATATTATCAGCAAGAAGGTCTTTACCTAGTTACCATAGTTTTGGTAGTGAGTCAGCTAGATAGTCAGCTAACTGATGGAAATATTTAACCAGCAGCAAAACAACCACAAAGAACTATGCGGGTCCCACAGTAAAATTTTTGTGCAATAATTCACAGTCAATAGTGTGTCTAGCAGAAACATTAGCAGAAACATTAACAAACAAAATAATAGATGGCACTGTCATTACACTGGGACACAAACTAAAAAATTTTAACTTAATGTCATAACAGGCACTACAACGATTCTGTTCTAAAGGCGTGCAAATTTCACGTCTCTGGCCGTTAATATTTGTTGTCTTTAGGCATAAAGTTTTAAGACGTTTTGGCCCCGTTGACCTTCCATATTGGACATCCAACCCCACCCACATCTAACCCAGCTCATCCGTGCTGTGAAAACCACGCCCACATTCTACACGTTCTAATTAAAGAGGAATCCAAGGCAAACTCGCGGAACAGAATCGTTGTAGTGCCTGTTAAGTAAAAAGTGCTTAGTTTGTGTCCCAGTGTAATGACAGTGCCATCAATTATTTTGTTTGTTAATGTTTCTGCTAATTTTTCTGCTAGGCAAACCTCCAACCCCGCCCTTGTCCAATCATATTCATCAAGCTAAGATAAGCTTCACAGCTAACCTGCCACGGAGCAGGCTTGTCCCAGAGCATATGTTGACGTAGTAACTAAGCAGTGCTTCAGGTTAGCCTCATTTGTGGAACCGAATTTGGAAAAATTAAGCCGGGATTGTCTAAATAAACCTGGCTTTTAAAATTAGCTCGCTTCATGGAACAGCTCCCTGGTCCACTGTTGGCTCGAATGTGTACTGGACATTGCCTTTTATGTTATTCTGCAAGGAAGATCATTTGTACTCTCAAGTTTGTAGTTCAAATCATCACAGTGTCGCTTAAGTTTTATTGTTCTTTAATCAGAAAGGTTTTGTGCATTGTACCAGCATTTATAAACAGAATTACTACACAATACAAAAGGGAGAGGGGGACATTTCACCTTAATTCAAAATATATATAATTCAGATTAATTAGATTACACATGGACACTACATCTAAAATTAGAGTACTATGAAGAAAAGATTAAATTAGCCCTAGCTTGCTAGGCTAATAAAACTGAACAAAAAGTATATATCAGTATACTGCATTTACACTTATATACAGGTAGCGGATGCTTTTCCCTGAAGTGGTGTACAGGCAAGGATAGGATTGGTTGACATTATATGTTTAAAGCTCCTCCCACACTGTTCCCTCAAGGGAACCAGCAGAAGGAGGTTGTGCGTATCCCGTCATACTGGGAAGGTATAAGCATCAGTGTTCTTTTAAGATGTAGACTGGACAGAAGTCAACAGGAGATGGAGTGGGATACAGAGGCCAGAATCCATTCTCATGCTTCCATCAAAGGGAATTATGGATAAAGCAATAAGTGGGTGGGATTTCACCTGCTGTGGTTTTTACCTGTCTAACACAAGGTTTTATAAAGAAAACCACAAGCACTATAAATAATGATTAAGACTGTGAACACGTAAATGGCATTGTTGGACCAGAAGGCAAACAGATACATAGTCTTCTCACAGTAATCTGGTTTCCGAGGAGATTCATAGTTTGGTGGGAAAATACTGTACACCCAGACACTACCTGTAAAACAATCAACACATAAATTTCACTTTTAATTAACAGCAGGTCTGCACCATTTTCCTTGTTTGATAGCAGTTTTCAATCATTATTTTCTGTGTCAAGGTGGATTTTCACACACTGCAGCTCTCACCTGTAATCAGCCAGCAGACAGCAAACAAGCACAGCAGGAAACTACAGGCGGTGCTCAGCCTCTCCGCAACTGGATTCTCGCACTGGGTGCAGAATTTGCTGAGAAAGTACTGCACCTGAAGTAGTAAGCCGACCACGCCAGACACCAGCAGGTAGATGGGAATGTAGGGCTGCTTGGGACAGTCATTGATGTGCAAACTCCCTGAAAGGAAAGACAGTGCAGCCAACAAATGAAGGTTGTTCTTAAACGGGTATCACTAGATCAGTAAGACTTACTCTTACAGGGTGTTTCTTATGCAATGCTCACCCAAAGCAATCATGGACAGAGGGAGGAGGCCCAACAAGATGCTCATATACCCTGATGGAAAGAGAAAGGTGAAAGCTTTGATGGTGCAGGTGAGACATATTGTCTTCTGCAGGGAGAAGTAGAATACCTGTCCAAGATGACCCTCCAATGTAAAAAGCATTTCCGACCGGCTCCATTTTTGGAAGCAACTCTGGACCTGAAGCAGAAAGCAGCCTCATCACACAGGAGTCACAAGAAACGTCCACACTGCAAAACGTCATCTGCTTGCTCTACTGCGATTGGTTTCTGTTTTGGAGATTGACAGTCCATCAAAGGGCTTCATTAGAATTGAGTCAACATGAACTGCAGTTGCTTATGGTATCCTTTGTTGGAGTTGTACTCCGCCGGGTCCGTTGATGAGAAGAGATTCACAGCTGAGACGAGGAGTAGTTGCAAACCACGGGTTTATTCTGTAACAGGTTGCAAGCTGGGAGCGTCTATCTGACATACATTCATCATGTACAGGAAGAGGCTCAACTATATGTATCGGCTCTGCCCCTCTTATAGCCCTTTTTGGCATCTCCCCCCTCTCTCGGTACCTTCCCTCTACATGGCAACCACATGTTCGCCGTTTGCCCTAGTTAGTCGGTTAGTACTTGTCCTTATAGAAGGCTAAAGATAAGTAAGGGCCACTTACATTGTCTGTCTGCTCCCTCTATCGGTCTTGATTGGATCACCCACCCCTGCCTGCGCCAGTACGTTCTTGTTTCAATTTAGTTAGAGCCTTATAGAATTATTCCCTCACCATATAAATATAGAAAGCGATAAATATAATGCATCGTCGGCAGCGTATCTTTCTCGTGTATTTCAGTTTATACCTCCCTGAAATCATTAGGGTATGTAGAATCATGAAAAAAAAACACTGACTAAATCCGTAATCTGTCTTCTTTTCAAAACTTCCATTGTCGAAAGTATTAAAGTTTTTAAAATTAGGTTAAATAGGCAAAAATGCAAACCGCGTCACTTTTCTTTGTTTTATTTGCATCGGGAGCGTGTAGGACCGCTTTTAGCTTAAGATTGCTATTCATGTTATAAATAAGCGGCAACCACGTGATTACAGGCACATAGGCTTAGCACACTGAGCCATTGACACAGGTATGAGATTTGCTGCTGAAAATGGCAACATTGGCGCAAAGCTTCAGCGGCAGACACGTATCCGTTTGCCATATTGTAGCCGATCAGTGTAAACACTACCCAGACATGTGCTCTTGATTATTTCGGTCACAATGGGCGTATTCACATATTTCTTTACCCAATACTGACTGTTGGATTATCATGTTATTATCATGCGAATAGTGACATTTGCAAGTGGGAAGGCGATCAGAGCTGCTTCGAGTAGTAGACCATCCAAGGTTTCTGCGGGTGTTTTTAAAATGTGTATATGACAAAACCTCGTAGAGTTATTTAAATGGTTTGGCGAAATTTCTGTCAGATCCTGGCGGTGGGACCACTGACCCCAGAGGGTTAAGTTCGTTTGAATTATTGTGGCCTAATTCAGCTTTTCAGGCTGAAGTATTTTCTTTTCTGCCGTGCGTTTTATGGCCTAAGCCTGTGTGTCTGTAATCATACGGTCACCAGTTCAAACTCAGCCTATTTAGAACGTGAATAGTGATCTTTAGCTGAGAGCGGTACTATATGCCCTCGATGCAGGTAAAACAAAGAAAGGTTGACGTGGTCTGCTTTTTTGGCGATTTAACCTAATTTAATAAACTTTAATACTTCTGAAAATAGATGTTTTGAAAAAGAAGACAGATTGTGGATTTAGTCAGTGTTTTTTCATGATTCTACATAATGATTTCAGCAAGATATAAACTGAAATACACTAGAAAGATACGCGGGCGATGATGCCCTTGTCCCCAGAGGGTTAATAGTGAATTATTTTATTTAGTCGACTCTGCATAGGCACTGAATTCTGACTTCAGGGGGCGATCCAGCTGAAATTTCCCACTAGGGACCCCAAATTTCCAAGTTAGGAGTTGAAAAGGAATGCAGCATAATTCACAAATGAAATCATAAAATGATATGGGGCCAGGAGTGATAATAATTAAACTATAACTGTTAATTTCAGTTACTGGAGAAAAAAGCTGAAAAGTTTCTGAAGGATGAGCTGATGAGATTCAAAAGGTACCTGGATCAGAATGACCCAGAATGCTCTGAGCCTCAGCTGGAGGAGGACAATGACCTGGACAGTGATGGTCAGATGCAGAAGAGCTGTGGTAGAGAGGGAGCTCTGAAGATCACGCTGTACATCCTGAGGACCATGGAGCAAAATGATCTCGCTGACATGCTAGAGAAGAGTAAGAGCTGTACCTCATTCAGTGTGTGTTTGATTTGCCCCAGAGAAATAATTTACTGTTTGAAAAAATGTGGATTCAATTTCACTTTATCATTTAATTTGATTTCATTTGGCTTATAGGAGTAAAGAAATGTTTTTGAAAAGCTTGTGCATTTTTCTCACTTCATTTCAGGGCATCTTCTGTCAAAGTGTCAGCGCAGAATCAAATGTAACCTGAAGCAGAAATTTGAGTGTGTATTTGAAGGGAAAGCTAAGGAAGGACAACCAACACTTCTCAAAGAGATTTACACAGAACTCTACATAACTGAAGGGGGAACTGGAGGAGTCAATGATGAACATGAAGTGAGACAGATTGA
>JABFEA020000002.1:26219311-26235020 GCA_019775915.2 Cyphomyrus plagiostoma
GGCAGGGACAACCCAATCAGTCAACATCTGATAGGCGGGGCAGGGACAACCCAATCAGTCAACATCTGATAGGCGGGGCAGGGACAACCCAATCAGTCAACATCTGATAGGCGGGTGAACAAAGCAAGACTGCTTCTCATCACCAGGGCTAACCAGGTAGCGAAGACTAGCAGCTACGTCTCTACTGAAGGCCTTAGCTAAGGATGAGCACTGAAAGCCCTCCCTAAACGTGCTCACTGAACACTTCCGTGGTGACGGTGACGCTTTATAAACTCACATATTTCTCCAGGTACAGAGTGGGGTTGTCCATGAGGGCTTTGACCATCCTCATCAGGTAGATCAGCAGAGCCAGGTTGTTCTGCACCACGTTGACACGCACCTGCAGAGTCGGCCGGCATTTACTGACATGCATGAGCAGCTCTTCACGGCAGAACCGCAACCGCGAGTAGACAAGGTGACAATGGTCTATATACATGGGAACTCCATGCACCGCTCCACAGGAGGATCTGCCGTCTCCAGTCCAAATAAACGTTCCGAGGATCACGTCTGTGCATATCAGCCATCATAAATAAGCTCCTCCCTTGTTGACCATGCAGATGTGGGCCAAACTGACACAAGGTGAATGACACGGGTCCTCGACCAGAGTTGTTTGTTTGTGAACGAGATAGAGGGGAATGGACCGCCAGCACCAGCACGCGGCCATGACGACGACCCCAGCTCACCCCTTCCGAGATGAAGGTGCTGAATCGCGGCAGCATCTGGTACAGCCCGGGGTCTGTGGCGATGCTCTGTAGTGCCTCCTGGGGAAGTGCATGGAACAGCGGCACAGCAGTCATTGCGATGTCGAAATATCAGCACGTCCCGTTCACCACCGCTTCCTAATTTGTCGTTTACTCAAATAAAACGAGACAGGGTTTAAAAATACACTGAAACGCACGGCTGTCGCTTTTTAAATGAATTCCAGTCTCACACAAACAGAAGTAGAAAGTAGTCATTTTGGGACATGTTTTATATGACATATAAAAACAGCCTGAAGGAGCTCAGTTTGTGGGAATGTCCATTTAAGTCTCAATTTCAGAATAAGAAGAGACAGAGGCAGCTCCGCCTCTCGCCCCCAGACTCACCGCCCTCTTGGCTTCGCAGGACCCCACACAGGCCTCTGTAATCTCCTTGTAGTACAGCTGCTGTTCCACTGACAGCTCATGTGTGCTGCGCGCCTTCATCCGCACCACACACTTCTCCTTGCCTGAAGGTGAGGAGTCACACAGGTCAGCGACGCCCATTAAGATGAAGCAGCACCCTGTCGCCTCCTCACCGTGACGCTCACTGCCGCTACCGTATATCCCCATTTTTGTAATTTAAATATCGCAGGGGTAATTCCTGGGCAGCGAGTCAGACGGCCAACGCACCTTTATTTTCAGCAGTGGCTGCCCCTTGACCTTTGCCCTGGATAGGCCCCTCCTCTTCCTGTCCCGGCTTGACGGCTTTCAGGGGCTCAGTGGACTCGGTTTTCTGCTGCTCTTTGGAAACTGGGAGACGGTAGAAACGGTAACAGGAGGCAGAGGTTTATCGGGGGCAGGCAACCTAATCGGTCAGATAATGCACCAACAGAACTGAGGAACATTAATTGATGATGAACAGAGTGAGAGAGACGGGCAGGATGGTTAAAAAACAGATTGTTCGTGGCTTGAACAGAGGCTAAAATAATAGGAATAATGAGAGAAAATGGAGAGCCAGAGAGGTTGTGCTCAGGGTCTGAGAGAGAGAGAGAAACGGGACAGTCTCTCACCTGGGGGCGGGTTCTCTGGTATAGCAGGCTGGATGCCTTCAATGCTCAGCCAGTGTGCTGGAAAAGTAGCCAAATGACATATCAGAAGGGTGCAGCCCCAAGCTAACATGAAGGCTAACAGCATAATGTATATTCAGCTAAACAGATAATTAAATAGATAATATAACTGATACTGTGTCCTGCAGAAGGATATTCATTGTTAATGATAGTAGTCTCTAAAAAGGTATATAAGTATATGTGATTGTTATGCAAAGTCACACTGGACAACTTGGCATAATAATAATAAATGCAAGGCAGACAGCCAGAGGCATAACTGAGGGTGGAAACCACGGTAACGACAGCCCGGTCCCCGTTACCCTTCAGCGAGACGTCGAGTGGCACTCGCGGGAGCGGCGTGTTTATGATGTCGCTCAGGTCCACCTCCTTCTCCTCGTAGAAGTGCAGCTCCCTGCCTCCGCCGCTGGCGAAGCGGAACGGGATGAACTCCTGCGACTGGAAACCGTAGAGAGGCTGCGGGGAGGGAGGCCATGGGGGTCAGCATGGGCTGAGAGGGAGTCCCGGGACAGCGCTACTTAAGGAGGCCCCCTCTCCTACCTCAACGTTTTTCAGCTTCAGGGCATAGTCGATGTCACTGGTCATCAACTTGCGCCTCTTCCCATGGTGCATGAACTTCAGCGCATCCTGGTCAACAAAAACACGCGCCTGTCAGGGATGTGGCCATCTCCAAGCACAGGTAAGCTCAGGCACAGTCCTACCTCTGTGCTACACACACATACACAGACCTGGGAGCAACTTATTTACATTCACTATGAACTACTTGCTGCACGTTGCTCCATTAATTATCCTGATTGATTTGTCGTTCTAATTATAATAGGCTAAAGTTATTCAAAATGAATATTTTGGTTTCTGGGTAACCACGCATGTATTATATTCTGTCAAATCAGTTTTTGTAAGAAGGTTGTTCATTGACACATTTGGTAACGGACAGCACCAGGCTTGCTGGTTCCCCGTACCTGCGCGATCTCCTTGATGCGATAGCTGACCTCCTCGCTCAGGGCCACGCAGCTTTCCTCCTGCAGCTGCCCCACCCCCACCGACTCGGCCATTGCCTTCATGGATTCGGTGGGCAGGATCACGCTGCACGGCTTCGGTCTCCGCTCCTCTGCCATGCCTGGGGTCGGGGGTGGGTAGGGTTGGGCAAGGTAGACTGGTAGGAAGAAAGGGACAGGACGAGTGAAGGTACTTTATATCTACCACTAACCACACTCCGTTCATTTTGACTTCTCCCTGCTACTGTTACAGCAACACGAAGAGAACAACTTATAGAAGTGTATGGAGAACGCAGACTCGTAAGGTAGTAATATTGAGATCCCAAGAAATTTTGACATACAGATGACAGCGAAATGTACCAGAAAAAAGCCAACGACCCCCCCTTTCATTTGAAATCGTGCATAAACCGAGGAACATTTTTAGATGACCAATTAGTAAAGGTGATAACTCCAGATTAAATTATGCCATATAAATGCACACAATCGCCATTTAAAATACTATTGTATACAAAAGCTTCTTCTCAAATGAAGAGTGAAACTACACACGCGCCTTCTCAGTTGAGTTTAATCACGAAAATCAGGCATTACCTGAGGCAACTGTTTTAGTTTAATTTTTCAACATATGAAGAAAACTCAAACGTTGCGATTATAGTAGGGCAATCGATCCCTTGCAGTAAACAAGGGTAAAGGCTTGCTAACCCACACAGCTAACGTGCACCGTTAACGAGCTGCTCCTACCTTTAGAGTAAGACTAAAGAAAAAGTGGGAAAACGACCTGAATAATTCGGTGAGCTAAAACAGAGTTACGGACGAAGTTCAAGCAATCTGTGTTATTTCATAAAGCTTATACAGTTACGTTGCTCGTAAACAACTGCTCCATTGTTATTATTAATATCATGACTATTTCTGTTCCGATCCTTTTTTCTGAAATTCCGCCATATTGATTCCGGTATGAAAACCGCGTCTAGGTCCTGAAATATAAGAATTAGACATACTAGAATAATACATTTGTCCTTATATATAATATAAAATTACATTATATAATAACAGATACGAAATGAATTATATATGTACACGTTTCAATATGTATTATTTAACCTATCCTGTTTTTTGTATAGCTCGTATTATTTTTAAACATCTTCTAGGACACGTTGAATGTTTTCGACTATCGGTTGAGCAACCTTGATTTAAGATGGTTGAGGTAATGCAAATCTGCGCATGCGTGAATCTCCTATTGAAGTACGTGAAGTAGGCATGCCGATGTGGCGTTGCAACTGGTGAGAAGCTAGTAATATAATATATGATGGGCATTTTCTTCTTCATACTTTTTTTTTCTGGTAGTTTCGTTCAGGCAGATGAAGACGAAAGGTTGCCAAATAAATGTGAAGGTCAGAGTTTGGCTTTTCTTTTGATGGTCTTATTTCCTAGTATTGGAATCTAAGGTATATGTATTGTATTCATTCCCTTGGTTTTACTCAAGTCGTTATATGTGTCTGTTATGATTGCTCTGCACGAAGTACCGTACTGGTGTAGTAAATCATTGGTGATTTGTGCTTTTTTGTGTGATGTATTGATATATATATTTAAAAAATCTATGCTGTATACGTTGTGTTTTGTATCTTAGTATGTAAATTCCTAACGCTGGAGCTTCAGGGGGCCCTGGACAAAACTGGGAGGTCTAAGGAAGTTTTGGAAGTGGGGGAGGTGTTAGACACTGGTAAACGCAAGCGCAAGATCAAGTACAACACTTCGTAAGTACGATGAAGATAATGATAATTATAGTGGCACGAATTGTAACAGTACGAAGAAACGTTATGTTCTCTCTGGTGTGTGTTTGTAGGGAAACGCGACTTACAGAAGCTATGGACAACATCTGTGAAAAAATCCTTCAGTACAGCGTTCATGCAGAGAGACCTGGCAGTCTCCGATATGCAAAAGTTATTTTTTTTCTAAATCACTCCTAATTAATAATGATTACTATGATAATTAAGAAGTTCCAATAATTTTGGGCGTGTTTTGTGTGGCAAATGCTAGATCTGTAAATAAAACAAATCATCTTTCCTGAGAGTATAATATTCCATTTTATTCAAACTGCATCCTCCTGACTCAAGACTCCTGGTCTCAATTCTGTCTTAATTCTCAGGGTGCAAGTCAGACCATGACCACCTTGAAGAACTTGGTGAACAAGGGGGTGAAGGTGGAGCTTGGTTTACCGTATGAGCTGTGGGACGAACCGTCTGTGGAGGTGGCAGATATGAAGAAACAGGTATGTACCTGCTCTCAGATGCTAAAGCGGGTACCAGCCCTTGAATGCTGATTGGGGGGTGTCTGTAAGTATATCTCAATGGTTTAAGTAAAATCTTAATCTGTAACCTGATTGAGGAAACTGTTGTTGTAAATCCAGGCACCGGATTTCTGAGGGGTGAGAGTTAGGCTAATTTTCATGTTTCTCAATGCTTGATGTGTCAAATATTCCGATTTATGGCCAAAATGTGATCTGTGGGGGAAGACCCAAGTGCTGGCAATGCAGGGTCTGGTGAGTGAACTTGTATGAAACACTAGGGGTCACTGTTTCAGTGTGAGATCATGCTGGAGGAGTATGAGGAAGTGGTGGAGGACTGGTATTTCCATCATCAGGAGCAGAAGTTGGAGAGGTTCCTCTGTGGCACCCATATACTGAAGGACTCTGACCAGGGTGAGGAAGACCAGTTTTTAATCCACTCTGCATGCTTGCTTTTAAATGCATTTCAGTTATTAAAATATGGTAAATTTTTATACACTGCTTGGCCAAAAAAAGTCACTGTTTGAATTTGAATTATAAAGTACTT
The DNA here is from genome assembly GCA_019775915.2 of Cyphomyrus plagiostoma. NCBI lineage: Eukaryota > Metazoa > Chordata > Actinopteri > Osteoglossiformes > Mormyridae > Cyphomyrus > Cyphomyrus plagiostoma. The sequence continues at coordinate 26,224,978 of JABFEA020000002.1, forward strand.
CACAACCAATGGCTGGATCATTATTACAGCTCAGCAATGTTATGCAGCAATGTGAAGTCAGCGGAGTACCTGAATCTCCCGAATGGCCAGGTTATCCGAGCAATGGATTTTTCTTTTCCCAATCGCATGGGCATATTCCAGAACGATAATGCCAAGATTCATCGGGCTGGAATTGTCAAAGCATGGTTCACGGCGCATGAGGAATCATTTCCACACATGATTTGGCCACCACAGTGTCTTGACCGTAACCCCATTGGAAGTCTTTACTGAGTGGTTTGACTCGCCTATCATCAGTATAAGATCTTGATGAAAAATGAACGCAAATAGATTAAAAAATATATTGAGATGTTGCACAAGCACATGACAGTGTATATATTTTGCTTTCAAAGGGGGTTGGGCTTTCAGTTAACTTCAGAAGCTCTAGAGTGTTTGTTTATTAATCTATTTTTCTATATCTGCCTACATCTATCACAGAAGATCCTTTTTCTTCTCATCTTTTAGATATATTACCACTCAGTCAAATACTAGCCAAGTTACTCTGTGAAATCACACTGCAAGAGTCTCATTTTTTCTAAGTGTTTCCCTATTGATTTTTAGTAGTAGAAAGTCAGTTTTATTTACTCAGTATCTTGTACACAGTTTGATGGCTTCTCCTGTATTGTCTAGAATGTCTGAAGGAGATGTGGAAGGGCGATATGGGAACAAAGGGATCGGAGAGCGAGGAGGTTGCTAGTGAGCCGAAAGTGGAGGTGCATGATGCCGGAGAACTTTGAGAAGGCGTGGGACAAGCTGACTGACAGATAGGGAAATCATACCAAGCTCCTCCTTCCATCCTAAACAGCAGCCATTTGCAGCCCAGGGTGTCTGACCCTAACCCAGGATCTCCTGGGTTGCTCTCATGCCCTTGACATAGCCGGTAAACTGTGTGAGATGAGATGTAGTTCAGCCATTTGAAGGTTGGTACCCTCCAAGGAGGTGTTCTGTGACCCTTCTCTGCATGACGGGCTGCCAGCTGGACATCAGGTCTGGGGGACTCTGAAGCAGCAGTAAGTGTTAGTGGCAGTGTGCATGCTGTTCCATCAATCTTCTCAAGAAATTTAACGATCACCTAGTAGACAATTTTATAAACATTTGATAATATTTTTCTTGTGCTCATGGAATGTGTACTTGTATTAAAGGCAATAATGAACATTATTTATTTAGTTACCACATGGTGGCGCCAAATTTTAAATTTTAAGAAGCCACGTTCACAAACGAACGAAACCGTCGCAGCCAGGTTTCTTGTAAATCGGTTCTTTATCAACTTCGTTTCAAGTGTATAACAAACGCTTTAGGTGACATCCTATTTTTGTTTTTATCATCCTTGAATCAAAAAATTTTCTGCTGACAAATTTGTTCCCTTCAATGCTTTTGTCAACTGCAGAAATGCCAGACAACAAACTGTTAAATTTATTTGTTAGGTGTCTGAGAAATATCAAAAATGAAGTAATGAGGAACCCTGAAAGTAATTAACAGATTGATGTGTGTCGTGTTCTTTCCCAAAAGTGTTATTTTGTGTACATGATTTTCAAGTTTTCTGAGTCGTTTTGGTTTCGTGATTTAAATGTTTTAAACAATAAAGCTTCAAAAGAAGCGTATTGAAAAAGGTAAGGGAGCGCGAAGAATGATATCACTATATGAAAAATCAGTTTTAAAATATGCTTGGAAGACAAAACCCTCCAGTGTAGCATTTTTAAGCCCCATCAGATCATTGTACCATTAGGGCTAAAATGTTAAAATGCATGCAGCTGTCTTTGGGGGAATGTTGAATTGCTGATGAGTTGATATAGACCAACACTGTGATGTGTTTAATATTTTTTTGCCAGGAGAAAAGTATTGAAACTTAAATGAGATATTTTCTCATTCCTCTGAGACGATGTGGTGTCCCTGTATCTCTGTAATGGTTTTGTTTTCCCATGAGAAGTTCGTTGCCTCCCCTTTCATAACACCGTCTCATAACTGATGTCGCTCCCAGTAAGAAACAGTGTAATGTCCTGTTAATTCCCAGGACTCAATATATGCTGCAATTGAATATTTTTGGTTGTTTGTTATGAATATCTTGTTTAGCTTTTTATTGCATTAAAATGTATTTTATTTACTGACATTTTGATTACATGGTTGTTTACAATGTCAAGTGCATTCAGGTCTGATTGTGAAATGCACTAAAATGCATTATGCAAAGATGTCCAATCATCTGAATTTATACTGCAATAGGAAACAAAAGAGAGAACAATGTACAGCTGTCAGCAAAACCCTGTCAAAGTGATTATTTATCCTAAACCTGGGGTCTTACGGGTACTTGTCTAAGGTCCCATTTATATTAAGCTCTGAGAGACTCAGCTGCACTACACTGTAAATGGTACCATAACATTGATGAAGATGAGGGTAATAATTGGAAGTTTGTGATCATTCCAATTGTGTTTGCAAGCTAGCATTACAGAACATCTATGCATTTTGAATATTTTTTTTTCCCAAATCTAAGTTTTGTTTTCAGTATCAAATAGTTTCTGCACAGAGGACTATGTATCATCAGTGATTAAGTATAAAACAAAACCTCAAGTCAAGTTGAACAAAGGCATCTGCTAAATAGACCTTTAAGTAAAATTTGCATATTGGGTTTGTATTGGGTTGTGGTAAACCAAACAGGGTTTGTAACAAGTTACTCCTTGTTCATCTGTCACCACAATCTGCTGTGGTGGAAATTCAGAGTAACATTCAGCATTTCTACATTGTGAAATACAGTCCAAAGGAAGAGAATTACTATTCCAAAATGTATTAGTAGGCTTATGGATGCATGAGAAAAGAAGACAATGAAGCATTCACACTAAATTACCCATTCCTATGGCTTGTGCTGTTTTAAGCCGAATTTCACAGGTTGAGAATTTAATGTAGTTTTGGAAATTTGCTTTTTAGGGTGGATGGATGAGTTTTACATTCAAAGAAATTTTCCAATGGACAAATGTTTGAAATCAAATAATGTGATTGTGTTTGGGAAAACAAACCACAGGAGTGTAACTTCTTCGGACCGTTAACCTTCAGCATTTTTATATAAAAGTAATTTGTCAACCTCAGTCTCAAATATTGCCACTTTTTCCAACTGTGACACAAGGACATGCATCATGCTCTCAGTTATCAGAATCCTGCCTGAATTTGCGTCAGCTGAAGAGCTGACGTTCTGCTGCAATTGAGAATTTCACCCAACGATACAGTATATTGTTCCGTGCCAGATAATGTCCTCTTTTTCTAAATAATTCCATTCTCAGACGATATACCATTCAGTTCCAGTTTTGTATTGGAAGTCCATGCAGAATCAAAAGTCACTTTATAACTCTTCATTATTTTCCGATCTGAATGCCAGCACAGACCACATGTTTTCCAAAAGTTTTTCATCTTTTGATGTATCCAGCACTGAAATCTGATTATGTTGCAATATTTAAATGAAACGTCCTTTTGTACCTGTTTCTGATTGTCAGAGTTGCATGAGACCTTGGTGCTATGTGAAGGCAACATACAGAGGTGATGGTGCAGTGCTCACTGGGAATCCTATTAGCCTGCCACCTACCAGCTGTCATCTATAAACCAATTAACTAAAAAATGTTTTTGGGTGTGGATTCCTGCAATAGAGTGCGGATGGTTGCAACATAAGGTAGCTGCATCATGGCTTATTCCTAAACTCGAGACTGCGCTGCAGTGATGTTCATACTGTATGTGCTCAGTTAGCCCCCCCTCCTCCTCCCTGGAGGAAGGTAGCTACATATGACTATTCCTTCTGCAAAAAAAAGAAAAGATTTAAAAAAAAAACTTTTTTTTATGATCTAAGAGTTCAGTAAACTTTCAAAGTAGTAGTATAAAAAATTGTAGTTTAAATCCATTGTAATAATTAACCAAAACACAAGTGTTATTTTTTACTTGAAAATGTTTTTCCTTTTACTAGTCTTCGTCTTTCTACGCCTATTTAATTTAGTTAAGAACCTGTCTGTGCACAAATTAAGTAAATAAATTGTAAAATAATGAGTGATTTTATTACGTATTAATGAATGTTGCAACGGCCTCTGAACTGTTACTGTCCCCTATTATAACATTTGATTTAAGTATAAATTGTACGTATATTATCATATGTACACGTTACAGCAGAGTGGTTGAGTAGCTGACCGATGTGGGTTTATAGTATTAAAATTTTGTCTCTCCAATGCAAACAGTCTCTGAGAAATTGAAGGAAAAAAATGTTGCAACCGTCCCCCCTCTCCCCTATAGTAAACATATTTGGTCCGCGCCCTCCATTTTGTCATTAGTTCTCTTTACCTGAGCCCTTACTAGCAAACGAATTATTTCAACGACGGAATGAATGGCTTTCGTTTTCAGAATTGAGGTTTTTGGCAGTTTAATGGCCTATAAAACCTGCAGACACGGCCAGCCATCTAAACCATGTCTGCGAACATTCAGCGTAATATATAACACGCTGCGTGAATTTAGTTTCTCACACTAAAAGAACGAGCCCACCGATTTAAAGATGGATAGTTTATTGATTCAGCCAACCTTTCCAGAATGACAGGTGTCTCAGCACCCTGCGTTAATATGAACAAATCTGCGGATAGCCTCGTGTTGCTCACCTCCCTCCAAACTTGGCTGTTCTTTTTCATTTTGCCTTTTGTGTGAGTGCTCTTCATTTTGTCGAATACTGTATCCTGGTTCGTGACTTCATAACAGTAACCAACTGGTGTGATAAGCCAGTGTCCGTGAACTTGGGTCAAGATGTTTATGGGCGTTGGCGAAAAAGGATTTCCACCGAATCCAAGGCAGGGGGCTGTGAGACACGAAAACATCCGAAGCCAATGATGCTCTGCACAATCCTCGATTGCTTACTGTTTCTATTTGAAATCACTTTGCTTTATATGCCATAGAACTAAACATATTTTTGCCAAAGCATTACATTTTTACCATCTATATCGTATTTTCATAACTGCTTTTAGAAGTACTCCACATCCAACTCTAATTCTTTTCTCGGTTCATTTTAATTTTAAAAAGATTTTGCTTTTTAATTTCCTTTTAAGACTGTTTTCCAAACGCCTCGGAGCCCTTTCTGCACGTGAACAAACGCTAAGGGTCCTCACACACACCTGGGGACAATTCCTCAAGGGAAGTCATCAATCACCTTTTATATGCTTCTCTGGAAAGCCCTCTCATTTTTTTCTTTCTTCTAATCGCTTGACCCATTCCCTTTCACTTAGAATAATTTCCTCCTCCGTTTTCCATCTGCGTCAATTTTAGTTCACGTGTAAGTCTTTATTTGATTGAATTTTGGTTCTGTGCTCTGTTTTCTTATGTCTGGTAGGGCACTGCATGTTAGTTGTGTGAAGCACTTAAAACCAAACGAGAAAGTAACTTCCAAGCTCAAAACAGTGGTGAGAAAGCTGCGATGATCCTGAAATGTATATAGATTATGTCATCTTTAAATTGCCCGCCAGTGGTGAAAGTTACATAGACAGCGGTATCCCCACTCTGGCCTCCGGCTGATCTGCTGCAGCTTGTGCTGCTTTTACGTCAGGACGGGACGCCCCCTGGCGCGCTGGACCCGGTCGAGGAGGATCCGCTGCTCAGCGATCACAGCAATCGCGGCTAAATAACTACCCACTTGTTGCACACCAGATGAAAGCGCTGGACACGGGCGGAGTGTGACCACGCATTGCGACGCGCATGGTTAGTGCAAAATCTAAATCCTCTCAATCTCTTTCACCCGCCAGTCTCAGCCAGACCTACACACTACGTAACGGGAAAAGAAGAATAGACTTGAAAATTAAAACTGAAGAATAAGGCTATGACCATTTCAATTAGTCCCGATTAAGATATCAGGCCTCACATTAGGGGTATTAGGGACTACTTCAAGTAGCTTCCGGTTTGTACAAAACATGTAATGCATGGAGTATCTATTTGCAAGAATTGTTGGCAAAATGGAAAATAAAAATCACGCGATGTTGTGCTGAATATGCTTGCATAAATTCGTACGACTCCGGTAGTGTCTGCTAATTATACCGACGTTTCTTAGGCTAAATAGGTTTAAACTGTACCTCAATGCTGTCACTTGTTAGATTAAGTGTGCATTTTTCGGAAGGCTCTCTGTTCTAATTTGTTAGTAATTTGACAAGTAATATGCTAACATTTATACCAACACAATGGAAATAATATCATTTTATATTACAAATACGCAATGTCAGATATATAGGGAACGATTTTTGGGTGCTAAATTTAAGTTTTACAGCGCGCATCAAAATCTTTATTTTTACGCCGTCTGGTTGAACTTGAAACAATGAAACGTGGTGTACGTAACTAACTGAAGAGAGTCGATCGATCAAAAATATTAGTTTCCTAAGTGAGTCGTTTATGATGCTTTTGTTTGAGACTTAAAACGCATGATTAAACGTTTGACCCTCAAGCGTTTAATAAGCTCAGTGCAATCTCATTTTAAGAGGTTACTTATTCAAGTGTTTTGTTCTTTTTATCCGTATTTTCTGTGTCAGTTAATGAAAATGTTTTGTTCCCAGGGATTTTTTCCCCGAATATTCTACTGACATTAAAACCGGGTATACTGTCTATTAAATGTGGGTTGGTGTAATTCAAAACTGCTAAATTATAAAAATTTGACAGTGACAAACATCAACCTAAATATATAAGTAAATGCTATTTGTTTCAAATAACACGCTATTTACAGTTATTTTAGAACTATCTGGAAATGATTATTTTCATGGTGATTGACTGATCACTGGCGTTTAATATTTATAATTTTTGTATTAAATTTTGTATACGATCATTCTTGTTTATCGTCCTGTTTGCATCGTATGTATGTAATCTTTGTGGTTTTAATCAAGACAGGTTAAAACAATCATATGTGTAAATAACGTTTTCACTTGTCTTAACCAGGACGGTATTTAATTATATAAAATAATTAAATTAATAATTGTTACAAATTATAGGCTACTGTGCATGTTATATTCGAATATTGGTATTTTAAAAATCGCTTTGAACTTCTAAATTAGCCTATGCTTCGTACTTAAGATGCTAAACGATAATTTATTTATAGCAGCACAATTTTCTTATACTTTTTGTACCTCGTCCAAGACATGTAACCTTTTTATTTCTTTTATAAATGTTGATGATAAGGGTAGCCGTTCAGAAAACGGTTAGCTAAACGCTATAGCCTGTGTACGACTGGACGTAGCATATGTTAAATTTGATGTCTGTTTACATATACAAAACGTTTTGCTTGAGCCAGTGTGCCACGCACATACATTTCTGTAAAAATATGAAGTATACAAAGTCAATAGAATAAAGCAGTTTCCGTGGGGCAAAAAGTAATACGGCCTGATTTATCGTCGTATTTATATTTGGTCAGTTTGCAATTTAGAAATACCCTTCTGTTCGATTTGGAGTCTGAACACACTAACTAATTTTGCATCCTGTGTGGTAATTAAATACCAAACAGAATTCTTGTTCTTCCACAAATTAACAGTTGACATGTTTTTAGAAATGACGTTAGCCCAGTGACCTATGTCTAATGGATCATTTTTGTATTACTATTTATCTTGTTAAATTGCAAATTGTAGTAATAATAGTAATCATATTTATATATTGTATAAATTTATTATTTTATTTAGATTATCACTGAGGTTCATTTTGTTCTGTTCCCCCGTTCCTGTTTTTACTGTTACAATAATAACTTTAACAGTCAAAACCTTTCAAATCATGGGCAGTTGTTAAAGTGTAGTCGCCATATTACTGACCTAGACCCGTGGAGTTTGGATGAAATATTACATCTCATTATTTTCGGTCGGTGCTATTACACAGCTCATACATAATATTAGCTGGAGTGTTATGAGAAAATATTATGCATTTACCCTTCAGGTCTTTGTTCCAGAGCAAAGCAAATAAATATAACCAAGGTCTTATATTCCTAAAAATATCTTTACGGCCTTTGGAGTAGGCCCTGCTAGGTAGAAATGTGTCAATAAAAATAAATATACCATATGCGGTTACTGTATTTTATCTTCGTTTGTAATGTCGTTACTGCCGATTGTACAAAATAAAAAATATAACTTGCTTGTATAATTATACTTTTAATTTATACAGTTTTAACGTTTCCGTTGTTTAACGTTTTAACGCTTTGATACGTACCGGGAAAGAAACCTTTTGGTCACAACATATGATTTAAGTAATAGATATGCTACTATGATTTTAATATCTGTTGTTATTCTAGTCTACAGGCTTCGGCGAGCCTGACTAGGATTAGTCCGTAGAAGACGGAGGAATGAATAGATCTGTTATTATTGTATGGTGTTTTTGGGGTCCGAGTCAGATAATGTAATTTTAAATTTATAACGTGGCATCATCACACGGTAACAAATTTTATATTTATTACGTTGTCTAGTTTTTTTTTTTCTTATTTTGATCTCGACGTTACCCTCATAGCATGTTATTTAATCTGCTGACACGTCATGGTTAGTTTTCCGTGACTATCATTTAAACAGAAAATCTTTTTTTATCTTTGTAAATTGTATATTAATATTTATTGTTAAACATAACGTGGTGAATAAGGTAGTCTATACGGTATCCCAGAGCGTAAGAAGAGGGGGCATGTACCCCCAAATATTTAATTTGGATTAATTCATCCCAAAATAAATACACCTTTGTATTTAAATTGCGCAGTTGTATCCCCGCCCCAAAATCAAACTGTCGACTACGCAGTTACTTTCTCCTTTTTTGACTGCAGGTTTTTACACCTGTGCTGCCGGCTTGCCGAGGCGCTTGTAGCGCCACCCTACGGCGATATCCAGTCTCGATTCTGCGATCTAAATAAAACCTCAGTTAAAACGGGCAGGGCCGACCTATTAACGTGGGTAATTGTAGCAGAGGCTAAAGGGGGGCCTCCTTTTTGTGTCTCTCTTTTTTGACGTTTCTTTTTCCCCATGCAGTGATTTGGGAGAGTGCGGACCTAGATGAAAACAGCGTTTTGCTAAAGATACGAGCAGCGATAATCCATTTTCTTCGGGCTATCAGTGTACCTCCCTGACAGGCCACTAAAATTAGATTATTACCCCTGAAGGAAGCTGGAGGGTTGCCGGTCCGCGCGGAATAACGCCCTTGTTCCTGAGAGTAAGAGAGCTACAGGGATTGTGTACCTTACCTGTGTCTGCGGTGGGGTGGGTTTCTGTCGGGCTAAAGACCTTGGGAAATGGACAGAGGTGTTATGGCACTCGCTAATAGTCTCAAACAAGTGCCTAGTTGTACCTTGTTTGTTCTACCTGGTGTGTTTTAAGATAAAGGGTCAAGGCTTCATTGAGAGTATTTGATCATATGTAGGAAGCTTTAAGACAGTGTAATTTCCTATTTTAAGTTTGATTTATAGTGCTATTAAGTTTATCGTTTGTCCAAGTACTCCTCAGTAATGTGGAAAGAGAAATGTTTTATTGCAGAGTTCCTTTGATTCCCGTGAGGTTCAGCTTATAGACTTGTTTTTTTAAAAAATACGTTACCGTGTCAGGTTTCATTTTTCTTTCATTAGTAATAAGTAATTACAACTGTCTGTAACAGCTGCATGACATCTTGAGCAAAGTCTCTGTGGTATTGGCCGAGGAGATGGACCCCCCCCCCCCCCCATTCTGCCTGGAGCGGGGGGTATAGCCCCATCCTGCCCATGACCAGGAATTTTAAAATGTGTGAGACATGCTAAATCCAATTCATCTGCTTCTAATGCTGTCCAAAGATGGGGATTTGAAGCAGCTAACTGGAACGGAGTTAGCTGACAGGTACCAGGCTGCAGTTAGCTAACCAAACATCCCCCTCCCCACAGAAAGAGAAGGATTCAGTCAAAGTGAGAGAGTGCCTTCCCACCCCTGAGGTCCTGATGAATTCAACAGAACACATGAGACTTTGAATAGCAGACAAATTGAAGGGATTTTCAGACCAGAGTCCGGGGTCTGTTCCGGCCCCCACCATGTGCCCCCCCCCCCCCC
>JABFEA020000002.1:26247410-26272229 GCA_019775915.2 Cyphomyrus plagiostoma
TCACACTTGTAGTGAGCGTGTGGGGGAGGAGGAGGCTGCAGGGGCCTAGGATCTAGTCCCCTCTGCATGTGTTGAGGAGAACATGCTGTCCACACACACACACAACCCTGGGGATGTGAGGCAGGCCTGGTACCGTAAGACACACAGGCCAAGGTTCATACATCGGCGGCAATTAAGATAAAAACAATAAAAGTGACCTTTTTCTAAACAATGACAGACGGTCAGATGATCTTGAGGGATTCGGTAACTATTGTGTTACACCAGATGGATGAAGACCTGAAAACTGTGGAAGGTGAGGACTCTGCAGATCTGCCTTGACAAATAAGGGAAAGTCATGCATGTCAGAGCCCAAATAATACTTACTGCAGAAAGCCAATGGTGTCTGAGACTGAAGATGTATCCATATGTGTTATGTTTTCCAAGATGGAGCTGAGAATTCAAGGTTGTCTAGAAAAGTTAGCTGGTATGAAACCATGGCATGAAACAATTTTTACCAATTATTGGAATTGTTTTTGAAACTTAAATTCAGGGTACAAAGATTACTCTCTTTAAAGATCTGAAACTATTGCCATACCTGTGGTAGGTTCTGAATAAAAAAAACTGCTTAGTCTTCTGACCCATGTTTCCCAGTGTTTCTTTAATCTTCCACAATGCAGCATTTTTCAACGCGGCTCTAACCAATAAATTTCCTTTGACAGCCATTTGACAGTCCATCCACTGTAGACCCATGCAAACTCTTGGCCCTGGATTGTGGTTTGATTGGCACTCATCCACCCAATCACAGCGCAGACCCCTGCTCCCAACAAGCCAATCAGGAGCAGGCCCAGAATTTTATAGCGCTACTTTGTTCACAGGGAGAAGGCAGAGACTGACGTAGAGTTTATGTTGGAGACATAAAAAACCAATTTGTCAAACTCAATATAATTTTAAATGCATTTGTGAATGTCTACCCCTGTTACACCCCCCAACTGAAAATAAAAGGAAAATGGAGCCCACAGGAATGAGGGTTTATCCATGGGATACCACCCGCGCAGAGCCGCACCTGCTCCATCTATCCAGGAAGGGCATGTCATTCCCAAACCGCACTGCGAGCCCCTAACAACTGATTGTTTGTTTGAGTTGACAGCTCCCATCACAAGCAGACAATATATCACCCATACTGTAGCAAACGCACTGTATATCTCACATAGACAGTTTTATTATTATGGCGAATAACTTTCTCCATTTATGCACGTCCAGGTTTTCCTGGCAGAAGCCGGGCGCTGATGTCATTCACGCAACACCAATTAAATGCGCCATGCACTTTTAGAGAGTGCATATACAGTTACAGTTTTGCGCGCACACAAACACGCACACGGTAGCAGACGGGTGGGGATTAGCTCTGACACGACCGGCGTAAACACCTTCCGCCAGGAGATGCCAGCTTTAATGCCTCGCCGGGGGTGTTTTTTACGAGACAGGAGACTGCGAAGCCAAAGGTCAACAAGCTCCGTGGGTCCGTCCTGCCGGTGGCACCAGAAGCGGTAGCGAACGGTTGTGCGCAAACGCGGGAACGCGCTTAAAACCACTGGTGCGATCAGGGTGTGTATGAGTCGCTCGTACGCGCGCCGAGGCAAATGCACGCAAGCGGCAAAATTTGTCACACTTCTTCGTCACATTTAACGCCTGTGTTTTTTCTACATAAACCAAGTCTTGGTCCATGTAAGCCACAGCGCCCTTTAACCTACACAGACACAAACAGCTTCTATTAAACAGAAAAAATAGCGCACTGAAAAATGGCCATCCTCACGGGTTCTTACACTTATCACCCCCCCCCCCAAAAAAAAATGACATTCTGCATAAAAGGCTGACACTGCTGCCACCCGACCCAGCATTCCTTGCAGCTGCGGAGTACAGCGCAACTCGACACCCTTATCGCTCTTAATTAAGTTCTCTCTCCTTCCCCAGTGGTTTACGCAATCGTCCGGTGCAATTCAAATGGGAAATTAAAAGGAAGTCATGTAAAGTTTTCAATATATAGGCTATTAACACACAGGAACTAAACTAACCTGTTGAACATGTATACCGAAATTTATGGGCCTGTATCCGTATTGTAATAAAGGTTCTATCCTTAATATTGTTATATGCTTTCACATGGTCCAAGTTTTATTTCATTTTACCACACGATGATAAAAACAGACTGTTGTTGATCCAGTTTAACTGCCATGGAGGATATGGTTATAATAACTGGGTTTATAAGGGAACAAAAGGGAACCACAAGAATAAAACAGATTCTGCATTTTTCAACCAAATTTTTTTAACATGTGTACGCCATGCACTTTCATAATGGTGGACAGTAAATCGGAGCAGTCATCAGTTTGCGGTCAGTTTAGGGTGGGAATCCAGTGTCCACCCGGGGTTTCCTCTTCTCCGGTCGGGATCGGCGACATTCGAGATCAATTCCCACTTTCTGGGATTGTCGTTACGTGGCAGCGGGGACCGCTGATTTACGGCTGTGCCGTAATCACGTCTCCTTTGTGTCGAAGCATCATTATCCCCCCCGCACCTGACACCGGCAGGCTATGGTCTGGGGCTCCGGAATGCTTGTAGGGAATGCCTGGGATTAGGCCATCAAACGGCCCGCCCATGGACGGTAACACTACCCTCGCCGGCCCAGGTGGTGAGGGATCCGTGCTGTAAGCGTACACCCAGCTGCAGGGCGGTCCAAGGGGGTTGTCTGGGGTGGGGGGGGTCTGACTTTGAAGTGCCAGGGAGTGTTTTCCTGAATTTCATCTTGTTGAATCCGAACCGTAACAGATCAGATTTAACACTGGCCCTCGCCACCTGATGAAAATCTATTCTCAGATTATACACCAGGTCTGCCTTTTGCTTTTCCGTCACAACCTCCAGCTCTCAGATGGAACTTTCCACCTCTCCTTACAACATTAGCCTTTGCACATGGTCACACTCAGCATTCCTAATCTACAGAAGGCAGTTAGAAACCAGCTACCGGCGACATTTATGCTTTCGCTTTAGTTTTGAACGTCGGTTATTCTAAACAATATAGCATTTTATACAACACATTGAAACGGACTTTTTCCAGGAGTTCCAAGGAAAGGCATGAGGCCATGCCCTTCATGGGTCTATCTACAGCTCACCAGGAAAGACTGACGACCTCTCAAAGTGCTACTCGGCCTCCCAAGTCACCATAGGTGCACTGCGCTTTCTCATAAGATTTTTTTTTCTGTTGATGTGCTGCAACAGTTGTGAGGGAAGGTTTCTTTATAACGTGACCTTGGTATCGTCGTCTGTGTCCAGAGGTGCTAAAGCCTGAGGGGCTGGAAGGTTTTGGCACTGAAGGTAGAAGTAAAGCACCTGCACCTAAGAGTACAGAGAGACAAACATGTTTGGCTGCTTCCTGCCATAAGTGAGCTCTAGTGTTCGCCTGTGTGATGACTTCCTGTGATATGTCAACGCTAGAGCTCACCTGCACGACCACTTCCTGTGATATGTCCACTGGAGGGCCACACTGTCCCAGAATTACTTCTGGAGGACGAACCATGCTGGGTCCAAACACTGTAGCCAAGTTCATCAGGGTCATTTTGTTGATCTCCTGCCTCTCTGCCACCCTGAGAAGAGAGGAGGATGAGGAATGGGAATGTAGTGTAAGACTATGAGGAGACTGTTAAGGAAAGTTATGCTACTGACCGTTTGAGGTGGTGCAGGAGGAAGAGGAATGTGTTACGATTCACATCGGGGCAGGACTGTAGGATGGTCAGCATGGTGTCAAGTCTGGACCTCAAGTCTGGAATTTCTGCCAGTGAAATAAAGAAAGAACCCTTCAAGAACCCTTGAATTAGGCCCACAAATCACATGAAGAGAACATCTGGTTTTAGATATGGTCCAGTATTATGCGCATGTCCTCATATTTGTCCTCGCAACAGTGCACAATCACCTATATTTACCCCAGTATCGATCACGTGGCAAGTCTTAACGCTGACAGTTTAGGGGATTGTCTGTATATAGTTTTCATCAGGCTTTCACATATTTTTTCAGAAAAAAGAATAGAATATAGAGGACAATACACATAGTTTTCAAACACCAGTGAAGGAATAAAAAGTTCTAATGTCACCGGGAGAACACAGAGGTCCACGGTGGAAGACAGTCACATGACAAAGAGGTCTTTACCTATAATTTTAAGGTTATTTTCATGAAATTGGGATAGGGAACAGGTACAAAGAGTAGATGCAAAAGGCAGAGCAATTGGGTTTAAAGAGACAAATGTAGTATGAATATATTGACAGACATTGCTGGTCAGTCAGGATTGCTTAACACACACACGCACACACAAATGAATTCTCCTTTGAGAGGGACTCACCCAGCGCATCAGCCAGACTCTGGAACAGCTCTGAAGGGATGACTGAGTGTGGAAGCTCCCGGAAATACAGTTTCAAGGTGCCAGACACTGTGTTCACATCCACGGTCCTGAGGCGTGACATAGCATCACGCAAATCTGCAAACGAGTGCGTGGGACATTATGTCATCTTCCATAATCAGTCTTGCTTCTTCACATAAAACAAAGACGTCTAACCCCTGCAGTGCTCCTGCTTTCATTCAATTTGTACACAAAATCTTGAGTCTAAATCCAGTGCATTTTAATTTCAGAAGCAGATAAATGTTACTCTATTACTGACTTGTATGGAATTAGGGCCATCAAACGACCCGCCCATTGACGGGTGCAGAACGCGAGGACAAATCATATACCTAACAGATTGTAGTCTTATATCTGGCAACTCAGTTTATTATATAGATCAGATATTTTTTAGTTATGTTTGTTTAGCCATGTTCATCAGGGTCATTTTGTTGATCTCAGGGTGGCAGAGAGGTAGGAGAAGAGAGGAGGAAGAGGAATGGGAATGTAGTGTAAGACGATGAGGAGAGTGTTGAGGAAAGTTACGCTACTGACCGTTTGAGGTGGTGCAAGAGGAAGAGGAATGTGTGGGGCTTGGCTGTCTGAGGTGGAAGAGGCCATCCCTAAACTGTTCCCACAAAGTTGGGAACATGAAATTGTCCAAAATGGCTTTGAATGCTGCAGCATTAAAAATTCCTTTCATTGGAACTAAGGGGTCAAGCCCAACCCCTGATAAACAGCCCCACACCATAATCTCCCCGCCATCAAACTTTATACTTGGCACAATGCAGTCAGGCAAGTACTCATATTATCACTGTGAAAAATCTAGCCACTGCCATGCTGTTGCTGCTCATTCAGTACATGTTTGCAATATTAGCTTGACATTCCAAGGAGTGAAAGAACATGAAGCAGTCAGTTCCTCAGGGGCCACACATTCACACATCCAACGGCCGATATAGAGACAAATTAACTTAATTGCATTCTTTCATTACATGGAAAGTAGGAGGAAAGCCACGTAATCGAAGGAGACCTACACACACTGCACACGCAAAGAGCTTTTTGGTAAAACTTTGGCAATCAATCCAAATATCGAATAAGCCTTTTTACCATATTCAAAAGAGTGGTAGTTTTATGCTTAATGAGTTAAAGTGAAAAGGCAAGAACTCTGCATCCTGGGAACATTTCTATACATATACACACAATTACAATGTAAATAATAGCATCTTTTCAGAAGGCACACCACGTTCACCATGTGGACACACACTGTTATACACACACACAAAACATGATATTCTCACTGGTGTCAAAGGCCTTCTTCATAATCTGGATGTCGCTGGTCGCTCCAGAGATCCTGTAGATGCCCACCTCATCCAGGCCTCTACGCTCCACCTCCTCTGAGCAGGAGCGCACGATGTGTGGCACTAGCACCCTCTCATGTCTGGAAGAGGAATAACCAGCCTGAGCACATCAGTCATGCTCACGCTTTTTTGTTTTTGTTTTTTACAGTAAGCTGTGCACAGTAAGGAAGGCAATAGTGCCACCTTCTGTCTGGCAGTGTAATTTCACTACAAACAGCACGTGCATTTTAATATTTGCCAATTATATTCATTATTAATTATTCATCAGGCACAATGGCAGTTCAACATTTGTCCAAGAGAAACCCCCTTCATGTCTCTGCTGTACTTTCGGAGCTATTTACAGATATCTTCTGTTCTGCTTTTTATTCTACATAAGTTTTGCTTTCTGCCCATTTTGCAGTTCACTGGCATCAATTTTCATTTCTGCTGCAGAGGCAGAGATTCTCACAAACTAGATGTTGGCACACACTCAGAGTGGCTTAGGCTACTCTGGGCTTTTTTCCCAGGGGGTGGAAGATGAGAGAGACCAACCAAAAGTAGTACATACACTTACAATAGATTATTATTACACATTGCATATGCATATTACACAAGCCACATTTTCAAATATAACAACTTTACAATGTAATTTTATATTATTGAACTTAATATATTCAAATAGCATTTTCTTATGAGTAGTAGTGGTGCAAATGCACCCTGTGCACACCTGATAAAGTCACCTGTATGACTGGCTATGAAAGACAGGCTCCTTGTCCCACTCATTAAAGCATGATAAAGCATGACGCATGATTGAAGAGAACGTGTTATTCTAACTGAAGTGCATGGTGGGCAGGCGGACTCACTGGGCCAGCTCCCCGATGGGCACACCGAAGACGGGAGGCTGCTGGACAGGGGCGGCCCTGGGGGGCTCCAAGGCGTGGGCACAGTACTTCAGTGAAAGGGACACCTCCACCTGGCCCATACTCATGGTGACCCTTTTCCACCGTTTTAGCAGAAGGGACGGGTCCAGCTATAACACACACACACAGAAAAGTCCGAACATGAAAAGGCAAGTTTACCTCTATAGAGTCTGAATGTGAGAAGGGCGGTTTACCTTTACAGAGTCTGAATAATAATAGATTTTATTTATATAGCGCTTTTACAAAATCTCAAAGATGCTGACAGAGAATAAAGAAAACAAAACAAATGACAAAACATGGATATGGAAGGATAAACGCTTCAAGCAAACAAAGGTTTTTATCTTGGTTTTGAAATCTGAGGCACACCGACAGATGAATGGCATTGGGGAGGGAGTTCCAAATTCGGCGAGCAAAATGGGAAAATGCACAGCCACCATAGCCATGGAGTTTGGATGGGGGGGATGAAGAGAGAGCCAGAAGAGGAGGATCTAAGAGTGCGGGGAGGCTGGTAGGGGAGAAGCAATTCATAAAGGTATGATGGGGCTTGGCTGTTAAGAGCTTTGAATGTCAGGAGAAGTATCTATAAGTAGATGCATTCTTTAATGGGGAGCCAGTGCAGGCTCCATGGGTTTGAAATGCTGCTAATAGTGAGTGTGGGTGAAGAGCCGGGCGGCAGAGTGCTGGACTATCTGGAGTTCCTGGAGAGATGCGAGATGGTGGGTTTACCTCTATAGAGTCCAAATGTGAGGAGGCAGGTTTACCTCTTGAGTGGTCTTCTCCAGCACTCTGTAACCCTTGATCCCCTCCCGTTTGTCTGGTTGTCTCACACAAAGTAGTCGAAGGCAATGTGCACCATCCACTAGCAAGGAGAACTCCTGCCAGACACACAGACAAAATCTTAATCGCAATGTAACACAATGGGTGGCAACAAAGAAACAGGAGATATACACATTCACATTGTAACTGTGCAGATTGAGGAGCAATGCAACATGTCAACAATCTTACCTCATCCCATTGTGGTGTCAGAGTATTGAGAGATGGACGGGTCTGGGCCGTGTTGTCAAAGAATTGGTACCCATCCACCTCAAGGCGTATGTACAAGCCTCCAGAAAATGAAGAACAAGGACAGATGGAAGGACAAACGGAGAGGGTTTTGGTTAGCAAACAGGCAAGCAAATTCTGACATGGAGACGGAATTGTGGGATGAAACTCTCACAGACTATATAAATAACATTTAAACATAGAACCTAGGCAGCTCTGGGATGGTGAGGAAGTGTTTGGCCGATGGTAGGGTGGAGCCTAGGCAGCTATGAGAGTTTGAGGAGGTGGAGTCTGGGCAACTGTAGAGACAGAGCCTAGGCAGGGACTCACTGGCTGGCTGTTGAAGTCCCGAAGCAGAGTGGACGACAATGCTGAGTGTTCCACACAGATGTCTGTTCTTACAGTCTGGTGAGAGGGAGACATGCGTGCAATGTCTGTGAAAAACAAGCCTTTAAACATAAACTAAGTGCTAATCAAAAAGGAACCCAATGCCCAACAGCTGTCAGTTCAATTCATTCATTGACAAATAACAGACATTCTCTTCTAATCAGCATAATTTAACCTGCAGTATGAAGATTGAGTCGTGTGATTGGCTGAGGTCTGTACAGGAGCCCACTGACATGCAGTTTGACTCTGGAAACAAAAACTATAGATAAAAGAAAGTGAAGTTTAAGGTTTTTGATATTACTGAAAGTATTGGGACACCTGCCTTTACACAAACATTAACTTTTATGACACCCTATTCTTAATACTATATAGGCTTTAATATGGAGTTGGCCCACCCTTTACAGCTACAACAGCTTCAGCTCTTCTGAGAAGGCTGTCCGCAAGGTTAAGTAGTGTGTTTAGGAGAATTTTTAACCATTCTTCCAGGAGAGCATATGTGGGGTCATGCTCTGATGCTGGATGAGAAGGCCTGGCTCACAGTCTCTGCTCTAATTCATCCCAAAGGTGTTCTATCAGGCTGAGGTCAGGGCTCTGTGCAGGCCAGTCATGTTCCTCCACACCAGACTTGCTCACCCATGTCCTTATGGACCTTGCTTTGTGCACTGGTACACAGTCATGTTGGAACAGGAAGAGGCCATCCCCAAACCGTTCCCACAAAGTTGGGAACACAAAATTGTCCAAAATGGCTTTGAATGCTGCAGCATTAAAAATTCCTTTCACTGGAACTAAGGGGCCAAGCCCAACCCTTGATAAACAACCCCACACCATAATCTCCCCGCCATCAAACTTTATACTTGGCACAATGCAGTCAGGCAAGTACCGTTCTCCTGGCAATTGCTATACCCAGACTCGACCATCACATTGCCAAGCAGGGGCTTGATTCGTCACTCCAGTGAATACGTCTCCACTGCTCTAGAGTCCAGTGGTGGCATGCTTTACACCACTGCATCCGACGGTTTGTATTGCATTTGATGTAGTAAGGCTTGGATGCAGCTACTTGGCCATGGAAACCCATTTCATGAAGTTCTCTATGAACTGTTCTTGAGCTAATCTGAAGGACACATGAAGTTTGGAGGTCTGTAACTATTGACTTTGCAGACAGTTGGCGACTTCTGCACACTCTGCATTGTCCCTGCTCAGTAATGTTAGCAACTTCTTGGCTGAGTTGCTGTTGTTCCCAATTGCTTCCAGTTTGTTGTAATACCACTACCAGTTCACTGTGGAATATTCAGTAGCAAGGAAATTTCACAAATGGACAGGTGGCATCCTATTATGGTACCACGCTTCAATTGACAGAGCTCCTGAGTGTGACCCCTTCTTTTGCAAATGTTTGTAGAAGCAGTCTGCATGCCTAGGTGCTTGATGTTATACATCTGTGGCTATGAAAGTGATTTTAACACCTTAATTCATTGATTTGGAGGGGTGACCCAGTACTATTGGCAATATAGTGTATTACTATTCACACAGCCAGCAATGTACGCAGGCACAAAACAAACAGGAAATAAGGCAGTGCAACTGACCACAAATTGACTCAAGACGAGCCCCATGGTGGGGTGACAACATAGAAGCGCAGACCAGCTCGCAGCGCCCCTCCAGCCCCTCCCTCCACGAAGCCACAGGCCTGCTGTTACCACTGCGGCCAAAAACACGCAGAGGATGGAAGGGGACAGCATGA
This sequence comes from Cyphomyrus plagiostoma, assembly GCA_019775915.2. Taxonomy (NCBI): domain Eukaryota; kingdom Metazoa; phylum Chordata; class Actinopteri; order Osteoglossiformes; family Mormyridae; genus Cyphomyrus; species Cyphomyrus plagiostoma. Next base: position 26,257,221 of record JABFEA020000002.1, read on the forward strand.
CTGACATTTTTGAAGAGGGACACCAGTCTTGCTTATGCAATAATGTGCCAACTACATTCTAAATCAAAAGACAAATAAACCTCTCATGGGTGGTGTATCTGAGAGGAGTGCGGGAAGAATAACAGAATGGCTTCTTTCTGGTATCACCAGGGTGTTTGGTTGTAGGACTAGAAGAAACAATCCCTTGATTACCTGAGATTTGCGGTGCAAGGTATCATTCATAATGATGTTAGAGTATGGGGGGGTGGGGTATGTAAACTTCATTGGTGTCATCAGGTAGGCACCCTCCTTCACTGGTGTTTCGATGATGGGCCCACTACACCTCCAGAGGGCTCACTGGAAACGCCTGGCATCACAGGTGTGCCCCCTCTGCTTTCAACCCTCCTGACCCTCTGTTGTCCTGCCTTTTCACTCACAGCCATCAGCTTGCATGCTCTGCTGCTACTGAGAGGGCTTTGATAGCTTATTGTTGGGCTTGGCCTCGAATACCAAGATCCTTAAGTAGCCAGATGGTTGACTTTCCCACGAAGCCTCTCCAGCCAACTTCTACTAGGCAAATCACGGCTTCCAACCATGCTGTTCGGCATCTGCCACTAGTTTGCATTCGTAGGCCTCCCCCACAGCATCCTCCAAGGGAACAGTGAGCTCTATGATGTACACGTAGCGGCGTGTCAAGGACCAGAGCACAAGAACTAGTCTGAGGTTCGTTGTGGCGATCTCAGATGGGAAGCAAAACCTTTGATTCAGATCAGCCCCCAACGTCCAGTTTCGTGCCCCTCCAAGCTGGCTGATATCTGATGTTGTGGGGATTATGGCTGGCTTTGCCCCTTCTTGGATGAATGCTCTAGCAGGTACAGGATGGGATGATAGAGGAGGCATGACATTCATCTTTGTTCGCCGTGTCTCTAGAACAGCTGCCAGGTACTTCAGGACTTGGTTATGCCGTCAGGTGTACCGAACCTGTGACAGGCTTGTTTTGCAGCCAACCAGAATGTGCTTGAGTTTTGCAGGGGATGGACAGAGGAGGCACGTGGGCTCTTCTCCGTACCGTTGGTTGAGGTTGGAGGAGGAGCTGGTGTGAAATGCCTCTATGCCCATCAACTCCCCCCAAGAGAATTTCCTCCTCTTGACTCCCTTTCATCTCATCCACTGCTCTTGCCTAGATTGTGAGACAGCCTTTACACATCTTACTGCCTGCTCTTGTCGACGTACGTCCTTAATGACTAGAGCTCGGCACTGAGCTGGAGTTACCTTATGCCAGGATGGTTTGCTCTCCCCAAGGCCGAGGCCTTGCACAAGGCCAATGATGTCTCTGTGTCTGAGGTCTGACTCTGCCTGCTGAATAACTTCTTTCTGGGCAAGAGTAGGAACTGTTTGGGCCATGCAGGGATCTCTGGATCCTATCAATGTCATCTCCACCCTCACTTTGGAACACTTGACCTCTTCTGTGATGCTGGACACAAGACGTTCAAGCACTATATAGCCTGATGTTACTGAAGCATCTCGGAAGCCCCAGTCATTTTTTGGCGAATGAGCTGACCACCCTCTCAAGTTTCTCAACCTTTGAGATTGGGACCTCATAGACCATCAGAGGCCACATGAGGTGGGGTAATAGCCCAAATTGAAGGCACTAAGACTTCATTCTGCCAGGGAGAATAGTTTTGTTGATACACTCCAGTCCTTGTATGGTTTCCTGCCTAAGGTGGACCACTTCTTCGGTGTCCTTGAAAGTTGCATCGCACCAACGTTCCCAGGCTCTTTACTGGCTTCTCTGACACTGTTGGTATGGGCTCCTTGTCAACGTAAAACCAGTGTTCCACCAGCCTTCCCTTAATGACTGAGATGCTCCTGGACTTGCTCAGCTTTATTTCCATTCGAGCCCACTGGATGTTCACTGGATGTTCTCTTGCAGCTTGTTCAACAGCCATCTAGCACATGCCGTGGTGAGTATGGTCATGTCATCCATATATGCTCTAATGGGAGGGAGACGAAGACCAGTTTTGAGCTTAGGCCCCCCAACCACCCACTGAGAGACTCGGACAATGATCTCCATTGCCACCATGAAGACGAGAGGCGAGATTGTGCACCCTGCCAATATCTCTCTTTCTAGCCGTTGTCATGTGGTGTATTCATCTGTTGTTAGGCATAGCTGCACGTCTTGGAAGTAGGATTTGACTAGGCTGGCGATTCCTTCTGGGACACTGAAAAGGTCAAAAGCCGTCCATAGGAGACTGAGGCATGGATCCAAAGGCATTGGGGCGAGGTCCAAAAATATGACATGGAGATCTTTTCCATACTTTTTGGCAGCTTGGATTTGATGCCATAACATGTTAGTATGCTCCAATCAACCTGCTAAGCCTGAAATGCCTGCCTTTGTTTAATCGATGTATTGGTTCTTCTCCAGGTGGACGGTCAGCCTATGGGCCACTACACTGAAGAAGATTTTCCCTTCAACATTCAATAGGCTGATTTGATGAAACTGGTGGATTTCAGCCAAGTCCTTTTCCTTGGGTATTAGGATGCCTCCTGCCCTCTGCCACGCGGTTGGAATAGCTTGATTCTGCCACACCACCTTCATCAGCCTCCAGAGAAAGCGCAGTACCTCTGGTGCATTCATATAAAGCCGGTATGGGACTCAGGGGAGGATGCAGCTCTCGCTCGACGTATAATCACCTCCACTTCCCTCCACTTGGGTGGGGCTACTGTCCAGCTGATGTTCAGGAGGATGTACTGGTGGCAAATCGGGTGGAAGAGCTGTTTGTCTGCTCCGCTGGACGTCAGTGTGGTTCTTTGCTGAGGTAATTCTCAAGAATTTTCTTTGCCGTTTTCAGTTTGCCACTTTGGTTTTTTTCAGATGCCTTCTTTCCTTAACTAGCCTTTCGATTTCCTGCCATTTCCTGGACTTCATCAAGGTGGTTGATGTTCTCTTTCTCTTTTCTGCAGCTGCGAAGGGGTCAGCTCCGTAGCTGTTAATCAGGTCTCCCATTCTCTCCATCTTCTTAACAGCGGTTTCTCTTTTTCAAGTGGATGAGATATTCCTGCTAGGGGCCTGGATTCTTGTCCCATGTTTTTGTATTTCGACTTATTTTGCTTACTATATTGCTGTCAAAGCTTCACTTACTAGCTAGAGTCTACTAGACGCAATCAGTGAATAACTTGATATTTTGGTGCATTCTCACAAGGACATCACGAATAAATAAGCAGGACTATTACTCGTAGTGATAAGCCATTTTGATGCATATTTAAGATTAATTTACACGTTGTTTCAATAAATTCAAATATGATTTAACCATTGATATACATATATGAAATAAAAATAACTTTTAGATCACTATAATTTGGATTATTTGATAATGCTTTAAAGTGGCACCACAAAACTGACAAATGAGCGTACTGCATCTCTAAGATTGTGGTACATATAATAAGTAATAAACTAATGAAGTTGGAGATTATAGGATGTCACCTTCCACCCGCCCACCCCCAGGTGAGTGCCGTGTGGAATGTGAACCTCACCTGGGAGCAGGCTCTGGAGAGAAGGCTGCTGGGTCATTCTCAGCTTGACACACGAGCTTGTGAGGGCAAGCAGGTCTGGAGGAACCGTCTCTAAATCTGATTAAGGGGATACATACACCAGAACACACACAAACGCAGACTGTCAGGCACACGTCAAACCTTTCTGGGTGGGCTTTATTCCACAGAGTTAAACCACAGCATAAAAAAATGAATGTCACTTTTTATCACGTGATCTCATAGAAAGGTTACATGACTGTTTAATTCCATGACTGTGCCCACCCCGCGCAGCTAGCCACTATCAGGACTCACTCTCTCCTTTAAGTTTCTCGATGGCCTCCCTCCACTCGTCCAGTTCGTAAAGTGACGACAGGAAGATGGTGTGACTCTGAGGAGGAAGAAGGACCTCAGAATCAAAGAACTCTCCAGTGACAAGCGATGACACAAAGCCACGGCCGGCCGTGTTGCATGGAGCAGGCTGGGTGCGAGGGGGCTCACCTTGCCGCTGGGACTGTGCAGCTCCAGGGGGAGGACGGGCGCGTGAGTCAACAGCCACAGCTCGCACTGCTGCAGTTTCCTGCGGCTGCGGTCCAAGGTGCGAGCCCCAAGGCCTTTACTTCCTTTCTGATACACACAGACAATAACCAGACTCTGCTGTAGCTCCAGCTTCGACGTGGCCGACAACGACCCTCTCAGGCTGCTTTTCACCCAGTGGCATGACAGCAGCCATTCCGAGTAAAAACTTTAACGGAACATTAACATGTAGCAGAATCCAGTGACTAAAATACATTTATGTGGACCACGATCTGGAAGGTCAGTGAGATAACCTAACGTAATAACCAAGCTATTATGTTATTTCAGTTTAATAAACAATGTTAGTTGAGGCCCTTTTTTGTTGGGGGTCCCTGGGCATCGGCCCGGGTAAGTCTGTCCGTTAAAACGCCCCTGATCATAGACCAGCACGCACCTCCTGCTTCAGCTCCTCTCTCAGCTGGAACATCTTGCCCCTGGTGGCGCTAATGCGATGTTGCAGGTCGGCAGGCTGCTCCCTCACAGGGCCCAAGTTCATGCGCAGGCCAGCCAAGGGTAGGTACCAGCTGAACCTGTATTGGGTCTGCTTCCTAAAGAGACACATGCACGTGCCGCTTAGTGGGATTCCCGGCGAGGGCGCGAGAGTCCGAGTGCGGCGTGGCCGTGGCACGTTGCCATGGCGTGTCGCCGTGACGACCCGCCAAGATGCCGAGACTCACCCAGGCGTGCCATTCTTCAGCTTGGTGCATAGCAGCAGGTCGGTGTACAGGAAGAGGTGGCGCAGGCTGGGCTCACACTCGCTGGCATCCACCACAAAGCCATCGCGCACCAGCTGCCGCCTCTGGATCACACACAGGGCACAAGGGAGGTCACACACCCACACATGAGACGCGCCGTGCTATCAATGAGTATTCATCTGTGTGGATGTGCACTCACTATGCCTTTGGTCAGCGTGACTGCTCTCTTGCAGTGCGAGTCCTCGTTGACTCCAGCCAGGAAGCTGCTGGAGATGCGGAGGGCTTCTTGCAGGTGGGGGTGGTCAGGATGGTCCTCTGGGGTGTGCTTCAGGAGGTCCTGGAAGGAGCAGGAAGGGGAGGGGGGGATTAGACACAATCATAACTCCCAGCTAGAAGAGCAAGGGGGAAGCAACAGGAAGAGGGACAGGGAGCAGTCACACTGAAGGTGGGGGAGCTTACATGCAGCACCAGAGTTGTCTTGGTGACACGGTCCAGTGGCTTGTACAGCAGAGCTATGGAAGAAACGCCCCACAAGGGCCAGGAACTGTCAGCCAGAGACATCATGGCAGGGAAAGTGATTCATTTTGCGATGTGCAAAAACAAAGAAGAACAAGCCTCACCTTCTAGGGTGTATTTCGTTCTGCAGTTGTCCGGCCCCTTGTTGGACATCATGCTCTTATTGGCAAGAAGGAGAGGTTTCAGAGTGACAGTTCTACCATTTCCAAGGGTACCATCATACAGAATAGCACACTGCATTACCAACCAGTGACAGGGTTACAGGCCAATACTGGCAGTGGGCTAACTCTACAGGACACAGGTTCTGTCCCACTACATTTATCATTGCCAGTTTGTCTGCCCTTGGGGGCTAGAAGATGGGGCCCAGGTTCGAAATCTGATCCAAGCATTTTGAGTTTCAAACAAAAAGGCTACTTTAACTGAAACTTGTGTTGTTTACTTAGGGCCACAGACCTGGGGCCTGTATCATGAAGCTACAACTTGTAGGATTTAAGGTACCCCAGTTTAAATGGACTTCATGCTTCATGGTACAGGCTCCTGATGTGTAAGATAAAGCAAATCCTTTGTGACTAAAATTAATTCTTGATAACGTAAAAATGGGGGGGGGCGGGCATGGTGGCTCTGTAAGTATAGTAAGCCACACTGGTCAATACTCCAACTAGCACAGTATGTAAAATAACGATGCATGTTACATTCAGTTAGCATAGCCAGTTACAGGTATTGTGCTTAGCATAGCACCCTAGGCTACAGTCATCTTCCCTTTCATTAGCCCAAACAGTAATGTTACTCACCTCCGCCAGTGTCCTGAAGCGCTGGTTGGCCTGGGTGCATGTTCTCACGATCTCCACTGCACTCTCATAGTTGTCAATGAAACCCCGGTACACACCCAGCTGGCTGACCTGGGGGCCACAATGACCAATTACAAAAGAGAATAATAACCTAGACGTCACGCAAATGGGGAAGCGGCTGCCAAGGTCTGTGTCCCCATCATCGTGTCCCTGTCAGGGGGTGTCCATGTTGCTACCACTTTGCTCTGGGGTTAAAAGGTGCCGCAACAGAATTGACATTAACAAAATGAGGTGTTGGTCCCTTTAAAAAGTCTCATTGGTAACTCTCCTAGAAATATATAATGGCTATGTTGCAGCAGAAATAACCCCCATGAATAAAGTAAAACAAGTGTAAATGAAAAACAATGGAAATCAAAAGTATGAAGTACATGGTACCCAAATACGATTCAAGCAAATGCATTATATCCAAAATAACTGAATAACCACTATCCATCATCTGGCATCTTATTCAGGGTGTATCCCTGCCTTGTGCCCCATGACTCTAACAAGCAGAAGCAGCTAGAAGATGGATGGCTGGATGGATGTATGAATGAATCTGGCATCCATCCAGGGTGTATCCCTGCCTTGTGACATATGCTTCCTGCGCAGGTGGATAGTTTAAGTCTAGAAAGTAAAAATCCAGACCAAGGTTTTGTTGCAACCTATCAGTTGAGTATAAAGCAGGGGTGTCAAACTGCAGTCCTGGAGGGCTGGAGGCCTACACATTTTTGGGTTTCTCCTCATGCCTGATTGAACACCTTGCACCTCCTTGTGCTAATTACCACACAGCTCTTGAGCTGAATCATTTGTGGTGGAACAGGGAAAGAACTAAGCTACACAGGGCTCTGGCCCGTAGTGATACAAAGTCTCAATCACAGAGTACTCACCTGGTTGGCTGAAACAAAACATCGGTCTGGATTTTTACTTTCTGGACCTGAATTTTCCATGCGGCCGGAAAATGCGTGGATGTATTATTTCCATCATGATGGAATCACTTATAAGGTGATATTCAGACCTAAATTATAATCTTTTCAGATAAAATCCCTGATGGATCTGAGCCTCAGTGCATCAGCGAGTGGCTGTATGAAATGCCACTTTCTCGCCCCCTACCATCTTCAGGAAGAGGTCCCCCACGGGAGGCTGCACGGTGGCCTGCCACTGCCCCCCCTCCGGCTCCGTGCTCAGCAGCGGCTCCAGCCTCTTGCTCAGTCCATCGTAGAAATTCCTGTGCATCTCCCGCAGCTCGGGAACCTGGAAAAACACGGTCTCCACCTGCTGGGGGGTCAGGACCGGCTGCGACGTGCCAGCCGACGCCTTCAGGGCCTTCATGGGCTGTCGGGAGAGAAGACAGCGCCGGTCAGCACCACAGGAGCGTCTCCCCCAGGACTGAGGCTCTGCCGGCAGCCCTCCGCTGATCTTTGTAAAGAAAAAGATCTCAGAGGTTCGAGCATGGGGGCATCAATAAGAGACTGAGTCACATGATCCCCAGGTTTCTCCTTCATTAAAGGAACAACAACCCAGACCATTGGGATGGATTGATCAGGGGTGCTGCTAGGGATTTTGATCCCCATGAAAACACATATCATCGGGCCCCCAAGCCAGACCAATCCAAGTAGGTTCCAAATTTTTTAGGAAAAAATTTCCTAAATTTGTCACTTTTTAGTAGGCCAAGGAGTTTAACAAAACACGTAGCGAGAAGTAAAAATACTAAACTAATTTTTAAAAATATACATTTTGTGTTGAAAGTACAGCTTTTGCTCCACAGCTATTAATAGAGTGTCCGGTCTTCAACCACATCAGTGTTTGTAGATCTTTTTGTCAGATGTTTCTATGATATACTAATATATAAATTACAAGTATTTTGTAAGTGACAAAGGCTTTTATTGACAATTACATTTATGCAAAAAGTCAATATTTGCCGTGTTCGGCCTTCTTTTTCAAGACCTCTGCAATTGGCCCTGGCATGCTGTCAATCAACTTCTGGGCCAAATCCTTACTGATGGCAGCCCATTCTTGCATAATCAATGCTTGGAGTTTGTCAGAATTTGTGGGTATTTGTTTGTCCACCCACCTCTTAGGGATTGACCACAAGTTCTCAACGAGGTTAAGGTCTAAGGAGTTTCCTGGCCATGGACCCAAAATGTTGATGTTTTGCTCCACATGTCACTTGGTTATCACTTTTGCCATATGGCATGGTGCTCCATTCATGCTGGAAAAGGATGGTTCCTCACCAAACTCTTCTTGGATGGTTAGAAGTTGCTCTCTGAAGATGTTTTGATACCATTCTTTATTCATGGTTGTGTTCTTAGGCAAAATTGTAAACCCACTCTCTTGGTTGAGAAGGAACCCCACACATGAATGGTCTCAGGATGCTTTACTGTTGGCATGACACCGGACTGATGGTAGTGCTCACCTTTTCTTCTCCAGACAATCTCTTTTCCGGATGCAAAAACAATCGGAAAGGGGACTCAGAGAAAATGACTTTACCCAGTCCTCAGAAGTCCAATCCCTGTACCTTTTGCAGAATATCAGTCTGTCCCTGATGTTTTTCTTGGAGAGAAGTGGCTTCTTTGCTGCCCTTCTCGACACCAGGTCATCCTCCAGAAGGCTTCACCTCACTGTGCGTGCAGATGCACTCACACCTGCCTGCTGCCATTCCTGAGCAAGCTCTGCACTGGCAGTGTCCTGATCCCGCAGCTTATTCAACTTTAGGAGACTGTCCTGGAGCTTGCTGGACTTTCTTGAACCTCTCTTCTCGAAGTTCTTGATGATCCAATGAATGGTTGATGTGGGTGCAACCTTACTAGCAGCAATATCCTTGCTTGTGAAGCCCTTTTTGTGCAAAGCAATGATGACTGCAAGTGTTTCCATGCTGTCAATCAGGGGTAATAGAAGAAGAACAATGATTTCAAGCCCCACCCTCCTCCTAAAGCATCCAGTCTGCTATTCTACCTCAGTCAGCATGACAGAGTGACCTCCAGCCTTGTCCATGTTAGCGCTCTCACCTGTGTTAACGAGATATTCACTGACATGATGTCAGCAGGCCCTTTTGGCAGGGCTGACATGTAGTGTAAATGGGATTTTTGGAATATGTCCATTTTCATAGCAAAGAGGTAATTGCAGTTCATCTGATCACTCTTCATTACATTCTGGAGTTTATCCAAACTACCATCATACAAACTGAGGCAGCAGACTTTGTGGAAATTAATATTTATGTCATTCTCAAATCTTTAGGCCATGGCTGCACGGCTGCTGCGTGACACAGGGGCCAGAGAGGCAGAGCCATATGCCAGTTTCCTGTGTTAATTCACTAAGCAAACTTCAAAGTGCTCAATGCACAAAAACACTTTTAAAACTGTGAATCAAGAGAAAATACTGACAGTCAAAACTTCATTCAGTGCAGTATGGTACAGTATATAGCACTATCTATGTATTGTGTTATATTTCTGTCAGTACCTCTTTAAGTGCAGTAAATCACGCTATTGTCTATTGTACAGTATTTGTATTGTGCTATACAACAGACAGCACTTCATTTGATGGTGGACATAAGCTACATTATACTACGCTGGCCAAAAAAGGCAAAGCACAGTAACTACGCCCTTATCGGAACAGAGATAAAGGGCTTCAAAGTGTATTGATTGTCCACCCAAATGTGCAGTATGCACGTAAATGACAGTGGTTTCTTCAAAACAGTGTGTAGCTGAAACAGTTTTATCTCGTGACAAAATATCTTAAGACCTGATTTCAGTCAAAACTCAGTTTTGGTGCAGTTCTGGTGCCTTTATACAACAGTATGACCTATAGAACAGTTTGTATATTGAGTTATATTGCAGTGAATACTTCATTCCGTGCAGTATGCTATGGTCTATAGTACAGTCTCTGTATTGTGTTATAATGCAGTGAAAACTTCATTCAGTGCAGTATGCTATGGTCTATAGTACAGTCTCTGTATTGTGTTATACTCCAGTGAAAATGTCATTCGGTGCAGTATACCTTTTAACTACAGCTACAGATAAAAGAAAGTGTTTAAATAATAAACTCTCTTGTATACCAAATAAGAAAAGTACATTTTAATGTAAACCCTGAAACTCTAATTCCACTGTACTGAAGTAAGCAGGAGATCAGAGTAACACTCCGAATAACAGTGGAAGCAATGCACCCTGGGAACTGCAACAATGCCATTCAGCTTATTCCTGGGAAACACACAAGTATTTAGACTTACACCGGTGTGTTGCCCCCAAAAATATATATATATCACTGGAAATAAATGCTTAAATAAATGAGCCTATTTTCTGGTTCGGCCCCCCCACCCCCACCCAAGGGAGAGGATATGGACTGTCTGTCCACTTAAAAGACTGCCCCTCCCCCCCTTAAAATCTTGAGGCCAGCCCCAACATAGAAATAGACTTCATTTAGTTGGACATTTGCACTTGAAATCGTCCACTAATTATACATCGGAAATGTTAGCTAAAACACTTTAAGTTGTGGCCTTCGACTCTCCGGAGGCGAGAGAATCAGGCCATTGTCGCAACATTTTCCAGCAGCCTTGCTATCATTTTAAACGTTGATGGGGAAGTGATGATCTTGAACGTGACAAGCGAAATGGAGAACCTCGGCTATATAAGGTTAAGATGGGAAGTAAAGCAGAATAGATTGAGATGATGAGATCCTTTATGTGATCAGCTTCATTTTCATGAAAAATTTGCATTGAATAACAGTATAAATAGACTCTCAGACACACACGGACTTGCACGGGGTGTAAGAACTCCACCAGAAATACGTTTAAAATTAATATATTAATTCATAATATATACTTTATGAAGGTCATCGAGTATCAATTTTCATGAGCATAAAACTGCTGTACAGCACTGCATGCCTGGTGTGTGTGTGAAACTGTTTACATGCTGCCTAATGTACTGTTGGCTATTAATTCATGCTGGGGAGAAGTGTGAGACAAACGGCTGAAAATGTGTGCATGAGAAGGAGAGACGTAAGCCGTGAAGGGGAAGAGGCCCTTGCACACATACCCAGGGCGTGGACGCACAGACACACACCCGCAAACACTTCTGTATTGGCATTGGAACGCACGCCCACATACACACACGCACACAGACCTGTACTCATATCTTTGTGGGGACCATCCATTCATTTCTATGGGGAAAACCCAAATTCCAACAATGACAACCTTAACCCCTACCCAGCCCTAACCTTGACCATAAGCAACCAAACAAAGTACAAGTCTTTTGGTATTTTTAGCTTTTTGACTCCATGTAGATATTTTTATAAAATTGAGTTTCCCCTTGTGGGGAACATTTTTTCAGTCAAAATAGCAGGTTTTTAATCACATTGTAGGGACATTCGGCATGCACAATTTAATGTATATCTGACCCACACTCTCTCTCTCTCACTCACTCACACACAGTCCCTGGTAGACAGCAGCTGCAATACCCCAAGTCTAACCTGAGCAAATCTTTCGGAACCAAACCCTATAAATAGATATACCTCCACTTTCATATACGCAGACAGAAATACCACCGGCAGAGGCTGCAGCCTCCCAGTGCTGACGGAGGGTGGAGCTGAAATGAGACTCACCAGCTCAAAGAAACATTAGTCCACCAATAACTGCATGTTAATAACCAAACAACTCCAGTGATAATTATGGTCAGAGGAAGCAATTATTAGGACCCAGGTGACCATTATTCACAATCAGGAAGCTTCCTAAAGCTCTGTCTCCAGATGCATTTTTCAATCATATTTTACTCATAACAGACCAGAAGGAACGTTTTGGTTTAATGCACCTGTGTTTCTTTTGTCTTGTGCACTTTTTATCTTCTATTTCTGTAGACATACAACATTTGTGAGTACTCAGGTGTGATGTTGCACAAGTTCACTTGCTAGAAGAAAACCCAGCCTCGCTGAACATGGGTTAGTTTCTCTGTTACGTGGCGTATACTTGTGCCTGCCTCTAAAATTGACTATTGAGGAGATTCATTGTCTATGGATGAGGAGACAGAAAATGCAAAAGTACCATACAGTTAATATACAATAAAATCCATCAATGTGAAATGTGATGTTGACATAAAAGGTATATGTAGATTGGAGGCCCAATACACCACACTCTTATTGAAAAGGTCATATGACCTAAAAATGGCCACAGCTCCGGGTATGGGTTGCACTCACAGTCAACAGAGTCTCCAGTTCACTGAGGTACTGCTGCTCACTCTTCAGGATACTTCGAAGCACCACCAGCCTCTTCTCCAGGAGGATGTCTGGGGCCCAATCAGTCTGCAAAAGAATCATAACTGAGGCCACATGACTTAATTAGGAGCTTAATTAGCATCCAGGTTAACAGATGACTCTGTGCTCCCGGCACAACTGAGATTTTCCAAAGTTTCACCAGCAATCGACATGCCATTTCCACAATTTAATGTATCTGATCACTGACCGGTGTATCCGGAAGGTCGATGCTGTCTCCTGGAAGGGTGTTTGAGATAAACCCATCTTCAGGGAGGACTGTGCTCAGTGCTTGCAAACGGTTGGACATAAACTCATCTTCATTTTCCACTGAAAATACGTCCTCTGTCAAGTCTGGCTCCACTTTGTCCATTCCTGCAAACGACATAAAACAAATGCGAGGACACCTAAAGTTTGAATTTCCAGTGATTTCATCCTGCGCTTTCTTTGGTTAGACCAAGGTCAAAATGTCATCTTAATACTGATTCATAACACAGACGCAATTTTACAGGAGCTCACATGCACGCAAATACACAGATTCCCGTTTCCTCACCGGCTCTGCCAGGGCGAACAAACCACTAAGTTTAACACTTCTCGTTAAGTGCCGACTTTGATGATAAATGCATTGCAACGTTAGCTCCTTAGCTGGTTTACAAGCCGAGCTCTGTACCTGCAACTTTGTACGTCTGCAAATAGTCGATAGCCTCTTCGTAGACCTCCATCAGAAGCGACAGAACACAGAGGGGAAGTGGTCTAAATGAACACCTGGCTTTCCTGGACGCTGAGAAGGCGAAGTCAGGACGGTAAGGGGTGTGTCCTGGAAAGGAACCGCACTTCAAACGTTCATTTTTGTACCACCTCTGCAGAAAAAAATCCAGACTTATAAAAGTACTTTGTATCGTTTAACAAATTGCTCTGATCATTACTTCCGCAAATAAATTAAGAGTACGATTGACATATTCGACAGCGCTTAATATAGTCAGAAAACGCATTAATGGAATTTTCCATATTTCAGTCTAAAATGCAAATATAGACTAATAGACGGCACGAAGAGACCGAGTATGAGTTTACAGAAGTATATTGCTCTTACTGTAACTGGCGTGAGATTCTCCATGCAGGTTATAAACTTAAATTTACAGAAGCATCCATAAAACTAACGAAACGGAAGAGCACCCATTTAGCGATAAACTCCTATAGAAAATACTTCTCAAATACGCTTCAAATTATTATTTAATTCACTGATATACAAATATCAACCATATTCGTTACTTCGATCGTGTTATTTCACCAATAAAATGGCGAAAACTTTTCTTCGCCATAAATTATTGTAAAATATTTTAACTGGACACAACTTTCAAGCACCTACCAGCCAGAGACTTCTTGTTAGCTTGGGCTTCTGGACACTTCTTTCCTGTGATGTGACAAGTGACTGAGGAAAGTAAGTGTTCGCGTAAACTTTCCAAAACGTTTAAACCCTTTCGCTTTTCGGGTTCACCCGAATAGAACAGAATTCAGTTGTTAAATAGAAATATGGGGATGGTATGTAGTTAACAGACATTCTGTTTTATGCTATATAACATGACACTTTTATATAGACACATTTTCGATTTGGAAAACATCGCTGCTTCGTGCCGGCGATTCGTTAAAAAGCGAAACGCCACCGATGATTGACATGGTTATTAGTCCGCATATCAGCCCGCCCTCGTCCTCCACAAGTAGTTTGATTAGGTGCAAACGTGAAGCCCACCCCCAATATCCCCATTAGCGATGCAAGTTCCTGCTTTTCCAACTATGAAAAGGGGTAAAGACCGTTAAATGGCTAATGACATCTAGCATAAATGACCTCCTCATTGTGTGTTTTCTCCGTTACGCACGATGTACTGTGACACAAAGTGACAGTGAAATTAAAGGAAGTAACATCAAAACCACCAGGGTCTTGGGCAATATATTACAGACTGGACTGCACAAGATAAAGATACAAGTAAAGACAAGTTTGTGGATGCAATGTTATCTTATCCCCAAATCTGATGCTGAACAGATGCGCACATTTTCATTCCTCTAACGGTGACCCATAAAAACCCCATGCTTGGTATTTCCGACAGTGCTTTTTATAGTAGGGTTAACATCGTAAAAGTCACAAGCTAAGCAGTTAATTGTCTGTGTGGAATATGGTTGACTTAAAGTTCATTTCAGCCACTGTGGTCTGGATGATTGCCGGCTAATTTATGTGACCGAAATGTCCCTTACAATAGCTCTGTAGGCGCTCTGGACTTAAAGTTTACTTTCAAAACGTAATATTCTCATTCTGACCGTAATCTATCTTTCTGAACGGTTTGAAGAGCGCTTATGTAAAGTGATACAAAACTTAATGTAACAAAAATAATACAACACAATAAACATGTAATACAATTTATGTTATTTAATACTTATATTTAATACGTACATTTAATCAAATATGCAAAAATATAATATGGCGGTAAAATACTGTTCATTTTCGTATCGACTTCTCACCACGCTGCGACAGCGCCCTCTGTCGTTAATATATGGGATAAATAAACGAAGTATTTAGCTCGATGTATTCTTTGTAAACCCTAGAAATGGTTGTGCGTGAAAATCCCAGTGACTGAGCAGATTGTGAAATACTCAGACCGGCC
>JABFEA020000002.1:26281068-26292723 GCA_019775915.2 Cyphomyrus plagiostoma
CCCCCCCCCCCCCCCCCCCCCCCCCCCCCCCCCCCCCCCCCCCCCCCCCCCCCCCCCCCCCCCCCCGCCCCCCCCAACCAGAAAATAAAAAAACCTTGAAGGGTCAAAAAAACAGCAAAAGAAAAAGAACTAACTAAAAGTAATGCAACTAGAGAACAGAGGAACAACATTGAGCAAAACTAACCACAACGACTGGCTGAAGAACTGAACAAAGGCAGACACTTAAATATACAGATAATAAGTACTAATAAGGGTCAGATGTGGGTTATAAGGGACTGGGGCAACAAGGAGCAGGTGAGGTCAATTAAAGGATACAACAAGTAAAAACAGTAAGGGAAACTAAAACAAGGACAACTGAACATAATAGAACAAAGAAGGAGGGAGCAAACACAAGGGACTATAACAGAAACACATAAAATGCATGTTAAACCAAGAGAACACAAAACAACAAACATTAACAATTACACACAACCAAAAGGGGCATCTGGATGATAGCTGACCGCTCAGCCCTTTAAGCCAAACAGCAGCGTGGGGAATAGGAAAACACACTAGGGACTGAGTGGCTACAAGAAAGAGGGGGGAACAGGATGGGCAATGACACCTGCTGGTCAAATGGGGACAAGACACCCAGGAGAACATCAGACTGACACTGATCCTGACAAATGGTAAATAAAGTTAGGACTAGATTTAGAAAAAAAAAAACACTATAGATGAACAGTTCCTAAGTCAAATTTCCGATCCTAACTTAAGATTCACAAACCTCCTAACATCCCCAAAATCTCAAATGAACTGTCCTAACTTTCAGATTACCATTAAACCGTTCTACTTTTCACTGGCCACCACAGGTTGACTATGGGATCCAATTGTGCAATAATAAGGCAAGAGGCAGTATAAATCAGCTACATTTATTGTATCCGTACCATTCGCTCTTATAATTCTCACACACACTGCCCACCATGCCGGTCACTCGGACTACCCGTACCACGCACAACATTAAAAGCTATACATGTCATTACTTTACAACACAATGACAACACATTAGATAATGAACTGTTCACATTCATTACAGGGCAGGCACTGGTTCAACACAGCGCACTGTGTATTTACTTATATCTTCGTTTGGACTCTCTATTCATTACTATGGGGAAAACTCTAATCCAAATATGATGACTGTAGCCCCTACCCAGCCCTAACCTTAACCATGAGTATCCAAACTAAATACAAGAATTTTTAGAATTTTCATTGCATTCAAAGATCTTTGTGGGGAGCTGAAAAGTTGTCTCCACCACATCAAAATAACAGGTTTTTATTACATCGGTCCCCACGATGTAATATAAACATAATCCGCACACACATATTCATTGATAAAAATAATGGACAGCAGCTTAGCCCACTACGGCACACGCTGCCCCAAAATATATGTCATATTCTGTCCTGCCTGACCCTCTAACAAGCCATGGCTGGTTCTTGTCTGTTTTACCTCTCAATTCTGCCATTCTGTGATTCACTGCACCTGCCTCTCCTTATGGTCCCTTGTTAGTTCTGTCAGCGGGATCTGGCAGAAATTTCGCCAAACCGTTTAAATAGCTCGGCGAATTTTTGTCATATACACATTTAAAAACAGCCTCAGAAACCTTGGACGGTCTACTTTTTAAATATATATAGGTAGAAACTACATATATTTTTACAGCTTCGTGATACGAATAGAAAGAACAAGAGTGACTGACTGACTTAAGCGTCTGCGTCTCGCAGCAGCTCTGATCGCCTTCCCACTTGCAAATCGTGCTATTCGCATAATAATAACATGATAATCCGACAGTTAGTATTGGGTAAAGACATATGTGAATACGCTTATTGTGACCAAAATAAACATGAGCACATGTCTGGGTAGTGTGGGAACAGATCATATAAAGGATATTACTAATACATGCACTTAGAAGAATATAACTAACACATAGTGGAATACACAGACAACTAACAGAAGGCCCTCAAGGTGCCTAAAGGCCTCCAAGGCCACAGACAGCTAACAGACTGGGGGAGAACAGTCACAACACTGAAACCATCCTCTGCTACCACGGATGTTGACTGTCCTTGAACATCTTTAGGCCGGGAGAAGGAGAAGTGATGACCATGAAGAGATCGAGGAGGGGGGGGGGGGAGAGGAGTACCCATACTAACACAAACTAGAACAAAGTTGAAAAATGATGTAACCATATACCTGGAATAATACCAAATGAGGGGGGCCAAGCCCAAATGGGCTAGAAGAGGGAAGGTATACTTTGAGCATCTTGATGTACATGCCCAGATTGTGTATGTCTGATAGTTGCTCCCTGATCAACTGGCAATAAATAAACACCTCCAGCGACTCTAACCATGAATCTCTTCTCATCAACGGACCCGGCGGAGTTTGCTCAGGCCCAGACTCCAACAGTTTCTGAAACAGAGAACAGGAGGGGGGAGAGAGGAAAGTGCTGAAAGAGGAATGTACTGATGTAGGTGAGGGTATAGGATGTATATGAGGGTACTGATGTATATCAGCATAGGTTTAAACAACAGAGGAGGTATAAGCACTAAATGGAGCAGAGAAGGGGGGATTGATGGAAGGGAGTGTTGGAGGAGGCACATGGCATGGGACATGTATGTATGGGATTGACCTACTGGGACTCAGACATTTCTTTGGTGTGGTGTACCATACCCAATCCCAGGATAAGGTGAAGCGAAAGAACCAGACAGTCAAATAAAAATTGGCAAAAATCTGTGCATAGACCACAATGAATTAGGTTGACAAGGTACCCCTAGCCTGGGGGTGGGGCTTGATGGCAAGTGCCTGGTGGCCAGGCCTATACCCATGGGGCCTGGTCGGGTACAGCCCGAACAAAGCACGTGGGTCCCCCCTCCAATGGGCTCACCACCCACAGGAGGGGCCATAGGGGTCAGGTGCTATGTGAACTGGGCAGTGGCCAAAGGCGGGGACCCTGGCAGTCCGATCCTCGGCTGCAGAAGCTAGCTCTTGGGATATGGAATGTCACCTTTCTGATGGGGATGGTGAAGGAGCCTGAGCTGGTGCACGAGGTTGTGAAGTTCCGGCTAGACATAGTCGGGCTCACCTTGACGCATGGTCTGGGCTCTGGAACCAGTCTCCTCGAAGGAGGTTGGACCCTCTTCCACTCTGGAGTTGCTCACGGGGAGAGGCGCCGAGCAGGGGTGGGCGTACTTATTGCCCCCTGGCTGCGCACCTGTATATTGGGGTTGACTGCAGTGGACGAGACGGTAGCCTTCCTTCGCCTTTGGGTGGGAGGACGGGTCCTGACTGCTGTTTGTGCTTATGCGCCAAACAGCAGTTCAGAATACCCACCCTTTTTGGAGTCCCTGGAGGGGATGTTGGAGAGCACTCCTTCTGGGGACTCTCTTGTTCTGCTGGGGGACTTCAATGCCCATGTGGGCAGCGACAGTGAGATCTGGAGTGGCGTGATTGGGAGGAACACCCCCGTTCTGAACCTGAGCGGTGTTTTGTTGTTGGACTTCTGTGCTCGTGATGGATTGTCCATAATGAACATCATGTTCAGGCATCTTAGAACCTTGGGAACCAGTGCAAGGACCTCGGGCGCGGGGACCTCTGGTGCTGGAGCAGGGACCTCGGGCACCAGGCCAAGCACCACGGAGGGTACTGCAGGAGGTGCTGGGCCAGGAACCTTGGGTGGCGGCGCAGGGACCTCCGGGGGCATCGCCAGAATGGGCGCCGCATAGACCTCCAGGGGTGAAGCCAAAGCTGCTGGATCTAGAGCCATGGGGGACAGAGCAGGAACTGGAGCCATGATGGGCAAAGCAGGGACTGGAACCACGGGGGGTGAAGGAAGAACTGGAACCACGGGGCGAAGCAGGAATTGTTGCCGCAGGAACCTCAGGGAGCACTGAAGGAACTGCTGATACCGGTGCCTTGAGGGGTGCTGCAGGCACTGCCAGCACAGGAACCATGAGGGGCACTGCAGGCACTGCCAGAACCGGAACCATGATAGGTGCTGCAGGACTCACCGGCACAGGAACCTCTGGGGGTACTGCAGGAACCACCCGCTAAGGGACCTCTGGGGATGCTGCAGGACCCACCTGCAAAGGAACCTTGGGGGGCACTGCAGGACCCATCGGGACAGGAGCCACAGCTGGGGGTTGCACTTGGGGAGGTGGATGTGCCTGCCGAGGAAGCTGGCTCGGTCCTCAACTGCAGCAGCTTCCTCAGGCTCTCCGCCATCCTCTACATATCACCAGGGTCATAAGTGTGAGTGAAAGCGGAAAACTCCCCCTGCAGCCATCTATAGAGTGGGGCAGCTTCCAGGGAGTCTACCACTGGAACCCCCATCACCCGCCAGTAAAGACCCCAAAGGGCAAAGAATTCCTGGGCCAGAGTTTTGGGCATAGGTCCAGCAGTGGGCAGTCGAGCCTCAGGTGCTGATGCCATGGGAAGTTGATTCGCTTCTGGGGCAGATGCCATGGGGAGCTGAGGCACCTCTGGAACAGGCAGGAGGAGACAGGGCATCTCAGGAGCCGGCATAGCAAAATTAGGTGCTTCAGGAGCCAGCTTGCTGGACTGGGAGGCTGGCAACTCAGGTGCAACGAAGACTGCAGGGTTGAGCAAAGTGTGGTATAACCCTTTATGGGCCACAGGGAAGCAAGCGTGACCTGCGTTAGGCTGAGGGGAATTCCCCAAGGTATCCGCCCCTCTGTGAGTCTTCCGCTTCTTTCTGCGAGCCAGCGCAGCAGGGCTGACAGGGAATTGAAGCTGTCCGGATAGAGGGAGATGCACACTGTTGTCCAGGTATACTCGTCTATGCCAAAATCCCAGTCCTACATTATCATTTTATTTTTATTCATTTCATTTATTAATTTTATTTCTATTTCCATCTGTAACACACACTCATATACACAGCACTGTTGTTGACACTACATACGTTCATAATTTTATGTAACATGTAACTGTACGTAGTACTGCACTTTATAATGCTGTTACAACAGCTGGCAGAGGCAATATATTTTTTTCCCCATATAAAGGCATTCATCCAAAAAGAAATAAGCCGAACTCTGTACGGTGTGGCTACATGGCAGGAGACGCGAAGCTTCACTATATTGCCAAAAGTACACTGCCTTTACACACACATGAAATTGGACATCCCATTCTTAATACATAGGCTTTAATATGGAGCTGGCAGCTATAACAGCTTTAAGTCTTCTGGAAAGGCTGTCCGCAAGGTTAAGGAGTGTGTTTATGGGATTTTTTTTCTTCCAGGAGAACATTTGTGAGGTCAGGCTCTTGGATGAGAAGACCTGGCTCACAGTCTCCACTCTAATTCATCCCAAGGGTGTTCTGTCGAGTCGAGGTCAGAGCTCTGTGCTGGCCAGTCAAATTCCACCACACCAGACACTCCATGTCTTTGCTTTGTGCACTGGTGCGCAATCATGTTGGAACAGGAAGGGGCCATCACCAAACTGTTCCCACAAAGTTTGGAGCATGAAATTTTCCAAAATGGCTTTGAATGCTGCAGCATTAAGAGTTCCTTTCACTGAAACTAAGGGGCCAAGCCCAAGCTCTGAAAAACAACCCCACACCATAATCCCCCCTCCACCAAACTTTACACTTGGCACAATGCAGTCAGGCAAATACTGGTGTCCTGGCAACTGCCAAACCCAGACTCATCCATCAGATTGCCAAATAGAGAAGCATGATTCGTCACTCCAGAGTCCAGTGACAGCATGCTTTACACCACTGCATTTGACACTTTGCACTGCACTTGGTGATGTCAGGATTGGATGCAGCTGCTCAGCCATGTAAACCCATTCAATGAAGTTCTCTATGTACTGTTCTTGAGCTAATCAGAAGGCCATGCAAAGTTTGTAGGTCTGTAGCTCTAGACTCTGCAGAGAGTTGGCGACTTCTGCACACTGTGCGCCTCAGCATGCGTTGTCCATGCTCTGCTTTTATGTGGCCTACCACTTCATAGCTGAGTTGCTGTTGTTCCCAATTGCTTCCACTTTGTTATAACACCACTAACAGTTGAATGGACTTATTGCACAGGCGGCGTCCTGAGCTCCTGACATTGACCCATTCTTTTACAAATGTTTGTAGAAGCAGCCTGCATGCCCAGGTGCTTGATTTTATACAGCCATGGCTATGGAAGTGATTGGAACACCTGAATACAATGACTTGGAGGGGTGTCCCAATGCTTTTGGCAATGCAGTGTATATCTCGCCGGCGCTACAATATATATAAATGCTATTAAGAGCAAAATAAAAGCAAAAAT
Source organism: Cyphomyrus plagiostoma (assembly GCA_019775915.2). Lineage (NCBI taxonomy): Eukaryota > Metazoa > Chordata > Actinopteri > Osteoglossiformes > Mormyridae > Cyphomyrus > Cyphomyrus plagiostoma. Next base: position 26,287,359 of record JABFEA020000002.1, read on the forward strand.
ACTTACCATGGTCTCCTGCTTTCTCTCACAAATGGTATTTCATAGCAATTATATGCATAGCAATTGTATGCTATTTATTTACTCATGTTGGCACAAGCTGATATAATTACTGTACAAATTTTAATTTCACATTAAAAACAAAGTCCATACATTACTTATTATTTTTCAAAAGTGCCCCGAAAATTTTGTAAAGCCAACTGTAAGCTCTTGCTATCTTAAAACTTAAGATAGGACGTTTCTGTAATATGGCCCCTGGAGAACATGCAAATGATAATGATGGCAGTGCTCTGGAAAAAAAAGCCTGTTGAGAATTAGAGGACCCTAAAACATGGCTGCAACAGGAGTTGTGCACAGGTATCCTACTCCTCAAAAAACCACAAGGATTGAAATCACGTAAAAATCATTACTACGGAATTTTTTTCAGAGAGCACAGACAGGGCCGTAGTTAGAGATGAGGGGAGCTAAGTTGTTACTAGGGAGACTGATGGCAAATAAATAAATATTTTTTGGGGAGGGGTTGAGGCCCCCGTAAAATAGGCATAACAATGCCCTCGAACACAGATCAACAATTTGACGTAATGTAAAGTTGTATTAATACAGATGCTTCAGAACACAATCTACTAGTGTACAGATCAGTACCTCAACTAAAGCTACAAAAAAACATATTTCTTTGTTTTTGTCTACCACTAGTTGCTGTTGTCATGTCCTACCCTCCATATCTGCCTCCTATTTCCTCCCTGGCATGGCTTGTTCCTCGTTTAGTCTTACTTCTTGTTCCTGCCCTCATGTTAATCACTCCCAGCTGCCTCCTGTTTGCTTCCTCGTTGGTCTTATATTTCAGTGCCTCCCAGTCTAGTCTTCACCAGGTCTGTCATTAATTCTGTTGATTTGTGTGCTTCTCCCCCGCCTTCCTTGTCCTCCCTGTTTTGAATCCATTGTGGTGTTCAATGTGTATATTCTGTAAATTTGTTCATGTTTAATAAGCCCCTTTTGCTTAGAACTTCACCTGCTCCTGCTTCCTCAGTTCTTGCATACACGACTACTGCACTGTTGTGTATATGATGAATAAACTTTGATTTGAAGCCAATATTGTCACTATTACCAGGTCCTCTGTTTCAATTCCTCTTCCAACTCAGTCACAGGATTCATTGTTTTGATATTTTTCCACATATGAAATGATCAGGGCCTTAGTTGGGGGGAGGGGGGGGTTCGAGTAGCATATTGCACAAGGCTGGGTCACACCCTGGATGAGACAACCATACACTATAGGCATTCCAGAGGCACTAATCAGATACATAACAAGATAAAATTACAAAGGCCCTTCGGCCCCTCGAGCTTGCTTGGAGGGAATTAAACTAATAATTTAAAGTTGGCAAGATCTTGCCAAGTTCACATTTGAAGGAAATTTTGGGTTTTAGCTTGCACTGCCCCTTCAGGCAGACTATTCCATACTATAATTACACGCTGTGGGAAGTAGTCCATTCTCAGACCCCAACTAAAGTGCTCCCACATTAATCATTGGAATGCAGGAGGAAGCTGGAACATCCAGGGGAAAGACAAAATATGCCCAAGAAAAAAACAGAAAAGGTACAGTGCGACTCGCTGTGATAAGAGGCCTGCAAATAAAGAAAGGAATGACGGTAATTGTTTTCCCCTGTCCTGGTCCAGAAACCAAGTTTGTTCCTAATGATTTAATTACTCCACTCCTGTCCCCAAATAAATCACTTTCTCTTTCCTCCTGTGTCAGTCCCTACCAATAACAGTGCCACAAATAGCCGGCATAAAACCAGGTGGGCCAGTCCCATAGAAATTCTGTTGGTAACAAAATCACACTACGTGTTTTTATCAGGTTCTAAATGAACTGTGGCATTAGTAAAACCATGTGGACAAAGATACAGAAAAATGTATTTGCCTCTCACCAGCACATTTGCTTATGATTTAATTATGCACACACATACCTGTGAGACACAGTCGTACTTGTGAGGCACAACTGTAAAAATTGGTGGGTTCTGAATTTCATCTGATTCCACCTGTGCCATCACAGGAGGTCCCCAGGGCAGGTCCCCAGGGCAGTTGCCCATGTCACTGTGTTTTACATGTGCAGGGAGAGATCACTGATGTATCCTGCGAGAACCTCAACACACAGTAACTTGGAGTAAAGGAAGCGGGGGCTGCAGCTTGCTGCCTGGAATGTGGCGCATCGAAACCACGCCGACTTTCCTTGAAATGCTATGGGGGGGTGGCTAATGATTCACAGAACTCAAACACCATTGATGGGCTTTATTGTTAAAAGCTGCACAAAAGAAGGGAAGAAAAAGACAAAAACAGAGTTGGTGGTAAAAACGATAAAAGCAGCCCATACATGGCAGGGACCTGTGTGTGTGTGTCCGTACATCTCATGGTATCAGTGCTCCATGATGGGCAACAGTGAGACAGAGAGTGATGAATGCAGCTGGAATAAACATCGATGGGCAAAACGCCTGACTGTTGCATGTTTTTAATGGACAAAGGAATGACAAATATGGCTAGGAATGACTGCTTAGGAGCAAACTGTTCAGTCTGCCCATGTCATGAAAAAAAGAAATAAAAAATATTCAGATGAAAATGAGGAATCTACACTTCTAAAATATTATTTTAATAAAAAGCTGATTAATATATGAGTGAGAAACCTGTTTACATTTGCAAGGGATCTACTTTGGCTTTATGGGTTTCTGCTCCCTTACAAAGCGCCACTTGTGTGGGAACAGGGCAATTTGGGTCCTGCCCTCTATGTCACCACCTGCTGGGCGATGACAGTGGTGGTCCCGGTCCCTCCTCTTGCGGCCCGTCTCTTTACCTCCCGGGACATCTGACACCACGCGCACTGATAGCAGAAGCAGAGCATGCAGCAGTCATCGCAGAATGAGCCCTGAGGGGACGAAGAAGCACCATTAGATCCACCGGGCCACCTTCAAAGCCAGCAAACCCTTTACCTCACCTGAGTGAGCGGTGCAGCCAATCAGCGACAGGAAGCCGGAAGAAAATCAGGCTAAATGTTGGGTTAGCCGATGTTTAAAAAGTGATCATAGATCTTGACAGATCAGCAGCCAGTCTAGAGTGACCTCCTTCAACATGATAAGAAGTTCCAACGCAGGTGCCCCCCCTCCCCACCCCCGGCAACATGCTTCACTGCCAGCCCCCCCTTTCCGTCAGGCTTTGCTGCCAGCGCCCCTTCCCCCCACTTTCCAACAAGCTTTGCTGCCAACGTCCCCGCACCCACAGCATGTTTCAAGATCAAAGTGAAATTGAATCGGTGTGCTTTTTATTGGGGAGTGGGCAGGTGAGGGACATTCTTTCCAAACCCGCCATTCCTGTTTTTTTTTTACTAAGTTCTAGTACAGAACATGATAAAAACAAGGATACGTTTATGCTTGCAATAAAGAGCCATTACAGGAAACTCCACCCTCCTGTGCTGCAGCTAAAATAACGTCAGTCTTCCTGCAAAACCATCATCTTCCCATCCTAGAATTGTGAAATGACTTCCGTTTTTTTTTTCCTGTGTGAAACGAAATCAGGTTTGCTTTTTTACAGTCCTCTCTTACTTCCCCTTGAGTAAATCTGGATACATTTAGTTCCTGTAAAACACTGGCTTTGTGAGAACCGTCATGCCTGCTTGCCTTCCACCGAGCCCCATTCTTATCAACTGGCATCTCTAAACTGCCCGCAGTTTGTAATTGTGAGCATATGTGGTCACCCTGCCAGGGCTGGCATCCTGTTCTGGCTGTCCTCTGCTCTGTGCTTCCTAGGCTCGACCTGGAGGGAGCTCTACCTCAACGGACTCCACTGGAGGGCCCAAGGCTTCATCCCAGGTCCCACTCACCCTGGATGTCACCTATTTGCTTCCCTACCATCTGGCAAACCCTATAGTACCATCAGATACCAACTTTGAGGCTGAAGAACAGCTTCTGCTGAAGAGCTGGGGCCAAACTCCAAGACCATAATGCTGTTACCTTGGACTGTTATTTACAGGCTCGCCACTTTATAGCCATACAACGCCACTTTACTTATTACCAAAGATCCCAGGCTTAAGTTAATTATTTATTGATATTTATGGTTTATTTTTTCTGTAAATATCCTTTGACATGTGTCTTTGTTGTTGTTTACTGATGCTGCCATTATTAGGTGAATTAAACAGTATTTCATTGTATGTACACTGTGCAATGACAAAGAATTCTGAGGGTAGTCTCCAGGCTGCCCCTGACCCTATCCTGGATAAGTGGGTATGGGAGATGGATGGATATTTCAGTACCTACACCCACTTTCTGAAGAACCTAGAGACGACTCGGTCCATCTGCCGCTTACCTGGATGCCATACCGTTCCCTCATTGACTGGCGGAGAACACAGGACACCACCATGCAGAATGGGTCCAGTACAGGGAGGAGACAGCACCAGCCGTACTGGGAAGCTGTTTGGCACTGCATGCAAGGAAAGCACCAAGTACCACAGCAACCTGTGAAAGAAAAGAAACACATTTTAAACTGCAAGTGTGATAAACACTGACGGTAGTACGCTGGTCTCCTTGTGCAGGCATAGGTTTAAAACTATAATCAAGTAAACATGCTGACCCACATCTGGAACTAAAACACATAAAATATATAACTATGACATTCTCAGATTTTCCTCAGAGCCATGTTCAAAGCCTCAACTGCTGTAGTGGCTGCAAAGAGTTTCTACCCAGAATGCAGCTGGTGACCATCATGACAGGAACCCTAGGACCTACTGGTGGAGAGGAAAGCTGCCAAGATGAAGGAGTCCTTAAAGACAACACTTGCTCAGGACTCCTGAGACAGCTGCAAAGTACTGTGTGGGTAGAAGCAGCTCTGTGGAAACTGGTGACCACTGAACCACTTTCAGGAACTTCCCAGGAATTTCTCTACTCACAAGATTATTACTCAATAGTTCATTACTGTAGCAGATGTTGTTACACTACAATGTTTTGGTGCGCCACACTAATTTACCCGTAAAGAATGGGTTAGGGTTAGGGTTATAAAATCGATTTTCATAAAAACACATCGTCCTGAACTGTAAATTTGAATTAATCGATAAAACCGATTTATCACCCACCTCTAGTATACAGTACTAACAACATGCACGTTCTACACTAAACATTGCACAGTTGCGACAGTTACTATTTCCGAAAAAATACATCCATCCATTGTCCAAACCGCTCACCCTATTGGGTCGCGGGTGGTCCGGAGCCTATCCCGGAAGCAACGGGCACGAGGCAGGGAACAGCCCTGGATGGGGGGCCAGCCCATCACAGGGCACACTCACACACCAGTCACGCACACATGCACACCTACAGGCAATTTGGCAACTCCAATC
>JABFEA020000002.1:26292823-26308556 GCA_019775915.2 Cyphomyrus plagiostoma
ATTAGTTAAGTTCTCCCCAAGCGAGCTTGATGGGCCGAATGGCCTCCTCTCGTTTGTATAGTTCTTATGCTCTTATGTCAGACATCAGAGAGGTTCCCTCAAGTGACTGTCCAGATTGGACGACTCTCCCTTCCTATGGATGGGGCAGTATAGCCAAACTGGGTCCCTGATACTGAAGTCAGGCACACCGTAGCTGCACTTGTCTTGGGTGTCTCTGGGCCTTGGTGTCACTGGACCAGCTTGTGCACGATCCTCAGATGCTCCCAGAGACATGACAGGTACACCACTTCTGGGGCAGGCTGAACATCAGGCCCACTGGTGTGTGCAGCTCCCACCCAAACATCAGCGCAGCCAGTGTGTGCACTGAGTGTCCTTCTGCACTGCTGCCCATTATGTACACAGGACCAGGGGCAGGTGGCAGTCCCAGTCTCACTAGTGTTTGGTGACTAGGATGACAAACTGATGGTGAGCGTGTGATTAAATCACTCCAAACACTCTTGAAGGTGGCCAAGATGTCGATCAGAAGTGCCATAGATCCTGACCACAGTGTACAACAACAAATATCCTGCCTTACCTCTCTCGTCGATGAGATTTCCACCAGACAGAAAAAAAAGGATAAGATCCCGCGTTTCGAAAGGGGGCAGTACACGGAAGTCAGCAATTTACCCAACAGAAGAACTGATCGGTACACACCCACAAACCATGCACATTGGATGTCATCTATTACTTTAAATATAAAGTAGAGAGTGACATCATGATTCCAATCGGTGCATGACAGGAGGAACATGAGGGAGTAAATTTTCCAGAACACCAGGGCTTAATCTCAATATGCGTACTTGACCATAATGTTGTTCTTGTGTACCAGTTTTACATACATCTTCCATGCATTGCTGAGGTCCAGTTCCAATAGTAAGATCACGAAATCAGAGAATGGAAAAATCCTGGATGTTTGTCTTGCTCGGCACCAAAAATTAAGGATGCATCGGGTGCATCCTTGTCAACTGAGAAAAATCCTGTGACCCATTGCCTGCTATTACAAAGGAGGAGGAAGAAGGCATGAACCATAACTGCACTACCTTAACTGGAGCTATGTTTCCATTTTTTTCTGTCAAATATTGTCAGGATTTTCCTCCTGTTCTTCACTTTTTTGGCTTGTGAGACTGCTAAACTAATACCACCGTATAGCGTTTGTACAGAGTTCAAGAAGTAAATACGAATATTTTAAGTGTATTTGTGGGAAAACGCATAATCATACCAGGAATAATCAATTATACTGCACATTTAGATTAGGTGACGGCTGGGATTAATTATAATTTGGCCTACAGCATATAGTAGTGCAGCAAGACAAGTACTGTACACGTCTGTATCAGTCCACTATTGCTGCGTTCTTGCGAGATCGTTCTTGGATACTCAGTCTGCACGGTGCCGGACTTACAGGTTTCCAGGTCGGAGAAGCAGTCGCAAATCCCTGTGTTCCAGGTGCCGGAGCTCCCTGCAGTAGTAATAGCGGTGACCTGCTGTATCACTGGCATGGTTATTGGTTACTGCAGATTGCGAAAGATTAAAAAAGATAAGTGTAGCGATTAGCGGAGAAGAAGTATTAACGAGAAGTGAACATATAACAGTGTCACCAATTTAAGATAGAATCGATGCCAATCGCCAGCGCAAAACTTGCCTCTCACCCACTTTTGTTGTGTAAATTAAGTTCAGGCAGCTACGTTTAAACAGATCAAAACTAGTTGAGCTGAAAGAGGTCGGTGAAGATGGAGACTGACCAGTTTATCACTAAGTGAATTGATAATATATTTGCTCAATTTGCCCCCTCCAGCACCGAATAGACATCGATCAGAACCCATTTTTTTCCGTACGTAGAACATATAGGCTACAGGAATTTGCGACTTAAGGCAGAAGAATACGTAACAATATAAGACACAATACGCAAAATTAGACGTAATATAACAAAGTGCAAGGATAGCTGGCAATTAAAGGTCCACTATATAATTTAATGCAAAATGTGCTATTGCAATGAGCATTATGTCTTACTGTTTATTCTATTGTCCTTACGACTGTCTTCACTTCTATACACATGTAGGAGCATGCCTATGAATTCTGGATCAGTTTTATATATAGGCTAATCGAAAGCTCCGGCCAAGTGTTGGGCCCCTGAGGGTATCCATGCCTCTCCGATGTTCCAGCTTCTACGGCCAGTCACTCATGCAGTGCATGAATTTTAGTTAGACCAGGACAAATCTCCGAAACCATATGCAGCCCTACAACTACGAATGAAATTCTGCTTTTGAATTTATTGACAAAAAAGAGAAGAGAACAAGACTAGGAAGTAATAACGGGAAATAATAAACCTGTAACGGAAATTTGCTTCCGCTTTCATAAACAAATTGGTGTATTTTTTCAAGCTTAGTTGCATATAAAATGATCCTATAACAATGAGAGCGATTAATCCGAATAAATGCTTAGATGATAAGATAATGAATTAAAAGATATTTACAAATAGCTGTGCACTTTACCGTTTTCGTCGATATCCCAAAGTTCTCACTCACTCAGTATACAAACTCGTGAGCGTTTATCTTCGACTGATGGATGGGTGGAGCGGATTGGTGTCGGAGTGAAAAAAAGGACTGGTTTGTCTGGTGCAGCCGCGAGTTCCTGGTTCGAAAGCCACCTGAGACGTTTTTTTTCTCTTGGGGAGGGGGGTCTCTACGAATTGTCTAATTCTGTAGTATATGTTATATTTTATTTTCTCTATTTTATGTTTCCTGAAATTAAAATATTTATTATACCTATTTGGAATGATACGATATTAACCGACTGAAATAGTAGTAGTATGTTTTTCGCAGTAACCCTGTTATTTACCGCACTTGTATGTGCGCAAATACATGTGAAGTCGTGGTGCATATAGTGAAACAGGGCTCCCATAAAGCCACTGTGTAATTCGAACCCTACGCACTTGCATGCATACTGTGAAATTGATGGACTAAATAAATAACAAGGATTTTATATTGGATCTTAGTATATATATATATATATATATATATATATATATATATATATAAACTACGATTACAATGGGTACGTAAGAATTACCTTTAAGTGTGCAAAAAATCCTGTACGAGAAAGTATATAATAAAACGACACAGGCTCGCGTACAATTAAGATTACTACATTGCGTGTTAGTTTGTTCTTGCAGAATGTAAATACATGAAATCGCCTTTAGATGTAACGCGTAAGCCTATGTACGCGTCTCATTGGCACCGCGCCAGTTCCTTTTTACGGAAATGGGTCATTTAACTCGATTTTGGAACAACACGCAACAGTCAGAGAAGCATTGCCTAAAGCACTGCCTCAAGCCCACAAAAAATACAAAAATTAAGGGACCACAAGGGGTTTAAAACAACAGAATATTGAGAAACAAATTATTAAAAGAACCACAAACTAACAAAACACTAGGAGCAACAATATAATGACTGATTGAGAAATAGGAAAAAGGCAGGCAAAAGTATACACTGAGATAATGAAGTCCAACATAGGGCAGGTGCAGACCAACACAAAAATCAACCAATCAGAAAAGGAACAGAACAAGACATAGGTAGAATAACTTAAGAGCAAGAAGTAGAGAAGTAGAGAACATTATAAAAGTGTAGGTGTGAATGTCCTGCATTGGGCCTGTGCCCATAGGCTCCGAACCACTCCCTATGATCAAGCAGCTATTCAACCATGAAGGCCCCAGAGCACATTTTTATAGCTTTTGGTCCCTCTCCTCCATTGTCTTCTGACTTTATTTCTTTCCATCTTCCAATTTCCCTATATGGGTTTAACACCATTCTGTATAAATATGGTCACTGGTGGCTTAATGGTCAGGGGATGCGTACTTGTAACTGAAAGATTGCAGGTTTCAATCCCTGACCAGCAGGCCACCACTGAGTTACCCAGAGCAAGGTACTGCTCCCTGGGTGCTGAATTCGCTGTCCCCTGTCATGTCATATGTGGATAAAATGCAAAAGACACATTTTGATGAAATCTTCTGATTCAGATTTTCTTAGTTGAATAATTATTAAATATTTGAATGAATATTTTTAATGCTGCTTTAATGTGCTTCACTTTCTGTAAGCAAAATATTTTTTAAACCCTTTTCAGATAAAAATGACTGATTAAATTAGTGGCTCCGAATGTTTTTGGGGCAGTTCTTCCTCAGACATTTTGTTCACATCTTGTACATTGTGAATCATTTTCCTCCCACATTGTAAAAAAATTGCAAACAACAGGAGTGTTCCATAAGTGTCCTACCTTAGCATTCAGGCAAAACTATTGAAAGGAGGGAAAGTGAGGGATGGGGGACACGACAGTGAATGGAAACTTTAGGGGCTGCATCCTTCGAAGGATGGGGACTATAGGAAGCCATAAACTTTGTAGGCTGTGTTCTCCGAAGATCAAACGGAAAGTGTTGTCAAACGTGACAGTCTGGCCGTCACCTGCTTTTCCTGCCCTAATCCTTGGGACACAAAGCTCCCCTCCTTCTGGACATACCCACTTTAGCTCTGTGCGATGAATCTTGGGTTATGTAGGACTGCGAAGGATCCATCCGATTTTGCTACCTGCTGCCCAGTAAGCAACACATCAGCATCAGCGTCCTTACTGATGCCCAATGTGCCTCTCCTCTCCACCTGTTCGCACGTCCTGTAACTGGGGGAGACATCAGCTGAATTCACACCATGGATTTAACAGATTTCAGGCAGGGAAGCTGGTCAGGTTTAACAATTGGTCATATAAAGGCCAGGCCATCTGTTGTACTGGACCACATGTATTCTATGTGGTGCAAATAGGTTCTCATGATGTCCCCATATTTCAAAATGATAATGCCTCATACACATGGACACCTGGATGAATTCTGAAGCCCGCCACATCCTACAAAAACCAACATACTGAAGAATTACCATGTGGCCCAAACATTAAGGCATAAAGCAGATTTCTACTTCCTGCGTTGCTCAAAAAACTTTAGGTTTTAATTCTTGAATAATGGCCCAATATCACATTACGTTGAATTGCAGACATAGGTATTATATGTCATAAGACTTTGATATCAATGTGAACTTGTTTCCACTACATCTGTCCACCCACAATGTTTGTGTGTCTGGGTTTGGGGAGGAGCATTAAGCACATATGCATAAATGATAGAAGCAGTTGTCATGGGATTGATTGGAAACAGGGGACCCAGATGCAGAGCAAACAGAAAAGTTAAAGGCTAAACGACAGTTATGGCTGGAGACAGATAGTGGGGATCAGGAAACAAAGGCGGTCAAAACCGCATGTGAAGAGAACCAGGCAAACATGGATAACCAGGGCAGAGGGGAAAAACTCAGTAGCCAGTCATTCCAAATAATACCTCACAATAAGTGAGCCGGCTGAACCAGGTATACAGGCGAAGTAATCAAGGGCAACTGGGAGCAGGAGTGAGCACAACTGTCTCAGTTCTTTGAAGAAGAAAAGGTGTGGCTGAAAAACAGGTTCAGAGCCCATCATTACAGCACCAGTAATGTTAGCATGTATAACATTTTGAACAAATTACACAAAGAGTTTGTTAATGTAAGCCACAGGAAGACGGCTTCAAGAAATCAATAAGAACACACAAAGAGTGGGGTGGATGGGGGTAAGCAAACTTCTAAACGCGGATGTAAGACACGACAGCGGTACCGACTGAGCCACTGGAATTAATATAATGATTCCACAAACCACCATTAGGGGTCAGTATAACCAACAATTAATAATCTATTATCTAATTCCCCGGTTTACATTTTTCAGTAAATTCCTTCTCAAAGTGCTGTAAATTCCTTGGTCAGTTCTGATGGCCAAGGCTGTTAACACATCTTTTTACTTTCAAGAAGAAATAATAAAACAGTAATTTGCCAAGTGTTTGCTCCTGAACAAAATCTGCACTTTTTCTTAAAGAATAGAAATAAATATTTACCACAAGCCACATTTTTAAATGTTTCCTTTTGAAATTATGTCCATAATCTCCATGTTATTAAATTACTATATTTTAAAACAATCACTTTATTTCTGTTCTCGTAATGGCCTGTTGCTTTATGAATATGACATGGGGGCTTCACAACAAAACTTAGTAGCCAATAGTCTCAATCATAATATTAACAAGGGTTTTTGCAAGTGTGCTATTGAAACTGCTCCTTTTTCCAGAAATATTCTGAATAACCCAGATGCCTTGTCACTGGCTGATTTTATGTGGAAATGTACCTTAAACTGGTTCCGGACTGATAGTAGCCGGTCATCTCTGGGGGACAACTGGGGAAGTTTTCCTGGGCCCGGACCTAAGGGGGTTCCCAGGGGAGGACATCGTGAGGTAATTTTCTCCCATGTGCGGGAATTATGCGCGGTGGGTTTGGGTATTAATGTCAATGTGACTCATATCATTGTGTTCAAAGTTATTAGTTATTAGTTTGTGCTACAGACACATCAGAACCTACATGCTTTGAAACATACTGCAAAACTGCAAATCTGTAGCACAGTGCTAGATATACAAGGCTTATACTATTCAAAATTTGCATGTGGAAATCCAAACTGCAGCCTGCCTCCGGGTCCTTCCTTGCTCGCCTGACGTGACAATATTATTATTATTATTATTATTATTATTAGTAGTAGTAGTAGTAGCAGTATTTGAAGTTATTTCACTATACATTTTTCAATTTAATGCTCCCTGAAATTGATACTCTTTTACTATGATCTACTGTACAGGCTTCTTATCCCTATGAGGAAGTGTCCACAAGAGCACATGCTGTGCAGGTTATATTAAAATTTAAGGCATAGCACAAGATAAACCACCCTCTGCCACAAATCTACTGTGTCTTTGAGAATCTATACAGATAATGACAAAACTTATTACACGGCTCTCTGGAATGCTTGATTCTGATTGGTCAGTTGAGACATTTGCAGGTCCGTTCTTTTCAAATAATGACCGCTCCAAAGTAATAACGCATAGCCGGTACTACTTGTATGTTTAAAATCCCTCCGACCACCGCTGACAGACAGAAATGGAGCAGTATACTCTCATCAAATCCTGACAACAGCTTGGCAAGCAGTAAATGTTCGTATTAAATATAATATTTATCATAAATAAATATTTATGATCAGGACCCGACTTGGAGAAGGCATTCGACCGCGTCCCTCGGGGAGTCCTGTGGGGAGTGCTCCGGGAGTACGGGGTGCCGGGCTGCCTTATAAGGGCTGTTTCGGTTGCTGTATGACCGGTGTCAGAGCTTGGTCCGCATTGCCGGCAGTAAGTCGGACTCGTTCCCGGTGAGAGTTGGACTCCATCAGGGCTGCCCTTTATCACCGATTCTGTTCATAACCTTTATGGACCCAGTGCAGCTCATTGTGATAAGAGGCCTGTTCATAGACCAATGGATGAAGGTAAATATTTTCCCCTGATCCAGAAACTGCATTTGTTCCTATAGTTTTAATTACTCCACTCCTGTCCCTAAATAAATCACTTTCTCTTTCCTCCTGTGTCAGTCCCCACCAATAACAGTGCCACAAATAGCCGGCATAAAACCAGGTGGGCCAGTCCCATAGAAATTCAGTTGGTGACAAAATCACACTACAGTCACACAAAATCACACTACGTGTTTTAATCAGGTTCTAGATGAACTGTGGTATTAGTAAAACCATGTGGACAAAGATACAGAAAAATGTATTTGCCTCTCACCAGCACATTTCCTCTGCTTGATTTAATCACATGCCTGTGAGGCACAATTGTAAAAATCGGTGGGTTTGAGTTCCTTCTTGATGTGATTTCCATCTGGTTCCACCCATGCCATCACAGGAGATCCCCAAAGCAGGTCCCCACGTCACTGTGTTTTACATGTGCAGGGAGTTCAGTGACGTGTCTCTCAGTTGTGTGTCCTGTGTGCTTCAAGTTACTGTGTGTTGAGGTTCTAAGGAAGCAAGGGCTGCAGTTTGCTGCCTAGAAATGCTACAGGAGGAGGGGGGGTGGCTAATGATTCACAGAACTCACACATCATTGATGCGCTTTATTGTTGCATAAGTTGTAAAAAAAAACAACAAATGTGAAAACAGTGTTGGTGGTAAGAACTGTGAAAACAGAATGTAAATGGCAGGGACCTTGAAGGATTGAGGTCTCAGGATGCATGTGTGTATGTCAGTGGACTAATTGTACAACTTCCTGATCTTTCTAAGCATCTATGCATAGATTTAATGTTATTTCTGCCTGTGTGTGTGCGTGATGGTTTCAGTGCTCTCCAAGTCGAGTAATGATGGGCAAGAAACAGACAGTGATGAATGCAGCTGGAATAAACATCAATGGGCAAAACAGCCTGACTGTTGCATGTTTTTAATGGACAAAGGAATGACAAATATGGCTAGGAATGACTGCTTAGGAGCAAACTGTTCAGTCTGCCCATGTCATGTAAAAAAGAAATAAAAAACATCCAGATGAAAATGAGGAATCTACACTTCTAAGATATTATTTTAACAAAAAGCTGATTAATATATGAGTGAGAAACCTGTTTACATTTGCATGGGTTCTACTTTGGCTTTATGGGTTTCTGCTCCCTTACAAAGCGAAACTTGTGTCGGAACAGGGCAATCTGGGTCCTGCCCTCTATGTCACCACCTGCTGGGCGATGACAGTGGTGGTCCCGGTCCCTCCTCTTCCGGCCTGTCTCTTTACCTCCCGGGACATCTGACACCACGCGCACTGATAGCAGAAGCAGAGCGTGCAGCAGTCGCTGAAGAATGAGCCCTGAAGGGAAGAAGAAGCACCATTAGGGTTACCAGACCACCTTCAAAGCCACCCGAGTAAATGATCCGTCCAATCAGCTACAGGAAGCCGGGAGAAAATCAGGTTACCTGTTGGGTTAGTCAATATATATAAAAAGTGACAATAGACCTCATCTTGGTATGCAGTGCCAATGTGTATGCAAAGAGTTTTCATTGTTAGTTACAGAGCTGTCATGGTTACTTGACGAATCGAGATTAATCGATTATTAATATAATCAATAGCGACAGCCCTAGTTAGTTACAACTAGTGCTGTGTTCACCTTGTCAAAGGTTGTTATTGGATTAAAAAGAAACATGAAAAAACCTTGTTTTTGTTCTGGGATAAGCATAATCCACCAAAAGAGTGAGACTCCAGAGATGATGTCAAAACATGCTTGAAGGTTTGTTGTTTTATTGAGGAATATGCAATGCATGACTTTGTTGCACCTAAAAATGCAATTAAAACATGTTTAGCGATACAATGAAACTATATATAGTGATCACGGTTATAGTGATCAGCTGCTTTCATTGATCAAAATGCTTGGGACAGAATCATTCCTGTACAAATACTGTGTAAATCATTTGCTTATAGTTAGTAGTCCGCATACAGTGTTCATATTAAGTTTTTTTAAATAAAACACAAGGAAAAAAATGGTAATTATTCTTTGTACTGGCTTACTTTGCTTTTCCAAACTGCCATATAGCTCAGTGGTGAATGTGTGGCTCGCACTCATACTGGTTCAGGTTTAGATCAGCTTCATCAGTTTATTTTTATTTCTTGAATTTTGTTTTTCAGTGTTTATTTTCCATATTAGTTTTCTTGCCCTGGGTCAGGGGTGACCAACTTCAGTCCTAAAAAGCCGAAGCCCCGATTAGCTTAGTTCTTTCCCTGTTCCACCATAAATGATTCAGCTCAAGAGTTGTGTGGTAATTAGCACAAGTTGTTGAATCAGGTGTGTTAAATGAGGGTAAACACAAAAACTGTGCAGGGCTCCAGCCCTCCAGGACTGCCATAGGTAGTGCTTATGTTCTGTTCCTTTTTTGGTTCTATTTGATTATCATTGTGTTTTATTCTTAGTGTTTAATTACCAGTTACTGTTTCCTAGTTTTTTGTATTTGTACAGCTCTCTAGTTTCTATGCCCTTTAGTTATTAGTTCCACCTTTTTCCTTGTGCCAGTGTTTGTTGATTGGTTAATTGATTGTCTTACACCTGTTCCTTGTTTGCCCCATTTTTCTGTGTATTTAAGTGTCTGTCCTGCTCTCTTTTCTAGTGAGTCATTGTTTTAGGTTTCTGTGCTACTGTTGCTTTGCTTGGTTTTCCTAGTCCTTCTACTTAGTTGTTGTTTTTGTAGTTTGTTAGTCTGTTTATTTTCCTGCTTCTCTTTTGATCCTTTTTCTTTTTGACAGGTTATTTGGGGGGTTTTCTTTTTTTCAGTATTCTTTGTTTAAATCAATAAACCCTTGTTTGTCTCTGAGCCGTAAGTGGATTGTCACCTTTTTATGCCTGCATCATGCCCTGGGTCTATGACAGTAATTTAATCTGTGCTGTAACTTGCAAAATACTTGAAACAGCTATACTGTATTTTGAAATCATCAGTAAAATTAAGTAAATAGTGATGGGCACCCAATTATAGCGATCGATTTCACTCAGACAGGCATGATCACTATAAGCGGTTTCCACTGTATTTTAGTTTTAAATTCAAAAAAGGTGAGACACAAACTAACAGTGGCATCTGTGTAAAATGGAAATTTATGAGGAAAAAGCAATACAACAACTATGCTTATACACGTGAGAATGGCACACCCTGCGCAATACGCTAAACTCTCTGCTAGCACTAAATCGTCATGGTAGGGATGATCCCTCTTCATCGCAATGTGACCCTGAATAGGATAAGCAGGTACAGAAAATCTATGGATGGATGTGGTCGCCCTGCCAGGGCTGGTATCCTGTTCCGGCTGTCCTCTGCTCTGTGCTTCCTAGGCTCGACCTGGAGGGAGCTCTACCTCAACGGACTCCACTGGAGGGCCCAAGGCTTCATCCCAGGTCCCACTCACCCTGGATGTCACCTATTTGCTTCCCTACCATCTGGCAAACCCTACAGCACCATCAGATACCAACTTCGAGGCTGAAGAACAGCTTCTGCTGAAGAGCTGGGGCCAAACTCCAAAACTGTAATGCTGCTTTGACATGTCTTTGTTGTTTACTGATGCTGCCATTATTAGGTGAACTAAACAGTATTTCATTGTATGTACACTGTGCAATGACAGAATTCTGAGGGTAGTCTCCAGGCTGTCCCTGACCCTATCCTGAATAAGTGGGTATGGGAGATGGATGGAGATTTCAGTACCTACACCCACTTTTTGAAGAACCTAGAGACAACTAGGTCCGTCTGCAGGGAATTATTCCTTCTGCGCAACCCCTCACCCTTACCTGGATGCCATAGCGATCCCTCATTGACTGTCGGAAAAGGCAGGACACCACCATGCACCCTGAATCCAGTACTGGGTAAAGACAGCACCAGCCGTACTGAGAGACCGTTTGGCACTGCATGCAAGGAAAGCACCAAGTACCACAGCAACCTGTGAAAGAAAAGAAACTTAGAGTAAACTGCGATTGTGATATACACTGACTGTAGTACGCTGGTTTCCTTGTGCAGATATAAGTTTAAAACTATAATCAAGTAAACATGCTGACCCACATCTGGAACTAAAAACACATAAAATATGACATCCTCAAATTTTACACGAGAAGATTTCAGCTTCTGTTGAGTGGGTACACGTTCGGGCATATTAGTAATCAGTACTGAACTACTGTATGTCATTGTGACATTAGACTAGGATCTGTATGTTTCTGACACTCAAGTGAAGAGAGAGGCAGAGCTATCAACCCATTATCACTCGACGGTGAGTTGTATTGGGCAAGGAGGGGGGCAGATGGATTAAGATGATCAAGATAAGAAGGGAATATTCGGCTGAAGCTTCTGTGCAAGATGAATTCAAGTCACACTTCCCAAAATGCAGAGTGCGGTCAGAGTCTGAATGAGCCATGTTCAAAGTCTCAGTTGCTGTAGTGGCTGCAAAGAACTTCCACCTAGAATGCAGCTGGTGACCATCATGACAGAAACCATAGGACTTGCTTGTGGGCACCTGTGGAGAGGAAAGCTGCCAAACTGAAGAAAGAGGTCTTTAAGGCAACTAAGGGGAACCCTCTCACCAGGAGGCTATGTCAAAATAGTTCATTACTGTAGCAGATGTTATATGTTGAGTCAGTGGTTTCCCTGATGTATAAGCTGCAGGGGTAGATGAAATCCATCCAAAGATGTTGAAAGCACTGGATGTTGTTCAGGTGACATGGCTGACACACACCTCCAAGGTTTCATGGAAGAAGAGCGAAGTACCTCAGGACTGACAGAGAGGTGTGCTAGGATTCAGGTGGAACAATGTGGATTCCTTCCTGGTCAGTGAGTGGACAAACACAGCCCATATGGTAAGTAAACAGAGAGACTATAGACACAGTCTGTGACGGACATATAAATTAATAACAAACATTATATTAATAACATACATGATTGTATATAATGTTTGTTATTAATGCATACTAAATGTATGCTATGAAGGTATGTTAGGATGTTAAGGCACTTTCATGCTGCTTATGAATATTCCATGAATGTACCATAAACACATCGTGACGGTGCAGTTAATGTAAAGCGTTACTGTAAATTTGAATAAATTCAAAAGTAAACAAAATATCACAGTTTGGAACCTGCACCGTTGTGCTGGTACCTTGTCATGGTGGTCTTCATGACCACTGAGAGCTATGCTGATGGACACTTTGCCCCTGGCAGCTTCAATCAAGCTGAGCAGGTTTCTGTATAGAGACCAGATGAAATTCAACATCTGGTCCCCCAGGTTGAGGGTTAGTCATGGGGCCAATGACCTCACCCCATAAAACTACCATCAAGTTATGGAAACAATGACAACTGCTACAATTATGGACCCTGTAGTGGACTTCAGCATAATAACTGGCAGTATGACTACTTCTGATGAATGCCTCCAACAGGAAGTCAGAGGTATGACAGATTGCCTATTCAGGCCCAAAACTAATATCCCCCTAAGAACGTGGCATGTCCGCACTATATTTGAATCATCCAAAACAGCGCAGGTCATCAGTGAGATGAAGCGGTACAAGCTGGACATTCTTGGGATTAGTGAATGGCAATGGACAGCCTCTGGATAATAAACGAACAGTGATGGATCAGTAATCCTGCACTCTGCACAAGAAAACCAGGACATCCGCGATGTGGCCCTTATATTTTCCAAAGAGAAGGTCAACAGCTTACTGGAATAAGGACCATTGAGAGACCAACTAATCAGACCATGCTTTAGCTCTAAATGTTGCATCCTACAATGTTATGCACCAACAAATGAGGCAGATGAGGAGGACAAGGATGACTGGAATGAGACACTACGATAAGCAGTCACTAAAGTCCAACAACATGATATTATATTTACATTTTACATTTACAGCATTTGGCAGATGTCCTTAGCCAGAGCAACTTACATAACACTTATGCTACTGATCATGGGTTACATGAATGCCAACATGATAGCTGACAATACGGACTGTCGAGAGCTATCGTAAATCATGATTGTGGTGTTATGAATAACAATGGCGAACAACTTGACTTTTGCATAGACAGCAACCATCTTCCTACACAAAAACATCCATAAGTTAACGTGGAAGTTGCCCGACGCTTCCAACACCAACCAGATCAACCACATCTTCATCGCCAGGAAGTAGCACAGGTCCCTTCTTGATGTTCGAGCTTGCCGTGGAACTAATGTTTACATTAACCCATACCTTGTTACTACAACCATCAAGATACTGAGGAAAGTAGTCAAGCATAAGGTACAGCGGAAACATCTTGATGTTTCTATATTTTACATCCCCAAACACCACCAAAGAGCTTCCACCAAATTACCCCATTTGTAGGAGAATACTGACAGACTGAACCCCTTTTCCAAGCAAACACGTAACTCTAAAACACAAGTGATGTGTATAAATGTCAACCCTAGTGCACTCATTACAGTAAATAATGCTCCACTTGAATACGTTGAGGAGTTTACATATCTTGGCATTCCTGTTAATAAGGACAATGCAGCACCAAAGGACATCAGAGCAAGACATAGAACAGCACGCAGTACATTCGCAAGACTTCAGTCCATCTGGAAATCCAAAGAGTACAGCCTAACAACATTGGTCAGACTCTACAGCAGCAGTGTCAAACCTGTTCTTCTGTATGGCTCCGAATGCTGCCATGTTGTAAAGGGGGATATGATCGCTGCCTTCAACACTGGATGTCTCAAGAAGATCTGTCGTATCTTTTGGCCCAAGAGGATCTCTAATGAAGCCCTTTACAAGAACACAAAGAGCCAGAGTGTAGTGCTGGAGATCAAGTGCCGACGCTTAAGATGGCTTGGCTAGGTCCTCAGAATGGACCAGAACTGTCTATGATGGCTCAACCTGGATGCCGCCTGGGAAGCCCAAACAAAATCAGCCTACAACAACCTGGTGTCAAGCTGTGATGAAAGAGCTGATGAAGATAGACCTAACATGAGGCAAAGCAGAACATGTAGCCCAAGATAGGACCAGATAGAGGCAGACTGACGCCTTTCAGCATGAAGAGGATTAATGTTGGAATCTGCAAGCTACAGCCTTGTTAGATTCTTAAGGGAAATGTGGACTTTAACAGCCACTGAAAAACCTGTAAATCCAGTTCAGATTCTTTAAACTACCCAATACACATCAACCAATTTTGAGGTGATTCCAGGCCATATTGTACAGTTTTTGTGAAGTACTCAGCTGGAAACTCGCATTCCTGGCATCACAGAGGGAGGCACTATCCCACATAACAGCCAGCTCTCTGATGCTTCACTATTATCCTGGTCTAACCACAAAAGAGCATAAACAAACAATTCATTTTAATATTTGAGGCTATTTGTATATCTGTCACCGTGCATTTTAAACGAAATCAGTGGCTATATACAGTTGTGTAAATACATTAATATAAATGGTTCAAGTGGGGTGTCCAAAAGTCTTCGAGTGAGATGATCAAATGGACAAATTTTAGGAATATAGAATTTCCCATAAGGAATATATACACACTTTGACTACTCATTTGAAGGTGTTCAAAGAAAAAAAAAAAGCGCTCTTGTGCACAGGGAATGCGACCTTGCACAGTGCCAGACTTACAGGTCTCCATATCAGAGAAGCAGTCACACAGCCCTGTGCTCCAGTCGCCAGAGCTCTGTTCAGTAGAGACTGCGGTGATCTGCTGCATCACTGCCATGGTTGGTGGTCACTGGAGACTGTGAAAGCTTAAAAAAGAAAATAAGTGCAATGGTTAATGAAGAAGAAGTATTAATGAAGTGAATGTATATGCATATGCTTATAATATAGTCATCAATTTAAGAGAAAAGCGATTCCAGTTGTCAGTGCTAAACTTGCCTCTCACCCCCTTTGCTTTGTGATGTTCAGGCAGCTGTGTTTCAGTAGATCAAAACCACTGGAACTGAAACAGGTTGGTAAAGATCGAGACAAGCTATTTCCTTCAACTAGCCATATCCGCTGTGGTATAAATATACATCATGCAATAAATAAATGAATCATCAACTCATCAACAGCCCATCATTAAAGGAAACTTTGCACATTCTAATGGAACAATGCACTATTTGGACAAAAAGTACTGGGACACCTGGCCATTACACCTACAGGAACATTTATGACATCCAGTTTTAAATCCATAGCCATCAGGCAGTAGAGTTGGTGAACATAAGAACATAAGAACTATACAAACGAGAGGGGGCCATTCGGCCCATCAAGCTTGATTGGGGAGAACTTAACTAATAGCTCAGAGTTGTTAAAAT
>JABFEA020000002.1:26308656-26323656 GCA_019775915.2 Cyphomyrus plagiostoma
AGACCTGGAATCATTTTTGTGGCCCTACGCTGCACCTTTTCTAAGGCCGCAATGTCCTTCTTAAGATATGGTGACCAGACCTGCACACAATATTCTAGGTGAGGTCTCACTAAGGAATTGTATAATCTTAGCATCACCTCCCTTGACTTTAACTCCACGCACCTGGAGATATACCGCAACATCCTATTGGCCTTTTGGTGGAGGACTTTAAATATTTTGGGTCAACAGTTGAAAGTAATGGGGAGTGTGGAAGAGAGGTGAAGAAAAGAGTAGTAGGAGTGATTTGTGACAGACAAATTTTAGTAAGAGTGAAAGGGAACGTTTACAAGATGGTGGTGAGACCAGTTATGTTGTATGGGTTGGAGACGGTGGTACGGATGTGGATGTGGCCACGGATGTGGCATAGGTCAAGATGTTTTGATTTGCTTTGGGAGTGACGAGTATGGACAGGATTAGGAATGAGTATATTAGAGGGACAGCTCAAACTGGATGGTTTGGAGACAAAGCTAGAGATTGTGTTGGTTTGGACATGTACAGGGGAGAGATGCAGGGTATGTGGGGAGAAGGATGCTGAGGATAGAGCTGACAGGCAAGAGGAAAAGAGGAAGGCCTAAGAGTAGGGTTCTGGACGTGCTGAGAGAGGACATGCAGGTGGCCGGTGTGAAAGAGGAAGACCTAAGAGAAGGTTTACGGATGTGGTGAGAGAGGAGATGCAGATGGTTGGTGTGAAAGTAGAAGATCTAGAGGACAGAAAGAAATGGAAACAGATGATCTGCTGTGGCGACCCCTAATGGGAGCAATCGGGAAAAGAAGAAGAAGAAAAAAAGGCATCAATATGGAGTTGGTCCCCCCTTTGCTACTATAACAGCAACCACTGTTCTATGAGATTTTTTGGCCATCATACAGAAGAACATTTGTGAGTTCAGGCACTGATGTTGGATGTGGCCTGGCTCGCAATCTCTGTTCTAGTTCATCCCAAAGGTATTCAATGGGGTTGAGGTCAAGGCTCTGTGCCAGTCAGGTTCCTCCACACCAAACTCACCCAACCATGTCTTTATAGACCTTGCTTTGTGCATTGGGGCACAGTCAGGCTGGAACAGAAAAGGGCCTTCCCCAAACTATTCCCTCTAAGTCAGAAGCATAGAAATGTCTGAAATGTCTTGGCATGTTGAAGCATTAAGAATTCCCTTTACTGGAACTAAGGGGTCCAGCCCAACCCCTGAAAACAACCCCATATCATTATCCCTCCACCAAACTTTACAGCTGGCACAATGCAGTCAGGCAGGTAATGTTCTCCTGCCATCTGCCAACCCAGACTTGTCCATCACTCTGCCTGACAGAAGTGTGATTTGTCACTCCACAGAACACGTTTTCACTGCTCCAGAGTCCAGTGGAGGCGTGCTTTATGCCACTGCATCTGACACTTGGCACTGCATTTGGTGATATGAGGCTTGCATGCAGCTGCTCAGCCATGGAAGCCCATTCCATGAAGCTCTCAGTGCACAGTTTTTCTGCTGGGCTTAATGTCAGAGGAAGTTTGGAATTCTGCAGTTATTGAATAAGCACAGCGTTGATGATTTTTACACACTATGCACCTCAGCACTCTGCGACTCGCTGTATTACTTTACACGGTCTGACGCTTCGCAGCTGAGTTTCTGTTGTTATTAAATGCTTCTGCTTTGCAACAATACCTCATACAGTTGATTATGGAATATCTAGAAAGGAATGAATTATTGTCTTATTGCAAAGGTGACATAATATGACAGTGCCATGCTTGAATTCACTGAGCTCTCAGGAATGACCCATTCTGTCACAAACATTTGTAAACCTGACTGCATGGCTAGGTGCCTGATTTTATACACCTGAGTTCACTGAATAAGAGATGTGCCCCAATACTTTTGTCGATATAGTTTAGACACACTGGAAATACCTCTCAGGTCATCTTGTTACTGGATGTTTTGCTTGAGTTTATTATTTGCACATAACAAAAATTAATGCTTTGTATAAATAAACATCTCAGTTATTATGTGCCAAGTACTTTCTCTCTTTGATGTTTTTGCGGTCCTGATAAAATATTTTAATTATGCTTTTATCTCAGCCTGTATAGTCAGCAAATCACTTATTGCTGACAATCCATAAGGGTTAAAACCCACTACTCTTTAAACAAAGCTGACACCATTTCAGCATAAACCACACAAACCACCAGGAAAGTAGTGAACAGTAAATACATATAGCGCTTTTACAAAATCAAAAACTTTATTTAATTTTACACTCTTTTTATTATTCATTTTTTTCTCATCTGATTTCATACAATGTTGATGCAACTAATAGGCTACTGAAATATATATCACACTATATAGTTATATAATACATTATGATCTTCCGGACCTTTGCTTCAAGAGTTTACCCCTGCTCTAAATGCTTTTTTCCATATGTAGAACATCCAGGTAGTGGATTGAGGCAGGTAGTGGGCTGAGGTAGGTTGAGGCAGAACAATAGATTTTAGAAATAATAGACATATTTTACCAATATAGGCATAATAAAAAACAAAATGCAAGAATAACTGGTAATGATTTACTATACAATATACTGCAAAATGTGCTATCGTGATATCGGTTGAGTTTCATTATATTTATGTCTACTATTATAATTATCCTATATCTGTATTGTATAAAGAAATAGGTACATTCCTTAACTTCTTGTTCAATATCCCCTAATTCTTGGTGATGATGGGCACAGTAATTTGGAGAAATAGCATAACCATTCATTTTCGGGGCAAATAGGGGGCTGGTGGCAGAAGTCGATTCTCATTTGCATTGACACGAGCACATTGAGTTCCAGGTAATTACTGGCTCATTATGAGGCAAGACGACCTTCTTCTGTGTGATAGGAGAGCTCACTGTTATTGGAAATGAGTCCCACTTCAGATACAAAGACTAACATTAGTCTTTTGTTCTGGCAAAATGCATCAAGGCAATGCATTAAATCATCTTTGGATATAAGACATACACTTCCTGCTTTCGTCTCAGTGGCACCGTATCAGTTTCTATTCTATGGAACTACTATGCATTTCACTTTCATTTTGAGTAAAATGTAACAGAAATACGCAAAAAAAAAAAAAAAAAAACAGCATACCCTAAATGTAAATTATTTGTGGTACCAAAGACATCAAGCCTGTCCTGGGGCAGACATCAGCTGAGCTCACACCATGAATTTAACAGACTCCAGGCAGGGCAACTGACCAATAGATGGTCTGACAATTGCTCTGCATGGTCATATACCGAAACGTCAAGGTATAAAGCAGATTCCTACTTCTTTCGTTCCAGGTTTTTCTTCTGAGAGAACGACCCTCTCATTATCTCATTACACTGAACACTTCAGGAATTGGTACCACGATGTTCCAAGAGCATAAGCTATTACACACTCAATGGCATCCTTAGTACATAATGAGCATCATTTAAATACCACAGTCTATCTGAGTATTGTTGCTGACCATGTCCATCTCTTTATGACCACAGCATACTTAGCTTGCAATGGTTATTTCCAGCAGGATAACACACCAATAAGTTCATTGTAGTCAAATGGCCTCCACGGTCACCAGATCTCAAACCAATAGATCACCTATGGGATACGATAAAACGGGAGATTCACGTTCTGAAGGTGCAGCCAATAAATCTGCAGCAACTGTGTGATGCTATCATGTCAACATGGACCAAAGTCTCTAAGGAATGTTTCAAACACCTTGTTGAATTTATGCCATGAAGAAGTATGGCAGTTCTGAAGGCAAAAGCGGGTCCAACCAAGTACTCACATGGTGTACCTCATAAAGTGGTCAATGAGCACAGTAACTATATATCATAGGTCTTTGATCCATCCATCCATCTATCCATTTTCCACTGCTTATCCAGGATTGCAGAGAAGCCCAGACCTCCTTCTCATGAGCCATCTCCTCCAGCTCCACCGGGGGGATACCAAGGTGTTCCTAGGCCACCTGAGAGATATAATTTCTCCAGCGTGCGCTGGGTCTGCCCCGCGGTCTCCTCCCGGTTAGACATGCCTAAAGTACCTCCCCAGGGGGGTGTCCAGAAGCCTCAGTTCTGTTATAGGACTAGATGAAACAATCCCTTGATTACCTGAGATTTGTGGCACGAGCTATCATTCATAAAGATGCCAGAGTATGGGAGGGTGGGGTATGTAAACTTCATTGGGGTCATCAGGTGGGCACCTGATGGGTCACTGGTGTTTCGATGGTGGGCCCACTACACCTCCAGAGGGCTCATTGCCAATGTCTGGCATCCCAGCTATGCCTCCTCTGCTTTCGACCCTCCTGACCCTTTGTTGTTTCTTTGGGGCCCAGGAGTTGTCTCGCCTTTTCCCTCACAACCACCGGCTTGCATGCTCTGCTGCTCCTGAGAGGGCTTTAATAACCTGTTGTTGGTCTTGGCCTTGAATACCAAGATCCTTAAGCAGCCTGATGGTTGACTTCCCCATGAAGCCTCTCCAGCCAACTTCCACTGGGCAAATTTTGGCTTTCCAACCACGGTGTTCGGCGTCTGCAACTGGCTTGCATTCGTAGGCCTCCCCCACAGCATCCTCCCAGGGAACAGTGAGCTCTATGATGTACACATAGCGGAGTGTCGAGGACCAGAGCTCAAGATCTAGTCTGAGGTTCATTGTGGCGATCTCAGACGGGAAGCAAAACCTTTGATTCAGATCAACCCCCAACTTCCAGTCTCGTCCCCTCTAAGATGGTCGATATCTGATGTTGTGGGGACTACGGCTGGCATTGCCCCATCTCAGACGAATGCTCTAGCAGGTGCAAGATGGGATAATGGAGGAGGCATGGCATTGATCTTTGTTCGCCTGGTCTCCAGAACAGCTGCCAGGTACTTCAGGACTTGGTTAAGACCCCAGGTGTACCGAACCTGTGACAAGCTTGTTTTACAGCCGACCAGAATGTGCTTGAGTTTTGCAGGGGACAGAGAGGGCATGTGGGGTCTTCTCCGTACCATTGGTTGAGGTTAGAGGGGGAGGGCGGGGTATTGTATATGCCTCGTAGAAAAAAGCCGGTGTGAAATGCCTCCATGCCCATCAACTCCTTCCAAGAGAATTTCCTCCTCTTGACTCCCTTTAATCTCATCCACTGCCCTTGCCTGATTGTGAGACAGCCTTTGCACATCTTACTGCCTGCTCTTGTCGATGCACCTCCGTAATAACCAGAGCTCGGCGCTGGGCTGGAGTTGCCTTATGCCAAGATGGTTTGCTCTCCCCAAGGCCGAGGCCTTGCACAAGGCCAATGATGTCTCTGTGTCTGAGGTCTGACTCTGCCTGCTGAATAACTGCAGTTGGGGTCCACTTCTTTCTGGTCGCAAGAGTAGGAGCTGCTTGGGCCACGCAGGGGTCTCTGGATCCTGTCAGTGTCATCTCCACCCTCACTTTGGAACACTTGAACTCCTCTGCAATGCTGGACACAGGAAATTCAAGCACGCCTTTTCCATACAGCCCAATGTTACTGAAGCATCTCGGAAGCCCCAGCCATTATTTGGCGTATGAGCTGACCACCCTCTCAAGTTTCTCAACCTTTGAGATTAGGACCTCATACACCGTCAGAGGCCACATGAGGTGGGGTAATAGCCCAAACTGAAGGCACTAAGACTTCATTCTGCCTAGGAGCATAGTCTTGTTGATACACTCCAATCCCTGTATGGTTTCCTGCCTAAGGTGGTCCACTTGTTCAGTGTCCTTGATGGTTGTATCATACCAACGTCCCAGACTCTTTACTGGCTTCTCTGACACTGTTGGTATGGGCTCCTCATTGACATAAAACCGGTGCTCCACCAGCCTTCCCTTAATGCCTGAGATCCTAGATGGATGCCTGAACCACCTTAAGTAGCTTAAAAGAATTTTACGGGTTGCGGTGCCCACAGGAATTTAATTATGGCTGTCCGGGTGCAAAACCAATTGTTTCAGTATTCAGTATCATTTCTGTTCATTGAAACACAGCATCATTAACTTCAGTTTTCCCAATTTCTTGGTCAACAATTTGTCAGTCTTTTAAATGTAAACCACAGGAAGACACCTTCAAGAAATCAACAAAACAAGACAAATTCGGCACATACAGAGTAGGGGAGGGAGGGGAAACGGACTTCTAACCACGGGTATGAAAGGGAACAGCGGTACCTACTGACCAAGTGAATTATTGCAGAATTATTACCTGCGATTTCAGAAAAGAACATAAGGGGTCAGTACAATCACACTTAATAATCAGTTTTTCCATTCGCTGCTTTACATTTATGAATAAATCTCTTCTCATGGCCACGATCTGTTACACATTTTCACTTTCAAGAAGAAATACAACTAATAAGACAGTGACCTGCACAAAATATACACCCACTCTTAAAGAAAACAATAAAATATTCATCACAAACCACTTTTTAAATTTTCTAACTTTCCACACTATTAAATTACTACATTAAAAATGTTTTTTTTTTCCTGATTGCGTAAAGGCCTACACAACTACACAAGATCTCCACAACCAAACTGTGTAGTCAACAGCCTTTTCATTCACTTCCGTAATTCTATATTTTCATTACTCATGCGAAAAAATAGTTGCGCTGTACAAAAACTTGGGTATGACTTCTACTCTTATTGCAACTATGTTAGTATAATATTGCCACGGGCTTTTGCAAATGTGCAGTTGAAACTTCTTTTGTATAAACAGTCTGAATAAAACCCAGATGCTTTATCACTGGTTGATTCTACATGAGGAAACATCATGTTTATGTTTCACTTGGCCAACACGCTTGCAGCCGAAAGAACGAATTTCAATGAAAATGTACATTAAACTGGTTCCGGACTGACAGTAGCCTAAGAGGCCCGCCATCTCTAGGGGACAACTGGGGAAGTTTTCCTGGGCCCGGACCTAGGGGGGTTCCCGGGGGAGGACATCGTGGGGTAATTTTCTCCCATGTGCGGGAATTATGTGCGGTGGGTTTGGGTATTAATGTCAATGTGACTCATATCATTGTGTTCAAAGTTATTAGTTTGTTCTACAGACACATCAGAACCTACATGCTTTGAAACATAATGCAAAACTGCAAATCTGTAGCACAATGCTAAATATACAAGGCTTATACTATTCGAAATTTGCATCCAATTAAAAGAGAAATAAAAGTAACTCAATTCTTTTAGCTGGATAGTTGAAATGGATAAAGTTTAGAAACTGCCTGTCACTAATTTATATACTTTGTGGCCCGACAGACTAATAGAGTAAAAAGTACCTTTCGCCTCTAAAGCTCTATATTTTAAGCACAGATAGTTATTATGAATCATTACAGATCAGCAAAAGACAATGCTTAATAGATGGTTTGGGATTAGTATATGGTAACATTGAAGTTAGGATGATGGCTTTGGGTGAAATAATTTCAAATAACAAGATACTGTAACATTGTGACGTGAACAAGAAAAACATCAAAGTAATTAGATATATAAAAAATCATCTAGGTAATTCCAGTTTTCTCAGAAATATAATGCAGAAACATAAATTTCATTCAATGATGATGCTTTCATTTTAAGAAAGTTTTGATAACTATGCATTCAAGGTATATACGGCCTAAAAACGAAATGCACAATTTGTTACTCTAATATGGTTGTTTAAAATATACACGTGTTTGCGTCTATATATTAATATCTAAACGAAAATGTATTGTAACCACGTACATATAACGTAACAATAACATATACTAAAGTACAATAAACATATTAAACAGATAATACTATTCAGATACACCGGGTGCATGTTGTTTCGGTAAGATATTAGACCCTGTAGGTGACGTCAGTTTTTTTAAGGCGGGTGTTGTCAGTCATTCCGATAGCGCAGCTTTCACAGCAGAAAGGAAGCTCTCAACACAGTGTTTAACATGAAGCAGAAAGACGTGTAGGAAGAGAACGCATCGAGGAGTAAAGATTATATAAACAACCTAAGCCTATTCTTTTTAAACAGCGATAAAAAAAGCTCGGAACAATGCAAGAGAATTACGATGTAAGAAGATTTTTTGTGGACATCTTGTGGAAATTAAGTATGTAAAATTTGAAATGCGACGGCATTTGAAACTACAGGGTACTTGAAACTACAGCAAAGAAGTGTCATCATGGAGAAAAATACGACAAATGGCACAATCAATTATTATCCTGATATACGCGTGTATGCATCAGGCGTATGTTTTATAATCATGGCTTTTTTCAACGTCATAATAAACTGGACTATAATGCGCGAGGAGCGACTCCGGGGGCACGCGCGCTTCGTCCTCATCTTTCACCTTTTATTTTCGGCGCTCGTCTATTTTGCGGTATGCTCTGCTTTCTACCTGCAGATCTACCTTCAGTTAGAAACCTCTGCCGCTGTCTGCAGGACCGTTATAACAATTCTTATCTCCAGCGCTTCCAACATCCTTCTCACCCTTACCGCCATGGCCCTGGACCGTTACTGTGCCGTATGTTTCCCGCTGAAGTACAGTTCCACATGCTCGTGGCAGTGGCCGTGGCTCACCGGACTGCTGACTTGGGGTTTGGCGCTGATCATTCCCCTGAGTCTTTTCTTTAAGTTCGATGATATCACATATGCTCGATGCGACAGAGAGCATCTAAGGAAAGGCGAGATTCACAAAATACTTTTAATAACTGCTTGCTTAGCTGTGATCATCTTCAGCTATATCAGGACTTTTCAAGAGAGCCGACGTCTGGGAGTGCTGAACCGGCGCAATAGCGTCGCCTGCAAAACTATCGCCCTGCACGGCACCCAGCTCGCTGTCTACCTACTCCCAAACTTTGTGAACTTCTTGTTGCACAGCCTGGAGAGGAACAAATACCTGAAACGCCAAGACAAAGAGTTATATGGAGTGGTCATCTTCGCCTTCTGTAGCCTGGCACAGTGCATCGCCCCCATTGTGTATGGGTTGCGCAACGATGAGCTTCTGGAGGAGATGCATCGGCGATTCCCTCAGCTGTGGTGCAACTTAAAGAGCCTCGCGGAATGGACCGTGCGGACCACGCGGGGCAGGGTGCAGTCCCAAGCAAGGTAAGTGTCCAACACAGGCGAGAGCATGGGCTTAATTAAATGAGTGGGCACCTTAACCCCCTAATGCTTAACCCAAAGCTATGTCCTCGGGCCAGAGTACGGTGGTTAAGCAAAATGGGAGTAAGTTGGGTGAACAAACATTTTAGGAAAGGAAAGAACATGGTAAGTCAAAGTTTTAAGGAAACAAAAATTATGCAGTTGAATAAACAACAATATGTGTAAGTTGTTAAGTTTAACATGATTGATTCCACACTCGCAGAAAAAAGGGTAGGATTTTGTACCTTTGCTTGTTACTGGGGCAGTACAGTGACAAGGGCCTGGCAATTGTACCCTTAGCTGTAGGCAGGGGTGCCGCTAAGGGGGGGAAAGTTGGGACAATTCTAAGGGCCCATGCCCTTTAGGGCCCCCCAGAGATCTGCTTTATTAATAATAACATTACCTAGGGGGGCCCAACCTCATATTTTGTTATAGGGCCCAAAATTGCTAGCGGCACCCCTGGCTGTAGGTGACTGTATCTAAGGTACAGAAATGGACTCTGAGGAACATTTTTGTACCATTGGGGGTATTATTCTTGTTTGTACCTCTGGGATGAAGTTACAAATTTTTACTCTCTTTTCTCGCTTTATGCTTTTTGAATGAAAACAAAGTTCGAAAGTATCTAGGAAAAAACAGATTATCATTCTGCATCATTATATTTCTAGTTCCTCATCACTTGTTATTTTCAGACAGGATGAAAATTTCATTTATGACTCTGGTGCGTTCTCCAGAAGCACCGCCTTTATTGAATATTCATCTGAGTTTCCAGCTCGCTTGTGAAGCCGCAGCTAAAATGCGGGAAACCTGTGATCACAGGTGGCTCAATGCATATAGACACAATAGCTGCGTAAATAACCAAGAGGTAACTAAAATAAGACCAGGAAGCACTAGAAAAGTCCTTTCCCGGCAAAACATGGATCAGAAGGCAGTGGCATCGTGTTGGGTACACAGAGATGGTCATGGGAGCCAGTGCAAACATTAGGGATCTGTAAACATTAACAGGCTCGATTTTGTTTCAGGGAAAAGGCCATTGCTTCGGAGACTCTCATCTCAGTACCGTCCCCTGCAACACCTGTATGACCAGGAAGATGGCACATGAGGAAATGGGGAAGACAAAACACAGCGTGATGAACATATCCCGGGATAGCGGCGTGTACACCAGAGGGTACGGATCCTTACCACCGGGCGAACACGTGTCCCGAGCTGAGGAGGCCGCTGTCAGCCCTAGGGACCCACTGTCCTGGGCAAGATGACCCAGCCAGAAAACGGAGACCAGACACTGGACCGGTTCATAGAGTTTTCTCTACGTTGGAGTACATGGGGAGTTATGCTGCACCGGAAGGCCCCTCGCTGGATGGATAACTGGATGTAGCCAGTTTTTGGATGACAGCCACACTCAGAACTCAAAGTGGAAATATGTGAAATGTTATGTATTATTCCAAGGTCAACCTGAGATCTTTCCTACATTTATGGAAAACTACACACTTAAGTCTGTATATGTTGGAATACATTGGTTCTTATGAATATCACAGTGTCATATTTATGCAGTATTTTTTGTATTTAGTATTATAATAAAATGTCTCATAAATTAGTTATACATCATTTTGTCTTTTTCAGCTTGAGAATCAGACTTTACACCCACAAAACGACACTGTACAGCTTCACTGTGTAAATGCAAGAGTAGAAAGTAACCAGATATTTCAGATCCTCAACCATATTTGGTTTAAATATGGTCATTTATGACAGGTATATTTAAAAGATATAGTGGCTGCCATTTCGGGTAATTACAGAAAGAAGTGCTTATATAATGACAATTATAAAAAAAAACGCTCAGATTGCTTACTGGGAATTCATACTTATGGCGGCAGATCACCTGACTTACGATAATCGAAAATGTTTCGTTTTACTTGGTTTCTGAGATGATCTGTGGATGCTTTCACACGAACAGATTTACCTTTTCATATCAGGCATCACATCTCCTGGAACTACACAAGCACCATTTTTCAGATGACACACGTGTTTCCGCTGTCAGCCACGATGCCCGCTCTTTTCCAGTAGCCAAGCATCCTTAAACACAGTTTGAGTTGATCAGACTATGTGCAAGTGAGGTGGAGTGCCACATCTGAAATTATTCTGGAATATTCTCTGGTTCATGGAAACACTAAATGGAAAAAAGAAAATTGAGAAAAAAGTAATAATAATATTAATGATTAATATTAGTGTTAAGGATGGATTACATATGCGTGTGTTTTTCACAGAAACAGCCATTTTAATTGGTCATAAAAGCTGCCCCAGGGTTTTTTTCTGGTGTATTGGACAGACAGCAGAGGCTGAATTTTGCTGAGTCAGGAACAGTAAAACCCCTAAGATTGCCGCAGGCAGCCAGCCTGCGCCAGGTCTGCTGTGGCTTATCCTCGGATGGACAGCATTTTATAAACAAGCACAAGAAGTTAAGGAAATGCAACAAAAAACAAGAAGTTTGTCCAGGTTACATGCGGGAGGAGAGATGAGAAATGAAACCTCACAAAACTAGCGAGGGGTTCACGTTAGTTCAAACTAAATGCGATCCTGGAGGTTCTGGGCTGCGATGTACTTTGTGCTCTCAGACCATGTGAGATCCAGACACTCTACACCAGACGACGGGGACTCCTCCGTGACATACAGAAGTTCCAAAGGCAGAATCCGTCTCTGTCACTTCCTACCTAGAGCGATCAACATGAAGGTGGAAGAACATTATAGGGCTTCCCAGCTGGGCACAGTATGTCCCATATTGTGACACTCTGACACAGAAGTCTTTCTGAAATTCCCTTAATGTGAGGTGGACTGAGACGACAACCTATGTTCTTTAATTTGAGATGAGCATTGAAGGCACTGCATGCCGGTTGATGTGAGCAGTGCAGATAAGATGCTTTCATGTTCTCACATTAGCGACACGCGCTGTACTTACACCGTCATGTGGGAAGTTCCCAACATCTCAGAACAAGGGCAATGCAAAAAGTCACGTGAACCTGGAATTCTCTGAATAACAATTGCATTGATTTCAGTTTGATTGTAACACATTGTGTATTTTGCGTGTATTAAAAGTTTCAGATGCTGGGTGCCCAGATGGCTGTTCGGTTTTTGCGACGCGCACCTGCTGCATTGTGCTACGCTTGACCTTCAAATTGTTGACCATAAAAATATGTTTCATTGATTTTTTCAGAAACAAAAAGTGAGAAACAGGAAAATAGGGGAATGAGAAAAACCACTGTATTTCTGGAGAGAATGCCCATTGTAGAATGAGGCAGATCTTTTGAAATAAGGTACATTTCATTTGGTCTCTTCAGTTAAAAGATATTCATATTCCACCAAACACAAATGCAGCAAAAAAAAAAGTCCACAAGTCTTTGGATGGGCCTTAGTCAGATGGGGGATTTGCTGGCTGCTGTGAATTTAACTAGAAACATCCCCACCTCCCGACAGCTGACTTTGTTTCTTTGCTGCGCTCTTTGGACACATCAAGCAAGAGGGAAATTCTGAGGGTTGCAGAAAGAACCACAGTCCCGCACTTCCTGCTTCAGCAGCAGTAAACACAGCCGAGCTCAGTGCTCTTTGCAGCGGAAGGAAGGATAAATGCCGCGTACTGTGCCAGTAATAGCTACAAGAGTCACACGGAAAGGGGATTGCAAGCAGCACAGGAAAAAAAGAAATGAAAGCCACGTAATAAGTAGCCATCATTTCATTAATGCCACACTATTAAACGCTCTGTTGGCTACATGCAAAAACTGCAGAGCTCTACTGGCCCCTCTGCCCCATTTACAGAGTAACAATGAGTACAAACGCCTACACACAACATCACGGTTAGACCTTTATTCCTGCACACTGCCAACTGCAACAGAAGCCAAATAAATGTGCCTTTGAAAAAGGACAAATATTAACCAAGATCCTCTGCTCTATCTCTGTCCTATGATTTAATCTGCCCTCAGGGCAGAATCTGTTATACATTAGCCACTGAACCAGTATCCACCTGGGACATTAACTACATGAATATGTTGTGAGCTTGGTAACTGAGACACCACCATAGCGATTTTGAGGAAGGAAATAGAGGCAACATGGATGACAATAGTAAATGTTACTGATCGCACCCTTAGAGTTGCGATGCTTTTCTTAGTTTTTTTTATTGTGACCTTTGAAATTGCTTGAAGCATTTTGCGTGAATTTTTTTGGGACAAAACCACTACTGTCCATCCATCTTTCAGCCTCTTATGCTGGTCAGGTTTGGAGGAGAGGGGGTAAGGGGAGGGGGGCGGATGCTGGAGTTATCCCATGCAACACATAGCACAAGCCTGGACTGCATCACAGGAGGCATACATGTACAGACTGAACACACCACAGAAGAGCCTAATTGTCATCGTAATTGTATTGTATTGTGGTGTAGTGAGGGAGGTATCCAGAGCAGCCGGAGGAAACCCCAAACCTGGAAAGCAGTGTTTACCAACCCAGATCGGGACCATGTTTCCAAAATACCAAACGGGAGCACATGAAAAGCCAGAGCAACCAGCTTCTGAAAACTGTCACACCGAGGGCAAGGACCGAGCTGAAGACAGGCGTGGGGAAGACCAAAAGGGGCTTTATTTGAGAAAAGTACGATACAGGCAGGGAAATGGAAACAGACCACGAAAGGTCAAAACGGGGTAGGGATGATCAGGCAGGAACACTAGGCACAGGACACATTGGGGAGCACATGCAGGTAGTAATATCAATGATTGGACTGGGGAGCTCAAGACAGGGAAGCACTTTATACATCACTGTCGAGGGAGCAGACGAAAGGCAGCTGGGGTGATCCACATGAGGACTGTAACGAGAGGCAGGAATAAACAAATAACTGGTGTGGCTCGTTAGAGTCACACGAGGGAGAGAATGAGGGGGAAGGGATGCAGGGCATGACAAAAATCATGTGATAAACACACTTACGCTTGTACAACTAGAGGCCCCTGGGGAGCCTTTCATTTTCATTTGTGTAGTGAGCAGACAGGAAGAATGCCATATTTAAACAGCTTTGTTTACTGTCAGATGGGTAACATGGCATACGTGACAGTCAGCTGATAACACCCACACATTAAACCCAATCTATTTGTGTATGGTTATAACCAAAAGCAATATAAGGGTCTTTCTCCCTGCAACTAAATTGGTTACTCTTATCAGAGTCAACAAGTAAAATGGAACGGTGAAGTTAATGCTAACAGCCTAGTTTTAACTGGTTTTATTCAATAACTAATAATGTGTATAGTTATCAATATGCTGTAATATTGGAGGGGGTGGTATCCCTGTCATTGTAAGGTTGTCAGTTCAAATTTCAGAGTGATACCACCATCAAGCCCTTGAACAAGGCCCTTAATCCCAACTGTCTTTGATACCCAACTTGGACAATTTGGGGCAGAGTGTACCTGTAATCAGAAGGTCACCAGTTTAAACCCAGCCTCAGAGGTCTGTAGGTCCTTGAGTCAGGCCCTTAACCCCCAGCTCCTTGGGCACTGCCACAGGTGGCTGCCCATCATGGACAGCTTACTCTACAAAGAGCGAGTTGAGAGAGGTGTAAAGATGATTAAACCTAAAGCTCTGAATTCTTCAGACACATGCTCAGGAAATGCCCTGCTGAGTCTTATTGATCCGACTGGAAGGTATGGGCAGCAGGACCTTGGCGTCCTCCATGATCTTCTAAAATGCCAAAGAAAAGGAAGAATGAGACAGAAGAGGGTTGTAAGTTTAGAAAGAGGAAGGGAACCGATCCCTAGGAAAGAATGAAGACAGAAGTTGATGGAAAGAAACACACTTTTAGCACACTCTTCTGTCCAAAATAACGTGAAGAAAATATCACATTGCAAACGTACTTCCTGTCAAAGAGCCGG
>JABFEA020000002.1:26329568-26339628 GCA_019775915.2 Cyphomyrus plagiostoma
AAAAGTTATTTGTTTTTGTCATGCCTTAAGAAGAGTAACAACAAACAGAAAATAATTCATGCATCAGAGGGTTAACATTTGGCAGAAACTTTTATCCAAAGTCACAAACAGCCCCTGGGGTGGCCAGGCCTAAGGGCCCTTTCCCAGAAGCCAAGGAGGATGTGAGCAGGGCTTTGGATTCTGGAAGAAAAATTTTATCTTGGTCTTATCAGGCCATTGTACATTTTAGCCAAGTTCTTTTGGTGGACCTGGAAACTCCAGTCGAGCTTCCAGATGTTTCCTCGTGTACAGATATTGCTGCTCAACCCATAAGGCAATGTAGGGGACATTAGGTAATATAGCCGTCCTCTAGTGGACATACACTAAGTTCATTTTCATTCTTTTCTCTATGCATCTGTTTAATTACTTCTCTTGCGTTTCCTCCATCGTACTTTGCTTTCAGTTTCACTTCTTGGCAGACTAGGGTTCTCATCCGTTAAATAGGAGCAGTTCACTCTTTAGCACATGATCGAAAGAGAATATGTAAAGAAAGACAGGTATCCTTGTTACTTCAGTTTTTTCACATTTGCTCCTGCATATACAAACAGCATATTCCAGATTTAGCCTTCGTTCTCCAGACTTGCATCCTGGCTTGTTTTTAAATATTTTGCACTGTATCATCAAGATACTAACTTGACCAAAGATGTGTGGGTATCAGCCAGCAACGTCTGAGAGACATTTGCACAGCATGAATACTTTTACCACTTTTGCAGGGCGTTGTTCATACATGCACATACATGCACACACAAGCACGCGCTGAGGTCAGCCACCCCGTCTGTAACATTTTCATATGGTGTATGGCACACTGCCAGCTAAAACCATTGACCGTACCCCGGAATAGGTGGCTTCTTGTGAAAAAAAGCACAAAAAAAGCAGTGAGAGGTACCATGTGACCTATACCAGCTGCTACTGCAGGGGGTGTCAATCGCCAGTTGTACCTCACCACAGGCACCAGACAGAGCTGTCTCTAGGCCAGTGCAACCAGTGCAGCAGTTCAGTGCACTCTAGTTGTCCTAGTTATGTAAATGATTGAATACATTTATTGTCACAGGTGAAACCTAAATAGGAAACATTATGCTAATTGTGGTTGCGGATTGGTTACTACTAATGGTATGTTATGGTCAATCATAATAGACAGTTTGGGAACATTTCCCAGTGTAGTACACCAGCAGTGTAGAGAGAGTAGCTAAGACCAAGACTGTCTGTCGGATATGTACCTGGAAATACATCCAACATGCTAACTCATTTGAGATGACATCATCTGGATAGGTCTACGACTGGACCAAGGCAGAAAAACACACCATGCAAGTTAGGCTCCCTGTGGCATTTAAGGTGCTTTTGCCAGGATATTCCGACTGGGCTGAAAAATAGCTTTAGGCTATATGAGTATTTATCACTACAGAATTTCCGCCATTCCTGGTAGTAGAGAACACACAGTTTAGTTCATTATGATTGTTATGATACTGTAGTGTTGTGTTTAATTTATTTTACATAACTGTTTGCAATAAACGTCTCTTAACTTTTGTTATTCACGTCAACGGGCGCATTGCCTTTGGATTGCAACTGTTTCTCATCGTGTTAGTGTTTCCAGATTTAATATTAATAATATCAAAATAAATTCTGTTTTCCCCATTGTGCCAAAATTGC
Source organism: Cyphomyrus plagiostoma (assembly GCA_019775915.2). Taxonomy (NCBI): domain Eukaryota; kingdom Metazoa; phylum Chordata; class Actinopteri; order Osteoglossiformes; family Mormyridae; genus Cyphomyrus; species Cyphomyrus plagiostoma. The sequence continues at coordinate 26,331,255 of JABFEA020000002.1, forward strand.
TCTGAACTGTGAATTCAAAACCAAGGTTTGTATCAAACTGTGAGTTTTGTGTACCGTTACACCCCAATTAAATATACACTGGAAATACTTAATACTTAATCGAAATCCTGTCTTGGACATGTGATCACATAGCCTTGGCAACCGTGACTTGTGTGGCTCCCCTACCATTTCACACTAGCTATTACAGAAAGGTTACACTGTCAGTGATTGGTCAGTTATTAATTTTCATAATAGCTTCATCTGTATTACAATAACCAAGCGGCTTCATTTCTTAGTTTATGTTGGTCTCAGCTGGGGCGCCAGATAAATTGCCTTGCTCTAGGCCCCCAGCCCTCCTGCCCACAGGGCTACTTTCTGCAAAGGTTCTGCCTTCTCAGGCATGGCTCTGTCACGGTTTTTTGTCACCGCGAGATCTTTCCGCCTCCCACGAGGCACATCTCATGCTCTCAAAATGACACTATTTCCACTGTGGTGCCAAGATCGGCCCGTAATGCAAACTATATAAGAAAAAACTGAACAAAGGAACTCGGAACAAAAGAAAAAGAAACTGTCAGTGGAATCAGCACCAAAGCAGATTGCAAAAAGTACTCTGGCTCACAGCGATGAAAGGGAGTTCACGGGTTCGGTTTGAAAAGTTTGCTAATCCATAGGCTGCTGTGGCCAAGTACTGGTATAGGTGGAGATTACTGAGCGAAGCAGGTGATTAAAGATGAATGATTTCTGGAAAGACTTTGTTATGCACATAGAATTTCTCATTGGCATTGATTTGTTTTCAGTATTTATTTTACTCTCTATGCTCCTCTGGTGCTCTGTATATATGGTCTTAATTCTTATGCTCCTATTTTTGTTTTAGATCATTCTGAATCCCTCTCTAGTTTGTCACTTGTTGCCTGAATGTCATGAGCTTTATTTGTATATCTGTATCTGGATGGTATGAGAAGGCAGGCCATTTTACTGGACATTACTACATCTTACATTATACCTGTATATGGATGGTATGAGGAGGCAGGCCACTTTACCGGACGTTACTACATCTTACATTATACCTGTATATGGATGGTATGAGAAGGCAGGCCATTTTACCGGACGTTACTACATCTTACATTATACCTGTACAGTATATGGATGGTATGAGAAGGCAGGCCACTTTACTAGATGTTACTACATCTTACATTATACCTGTATATGGATGGTATGAGAAGGCAGGCCATTTTACCAGACATTACTACATCTTACATTATACCTGTACAGTATATGGATGGTATGAGAAGGCAGGCCACTTTACTGGACGTTACTACATCTTACATTATACCTGTATATGGATGGTATGAGGAGGCAGGCCACTTTACCGGACGTTACTACATCTTACATTATACCTGTATATGGATGGTATGAGAAGGCAGGCCACTTTACCGGACGTTACTACAGTACATCTTACATTATACCTGTATATGGATGGTATGAGAAGGCAGGCTACTTTACCGGACGTTACTACATCTTACATTATACCTGTACAGTATATGGATGGTATGAGAAGGCAGGCCACTTTGCTGGACGTTACTACATCTTACATTATACCTGTATATGGATGGTATGAGAAGGCAGGCCACTTTACCAGACGTTACTACATCTTACATTATACCTGTACAGTATATGGATGGTATGAGAAGGCAGGCCACTTTACTAGACGTTACTACATCTTACATTATTTAGCAGGTGCTTTTTTCCAAAGTGATGCACGCTCTGAGAAAGAGGGGTCAGACAGTCCTTGGAGTTATGGGCCTCGCTTAGGGCCCCATGGTGAAATCACTCTGCCAATGTTGGGATGTGGGATGAGATTTTGGGCCCATGATGGCATATCATATAAGGCCTCCAACCCGGAACAATCCAAATACTGCAAATTTTGTAACTGTCCTAACGTTACCCCCCCCTTTGTGGAACCCCTGTTTGACGTAGCACCCTATCCTGCTGAGCCACGCGCTGCCCCCCTCCCCTCCTGCAATTTTGGCTGGGCCTCACCTTCACAAAGCCTGTCCCTCCAATGCTCCGAAATGCACGCCCCTGTTACCATCAGCCCCGCTTCCTGTTAACACCAGCAAGGGTGGGGAGAGCAGTGTGGGGCATGCTCTTGGCCCCAGGTCACCCACTGCTGCTGTCTGGCCTCTGGCTCTGCATGCGAGGGCTTTGCCTGCTCCATGTTGTGAGGCTCGCCACCAGGCTTTCCAGTGTCCGCCCATGGTTTACTGAATTAGTGCCTCTAACCTGCCCGTAGTGCTGGATTGAGTGTGTTGATGCCAGACTCGCCAACAGGGACCTGTTACATTGCTGTGGAGAGGATAACTCATCGCAGCATCTGACGGTCATGTGTGGCCCAAAGCATTTATGAAGCATGCCAGTGATGCACTCCCCCATTTCATACAGTGTTTGCCATGAGACCCACAGGCTCTCTCTGCCTCATCGGCCAGAGTGACAGGGTCAGTTACCCATAATGCATTACCCCACTGGTATGGCTGGGAGCAGACAGCCTGTCACTGGATATAAGTCAAACAGCAAAATGGACAAAAAGATGCTGAGCCTTTCTATGGAGTCACAGTGTCTATTATGAAAAAAATATTTTCATTGAGATCCTTAAATCAAGAAATTGATGATAACTGGGGGAGATATGTAAAAGTCTAGTGCGATAGAAAAGCTTAAGTTCCTGAATTCGCTTCTCATTTTGAAAAGCGAGGAGGATTGCAACACTCAACATTCTCTGGGTGTTTGCAGCTCTCAGACTTTAGCTTAAAAAGTGCAGTGTCACATCCGTGAGATAAGGGGACCGCAGTTCGATATAAAGCTGCTTACTTCGCTAGAGTCATGACCATGCACCAGTTGGGGGGGGGGGGGTGATGTGGTGGAGGAACAGGTAGCCTGGGGGGCCCATGGCACTGCTGACGGTGTGGGCCAAGAACCCAAGGTGGCGATGGGGACAGTGATGGGACAGGAGAGACATTTTGATACTGATTTCAGCCGAGGGAACCTCACATAAATCTGCAGTTATTCATATCATGGGACCCGACAGGTCCCATTACCAATTAACTGGGTTATAATGGTTTCCTATTCCTTTGATCAAGGATGGGGGGGGCGGGGACCCTGTGGGAACCCCGAAAGATATAGGTCTAGGGCTCATGGGACACTATAGAGATGCAGAGAGTATGTATGTTTGTTTCTGCGATATTTATAACTTGCGGCTGCTGGTGAGGTTGATGAAGGGAAGAGAAGAGGAAGCTGGGGGTGAGAGACAGGTGGGTGGGTGGCTACTGTCACGGTGGTGATACTGAGTAGGTCTAGATCCCCTGGAATGGCTCCTCCAACCAAACTGGGTTCTGTTAGCCATATAGTCCACAAAAAGACAGAAACTGCAGGGTCTGAGCTGCTTTCAGACAGGGATGTGAAGAACAAACCCACACAGTCTAAGGGCCCACATGCGACACCCTTAAGAAAAGAGAAACGGTCGAATGCACCCCCACCCCCACCGAGAAACGAAAAAACTGTAGCTGCATAGGGGCCGGCCTGAAAGATGGAACAAAGTGGCCCCAAAGAGGCACCCCGAGCACTTTCGGGGCTGGATGTGGGGCGATGTGAATCAAACGTTCAGAAAAGTTCACAAGAAGAGGGTGCAAGCAGAGAGAAAGCGCGGCTGTACCCACACACAGGAAGCACCACTGCTGACATGGTGGCAGGGTGGCAAAGGCTGGGAATTTCCCTGAAAAAGGAAGAGCCATGCCAGAATGCTCCAGGGCCGCTGCCAAACGTAGTCTGGGTCTAGGGGAGTGACAGCTGAAATGGGCACCTCTGGGAATGTGGAGATGGGCAAGAGACCTCGGGGCCCATTTCAGGCAAATGGCGTAGGCCATTCTCCCACCCACGCAATGCAGAGCAGAGGAAAAGACAGCCAGAGATGAGACAGAGAGAGACCAACATGCTGTTATTGTCTTTGGTTTCTGTTTTTAATTTTATTACTTGTTCTTTTCGTACTTGGCGAATTAAAGAATTCTAATTCTGAGACAGATGGCAAGACCAACACAGGCAAGATAGACAGACAATAAATCAGAGAGACCGACAGGCAGGCAAACATACTCATAGACTCAGAGAAACAGATACATGGTGAGACAGATTCAAATAAGTAGACAGACAGAAAAATTGTCATGCACAGAGGCAGATGGTGAGACAGGCTCAAAAATTCACACAGGCAGAGAAACTCATCAGGGGCTTATACACTCAAAGACAGACAGGTAGAGAGACAGATTGACATACATAAAAGTTTTTGCATACCATAGGCTTTTACCAGTTTTCCATTCATTTCATAAACTGCAGGTTTTTTATTCTTGTTAAGCACTAAAGAGTTGAGTGAACAATTATCTATCCATCCATCCATTTTCTAAACCGCTTATCCTACTGGGTCGCGGGGGGTCTGGAGCCTGTATCCCGGAGGCAACGGGCACGAGGGAGGGAACAACCCTGGATGGGGGGCCAGCCCATCGCAGGGCACATTCACACACCAGTCACGCACACCTACGATTTAGCAACCCCAATCAGCCTCAGCATGTTTTTGGACTGTGGGGGGAAACCAGAGTACCCGGAGGAAACCCCACGACGACACGGGGATAACATGCAAACTCCACACACATGAGACCAGAACCCGGGTCCCAGAGGTGTGAGGCAACAGTGCTAACCACTGCACCACCATGCCGCCCTGTAAACAACTATAAATAAAGTTAAATAAAACAAGTTTCCTTTATATCACAGAAAGAGTGCATGTCTGACATCCTATTAACCGGTTGTGTGATGATAGCATAGTCAAATTCTAAGCTAACTTTAACTTTAAATGCGCTAGTTAACTCTTTCATCCCATGAAACAGAGCAGTATTTAATGCCTTGAACTTTCTCTTTTGTTATAACTGCTAGAGGAGTTTACTTTGACGAATTAATGATATGACATTTTTCATGCTAATAAAGGTACTCAAATGGTAAATGTACTGTAAATTTATTTGTTAGTAAAGAATATGAAATGTATTTTTAGTAAATAAGTGAATAAAATGCAAACGTAGAAAATGTGTGCAAAAATGATGGGTAGTGTATGATGAGACAGACACATGCACAGACATACTCATACACATAAAGAGACAAATACATTGTGAGAGACAGACAGGCAGATTGTAAGACAAAGTCAAACATGCAGAAAGACAGGCAGGCAGTTACTGAGACAGGATTTCACAGGCAAAAAATTAGTGAGAGAGGTTCAAACATGCAGGCAGCCAGACAGTTTGTGAGAGAGGTTCAAACATGCAGACAGCCAGACAGTTCGTGAGAGAGGTTCAAACATGCAGACAGGCAGACAGTTAATGAGACAGGTTCAAACATGCAGACAGCCAGACAGTTAGTGAGACAGGCAGGCACGGACAGTATGGTGGAACTGAGTGCTCATGGTCTTAGTGAGGACCCCCTTCATGAGCGCACAGCATTGCTGCCAAACCAACAGGCTGTTCAGAACCTTCAAAGTCACCTTAAACCTGCTCCTATGTCACCCAGCACATGTTCTCGCAGAACATAACAGCCATGTTCAACAGTCATCAGCCTCTCCGCTGGATTGGTGGGGTTATAAATCAGGGGTCCAGGCAGGATGGGGAACTTAAATGTCCAGTAATCGTCAGCAGAGTGTTTTCAACCTAAACACTACACCATTACACATGTTTTTAAAATGTGTCAGGTTACACAACTGTTACTGGTATGCTTTTAAAATGTGTAACTGTTACTGACATTCCTGGTGCCACAAGCCACATGTGTGGTCAGATAAGCACAAAGAAAAAAACCATCATTCCCCATCCATTGCGTGGAAGGTGTTCCACCACTGTAAAAGACCACGAAGTCTGGAAAGAGACACATAAAAAAAAAATTCCTCATGGTGCATCATTTGGGGACTAATATTATTAATGTAGCAATACAAAAAATAGCTCTATCTAGGTCCATCAGATCACCCTGTTTCCACTTCCTCTTCCCCTGTCATTTCACACAACAAATACCTTGCTCCACGATGAAGGCGAGAGCTACAAAAATTCAAAATTTTAAAATTAACATACACATGAAGATACAATGTGTGCTCTACTATGCCACCTGGTGGACGCTGTGAGAATGCACAATATTTACGGGGGTGATATTACAGAGACTGCAGGGTGCAGTCTTTGAGGAAGGACAAGCTGGTGAAAATGTGTGTGCCTCTGTGTGTACGTGTGCGCGCATGTGTGCATCTATTTCACAAAATGATACAGAGAGATGCAATAAAACAGCACAAAACAGACTACAAGCAATATCTTAACAGAGAGAAGCTATATACTAGATCAATTCTGTTTTTTTCATTTCTTTTTATTAAGTAATAATCATCGTTCCCTCAAAAATAGGTGTTGAAATCATCAATTTGTTTAGACACAACAAAGCCAAATAAAATGTGTAATCCTACCTAAGTTAACTTCTATTTTAAGGAACCATACTGACCTTCCATTACTTCTCATTTCACCAGGCAATAAATATATATAGGTATTCCCCATTTAACATCCGCATTACGTGCTGTAGAACAGGATCTTAAACGATTTGGATGTTGATCGAATATTACCACAGTCACTACAGAAGAACAATCTTTACGTTCTTGGTATTGAGACACACCCCAGCTGTTCCCATCCATACCCTTGCCTCAAGAAGAATCATTCCTTCCATGTAGCTGGGACACACCCAGATTACTGCTTATGGCTTGGATAACATGCACATCTGGGAAGGCACCATTAGTGCTGAACAATATATACAGGCTTTGGTGCAACATGTGCTGTCATCCAGACAACGTCATTTTCAGCGAAAGCCTTGTATATTTCAACAAGACAATGCCAAACCGCATTCAGCACTTATTACAACAGCAAGGCCGCGTAGAAGAACAGTGCGGGTGCTAGACTGGCCTCCCTGCAGTTTAGAGCTGTCACCCATTAAAAACATTTACAGTAACACACCATGAAATGAAAAATGAGAAATGCAATGTCAGGCAATATTTCACTTTAAAATCTGCAGGAACTGGTCTCCCCAGTTCCCAAATGTTTACAGGTTGTTGTTAAAAGAAGAGGTGATCTAACACCGTGGGAAACATGCTGTCCCAACTTTTCTGAAAAGTGTTGCTGATATCAAATTCAAGTATATCTGTCATAAAGCAATGAAATTTCTAATTATAACAAGACTTCTGCATGCTGTGAAGTATATTCATTTATGCAGAATCACTACTGAAGCAATCACAGCAATAGTAACAATCCAAGCATGCAGTGTTTATTTCATAATGATGCAATAGTAGATATTCCCTTATTTCAGTAATGATTGCAAACTGATGCTTGAATGGACCTGAGCTATGCTTGTACACAAGCAGCGACTGTCAGCTCACAGAGAATGGGATGCGGTTCAGCAACGCGACTCAACGTTACCACACAGTCTCACAACTGTTGCTGATATTTCGGAGTCAATAGTGGTTTCTGGTGGGATTTTCTGGCATCTTTGAGGTGAGGGAAAGCTGGAGTTAAGCCCGACGAAAAAGGCTGCCCCTGCCAAGAATAACTACCGGTAATTGTTTAATTAACAGCAAATATAAAATCTTTAATGGAGCCATAATTTTAAAAATATATTGTTATAAATTTTATTGTGTCATCCTATACCTCTTTTTGAAAATATATCGATGATTGTTCCCCGGAAACTTCCGTGTTGTTGTGAGTAAATCTGCAGGGTTGTTTTCAGAATTTTGAAGTGTTTTCTGAATTCGCAGTGGGTTGACACTGGGCCACTGTACTTCTACACTTTGTTTCAGATCAAATCATCAAGGCAAAAGAGGAACATGCATTTTATTAAACACAAGGAGAGGAAATTGGTGCTAAGACAAAACAGAAATAACTACACATACCACTATCTGCTACAGGGCAATAATATGAATCGGTGCCTGTCGAAAGGAAGATTGCATTGGAGGCTAAGGATGATGTTAAAAGTTTCTTCCAGTATTTTAACTCTAAAAAGCTCTAAAAGCGGAAATTACTAATCTGCAGGATAGTAGGGGTCTTATAATTGAAAGAGACATTGATATACTGTAGTAAATGAGTTCAGTGACAGTTTTGCACGGGTATTCACTGTTGAGGACACTAGTAACTTACCAGTTCTTCGTCTATAACTAATATATATATAACTGAAGCTGATATTTTGCAAAGCCTAGCTAAGCTTAAAATAAATAAATCACAGGGCCATGATGGCATCTTACCTATAGTGTTAAAAGAGATGAGGGATATTATTTGCCGACCCTTAACTTTACTGTTTCAAAAAT
>JABFEA020000002.1:26408546-26426979 GCA_019775915.2 Cyphomyrus plagiostoma
CCCCCCCCCCCCCCCCCCCCCCCCCCCCCCCCCCCCCCCCCCCCCCCCCCCCCCCCCCCCCTACAGAGAAAGGGTGGAGAGAGAGAGAGAAAGAGAGAGAGAGAGATTGAGAGAAAGAGAGAAGAAAAGAACTGCAATTGTGAGCAAAAAGACCATGATATATATTATAGATTTACATATTTTTGGATTGGATTTACCTGGTTTACCTGAGGGGCGTGGCAGGGCAGGGAAGGAGGGGCCGTGGTTTTGGGGGGCCATTCCAGGTAAGATGGTGCTGGGGCGCTGCCTCTCAATGCCACACAGCATGGTATCTGAAAGGCGTGCAAGACTAACATCAACCAACGGCCTCCAAACCTTTCTCCCGAGAGCTCGCTCTCATAATCAAAAAATGCTTTATTTTTAAATACAAAACGCCACAGAGCCCCTTCTTTCTACAGGTCGAAATGATAACGTTTTCCCGTATTTGGAAAATGGGGCATAATTTTTATCTTTGTGAAAGCAACGCTGTGAAAAATAACTCCCAAAAATGTGCCAAAGGTTGATGGATGATGACTTGGCAGCGGCCCCGACGCGTGGCTAAACGGGAGCGCACCTTTCACAGAAGGGTCTCGAAGACTCTGGGAGCGAGAGGGGCGGGCGGTGAAGACATCCGCGCGCAGCTCCGCGGGTGATGGGCCAGGGGCTTTGTCCCAGGACGCCAGGTGGGACTGGGACTACGGAGCAACACAGGATTTATAAATTCAGCTTCAGTTTTGTGGCTTCAGAATGGTTGTTAAGGTGTTTTATGGATACTGATTTTCATTAACTGAAGCTCACAGGCGTACTCTGGCATAATGTCCAGATACGCATTCTATGCCTCTATGATATCATTGGCTTCTATGATTAATCCACTTGGCTTTTTTCCAAGCCAGGAAAACTCAGTGCTCAAACTTTCCCTTCCGGTTTCCGGATTCACTGTGTCCTCTCACATGATACCTCTGTCACTCTCCCTCCCTCTTCACTTTCCCAGCCGTATCACCAAAAAGAAAAAAAAAAAAAAAAAAAGCCTCTCCGGCCTCTGTTTAAATCTGTTATTTCCCCTCTGCGCTCCCCGTCCTAGTGCCCCCCCCCCCGGCAGACATGGGCGCCTCTCACCAGCGTGCGCGTGGGCGGCCCTGTGGACAGCTGGCCCGGGGCTCGGGGGTGGGGTGGTGACAGAGCCTGCCCCCCAGGACTGAATGGGCCCTCTGCCTCCCTCCAGTTCTTTTTCTTACAAAAATGCCTTAAGCAGCAGGGGATGGGGGGGGGGGGGTATTACCATTACTCTGTTGTATGCTAAACATTATTATCATCATCATTATAATTATTATTCTGTTATGCAGAACAGTGTAGGAGAAGGTTTTATAGTGGGGGGGGGGGGGTCAATAGTGTAGCATCTGAGATTGCGGGGAGACAAATTAATAATTTAAATACAATGGTCTGATTATTGGGGGGAGGTGAATGAAGTCAAATTAAATCCAGGGGTGGGGGGACGTCTTCCCCGGTCCCTATGCCCCTGATTTTTGGGGTGGGGCGATTGATTCCAAATTAAATATTGGAGGTACAGGTCCCCCCCATCTCTCCTGGATCCCCTGTCTCTGACTATGCATCACGATTCCCTGTGATAACTTGAGGTTACTATTTTTGCCCGTATATCACTATTACATTACTATGAAAACCCGACTTAGACTGAGGAAAGACTGAAAGGGCATGTGTGTCTCTGACACTCACCACTTCTTCTTCTCGTACTTGTCTTGGAGGAATTCCTTCAGCCTCTGAGCATCGCGGCTGTCGAAGCAGCCGTCCGTCTTGGGGTCATAAGCGCACAGCCAGGTCCGCTTGCCCACCTAGGTGACACACGGAGAATTCCAGTCGCCTCGCTGCCTCATGGGAGGGGCGGCCCCCGCCTCACGACACCACCGCGTTTGGCCGACCCGCGAACTGTGCTGGTTTATGGTTGGAGCCTCATTAGCGAAGCAGGCAACAAATCATCAGTAACCACCAAAGTGTAGATTGGAGGCGTCTAAGTCGAGGGAGTGGTCGTGTTTGGCCTCGGTGCCTGCCATCAGATGGTCACGGGTTCAAGCTCAAACCCAAAACAATGCTCCAGAAGTGAGGAACACACAGCTAGATCCAGGAGTCACACCCCAAGTCTCGCTCTCAGCTGTATGTATTAATATTGCCTCTCAAATGAGAGCAGGTTGGGATACACATCTATATCTCATGCAAATAACAGAGTGCTTCATTTTACACATATGAAATTCACTGGAGAACTCTGTATGTACCCTAACCAACCTACTGTAGCAATGAGACCACACCTATTCATAAATGCAGTCATACAAGGAACCCAAAATTACACAAAATTGCACAATTATCTCAGAGAGCCACAGCAGCTCAGCTTTCAACTTCTGCAGAAACATGAGTGTCCCCCTTCATTTCTGACGATTAAAGACTGTCCTCTTCAGAGACTTACGCTTCTCTCTTTTCACGTTTTATCGGCTTAGGTTACATCGCCCAGCACACCCATGAAAGGCGTGCACTTATTAATTACCGGCGTCAATGGAAAATTAATCACCTCACCAGCCAAGTGTCTCCAGCAGTGTATGAAAAACAAGCACGGCAGATAACAGTGATTAAATGACAAATTAAAATACCGGCTGCGCAGCAGCATTCTGGAAATAATGGCAGCGTAAGGTTGCATTTTAATACCCTGCTGAAGCGCATAAATATGACACAGACATACATACACACTACAGTGGACTGGAGTAGGTGTGTCTTAGGCTGCCCCTATGCGGCGTCCCTCTACATCGTCACTCAACTCGTCTGTCTGGCAGTGTGGGGAGGGGACACGCCTTATTAAAGGTCACCAGAAGTTGGGGCGTGTGTCCGTTCCCAAATTTGGAGTGGCAATCGAGCTGCAACAGGCTCTGAGGATTCACCAATTCTCACAAACGCACGGTGACCCCATTTCTGACACTTATGAAAGTGACTTTCATCCATGAACTTCAAAGCAATCTCGCTGTTAACTGGGGGGGGGCTTGGTGGACATAGATGATACGTCGCACAGAGTAGAGACTAAAGGCTGCCAGCTTGAAGAGGGAGTGTCCTTTGGCGCTAACGCCAACAGCTACCCCCTTGTGCGCTTTTCTGTGGACAGGATTTGCCTGCCACTCACCTCATTGCCATGGTTTTGCAAAAACTCCACTTCCTGTTGGGTGAAGGTTGTCATGGAGATGGACTTGACTCTGTGGGGAGGATTGAGGCCTCTCCTGACACATGAAACAACAATAACAAATGAAAATATATAAATGCAAACACCATAAATAATCCAAAATATGACAATTTAGTAGCTAACTATTCAACATTTGTGTAATGATATAAAAAATAAAAATAAGCACATAAATGACAGTAATGGTCAATGGCTGCCGATCTGACAATGGACATAAAAGAATAACGAACTGCAACATGCAAATGGTGCTTTTGAGCCTGAGAAGTGGTGTTAAATGAAAACAATAATTAGGCAAACTTAAACGCTTAGAATTGAGTATCAGTGAGATCGGTGAGTAGATTAAATATTTCTAAATAACTAATAAAATTAATGCAATGAAATGTTATAGTCATAAATAACCCAAGTAAATATTTCGAAGGGGCTCTCGCTCTGAAACATGCATTCATGAAAGAGGGCTATATGATGTCAAACCTGGAACCATGACGAAATGAAACGTAACATTATCGCCACGCCTGAAAATAACAGAGTAGTTATTATCTATGGCGAAGAATTTTTTTAAAAGAACGTCAGAGATATTTTCGCGTTTTCTTTTTAACGTTAGCTTCAGAAATAGCGCAGAAACAGAAATATTAATTTAAAAATTAATATATGACAATAATAATTTATATCTTTATAATGAAACACGTCAGGTTAACGTATAGTATACTCACAGAATTCCGGAGCACGACGTGCATACAAAACAGCCTACAGTGATATCGATGTAAGTCACCCCGGGCTGGCCGCATTCGAAGCAGTGCTTGTTGACTCCGGACTGGGCGAGCTCCCGCACTTTCCGGGCGCATATCTCTTGGTTGTCCCGATGTTTTCGGTTCGACATACTGGCCTGCGCCTTGCACCGCTCCCCTCGGTTTGGCGTAGACGAGCAGCAGTATCAGAGCGCAGTCTTATATCCCTCCAATCCCACCGTCTTCTCTCGCAGAGTAATACTGTATGTAACTCACGCCCGCATTATAAAAACGGTTATGCGGCTTGCGTCCCTCCGGCTTGATACCTGTATTTCATGTGCCTGCTTCAGGTCAGGAGCCTGCTCACGCGAATCCAGTTTTACTATGTCATGATTTATGGATTAATTGCTGCGGTATTCGAGCAACGGAGAAGGCGTCTTCTTGCAATCAGTTGCGCTCTCTATGGTTTTCCGTGCTCTAGTCCTACAGGCATAAACACACAAGCACGCACATGCACACACCCCTTCTTACGTATGGCTGTCGGGTTTGGTCTGTCATTCCGTGAAACTCGGCGATCTGGCGTGGTGACAAAATTGGAAGCACGAGACAGGCGAGACCTAGTGAGCTAACTCTCTAGTGAAATGTGGGAGAAAATCATTTAAAATTCAAACCAGCCGAATAAATCAGCAATGGACTCTGCTCAGAGCTGCCAGACGTGTCCTGTGTATTAATTAAGTGTGTAGATTCGAGTCTTTCCGCGGTCTTATTTAGCATGGTAATCTTAATGTAACTCAACGTGAGTTTTCTGAGCCGTCGGGAGATCGCACGCCCATTGCATGACGTACAAACCAAAAAATGTTGTCTACCCTACTGTTTATTAACTCCTTACCTTGAGACACTATTTCTTGAGTTACCAGCGAACCCTTGGCCGTTTAGGGAAGGGAAATGTTTTTTTAAATCTTATTTTATAGTGTTCATTAGTTTTCCCTCGCCCTATAAATCTAATATTCTGTTCATATTATTAGTTTCCTATGAGTTTTGCATAAGGTTTTCTGACGGAATGAAATTCGTCTTTAAATGCCTCTCTGCGTAGAATCCGGAGAAAACTACTATACCATTACAATTTATTCTATGTACATCTTAATCCAGTGTCTCATTAGAAGGTAAGTAATTAATCCGGCACCTGTTAAACTAGGACGAGATCTATATACGCATTTTCCATACCAGATCTGAAGAATCGCTTGTGTGATAGCACCGTGTGGACACACGGGGGAGCCACTGGCCTCACACAATAGTGACAGAATAGCCTCAGCTCCTTAAATCCGTGTGCTTCATTTCTAATTAATTAGATTGTTCATCTTCATCCAACTCGTGAAATTTCTTCTCTGCTTCTATAATGAAAGTCGTCTTGTACGTAAAGTTCGACTGCATCTCACTGTGTATAGGCCTACTTGACATTACCGTAGTGTATGTGATTGGGCAAACCGCGTCCGTGGAAACGTACGGCTTTGGTATAGACAGGGGGAGCGATTTACGAATGCGGCGCAACCGTTAAAGTAATGGTCCCAAATTCGCACACATCACAGCAGGCCAGTCCCAGCGAGCAAGCTGTAGTTAGGCAGTTACCAGATAATCCCAGGGAGGAGCTGGCCGCGTGACTCAACGACTGAATGCCTATTTAGTAGTATTTTCCAAAGAAGTTCCATAGTTTGGCTTGATTTAGTTTATGTGTGAGTCTCGCTTATTTGCTGCTTACATGCTGTAAATAGGCTATATTACATGAGTGGTTGGGTATTAATAGAACACAATTATAAGGGCCGAGTCTGTCACACCTGCAGAGAACAGCAGACACTGTGTGTGTGTGTGTGTGTGTGTGTGTGTGTGCGCGCGCGCGCATGTTGAGTCTGCATAATCTCTAGTTACATCTTGTGGTCCAAAAACCTGCAGACTAATTGGGGTCTGTAAATGTCCTGTAGTTTGTGAATGTACCTATGTGCCCTGTGCCATGTGCCCAGGTTCCCCAACATTGTGCCCTACACTGCCTGGGATAGGCTTCAGGAATGCACTGGGGGGGGGGGGGCTAGGCAAAAACGCTACGGAGCTCAATTACACACCCTGTCCCACATTGTAAAATTTATGACCATTATTTCAGCCTGAAGTCTAAATTAATAATATTAATACAGAGAATTAAACTCAATTCCTTTATTTTCACTTTACTGTGAAAAACACAAACAAGCAAATAAAGCATATTTGTCGTTGCGATGTACTACATAACTGGCCCTTGGCTTAGAGCTGCAGGACATCGCCTGCCCAGGACCCGGATCAGCATACACTGTAAGATGGATGAATATCACAGCTTTCTCAGCTAAATCATTCTCTAGGTACTTGTCCAGACAACCAATTAATGACAAAGCCACACTTGACCTGGGTGAATCTGGATTTTCATTCTATTCACCACATCTCCCAGTTCCGTTATTGAGAAAACGTGACCTTTTATTCTGGAAAAAAAGGTGAGAAAAATCACATATAGACTCACATTAGTACATTCCTACTCAGAACCACCAATGTTCATAACTGAAATATTTCACCCAGTGTCCATAAAAGGTCTTCCAGTCACTACATCAGTAACTTGCTGTGTGTATTTTTAACTAGCTAGGGGAACAAACTAATGAATGATTTATAGTTAGAAATTATGAGTTTCCCAACAAGTGTTTCTTTGTAAGTAAAATGTACTATAATTGCATATCATCCATTTCTGTTGTCAGGATGACTAATAGGGGTTACATCAATGCGTGATCTCAAAGACCATAGTTATTAGTCCATGGAGGGGATCTGTGGGTTAAACCAAAATAATCTGTCAGCTTTCTAAATTCTATACATCCATCTGCCAAACAGTGATTGTGGACAGGGTGAAGCAGCAGAGTCTCCCAAGCAAACACCTTGGATGGGATGCCAATCACAGGGTCCACACAATCACTATGCACTCAGACCCAGGAGGGTGGTATTGCCTCTCTGTAGTTATTAGGCAACATTCAACCAGCTCTTAAAATCTTTTCTAATTTTAAACTGAAAAGGTGAAAAAGCCCATGCACAAAACAGTTTCGGCCTGCTAGTATTTTTACCCTTAAGGCGCATTAAACGATCAGCTGGATAAAAGTTTGTTGTTATAAGTTTAAGAACCGACAAGACTGGCGCTGGTTGAAAAGTGCGAACCCCCACCGACCAGGTGGGTTAAGATCCTGCCTCTAGGGACGCTGGACGATCGAGAAGAGTATATATAGGCATGACTTTAAACAGGCTGGTATAATCAATAGCGGGTGTGCGGCTTTGTAGCCTATAATAATCGATTATGGATATCCTGAACGAATAAACTAGGGGGAAATGACGATGCATATAACAAAATTGTTTAAATATTTAAAGGTATATGCAGAGTTAACCCCGTATGACATTATCGTGCGGTGATGCGACACATACGCATGTTCATTGTCTCGTAACAAACTTCTTCTTTGCTTTAGTTTCGTAAAGCAGTGCATTTCTTTTAATGATTAGTTAAATTTACAACACTGCTTCTACCCCCTCATCATAGATCGACAAGTAAAACGCGGTTGTACACACCCGGAAACAGTGTGTGGAGGAGGGTGGAAGGAGGTGAGCCAAGGGGAGGAAGGAAGAAAATTTTGTTTTACTGACAACTTCGCCCCCAGAGACGCATCAAGGGACATGTTTATTTTCAATGTTACTCATCTTCGTTTCTGCGTAACTTTTTACACTTAATTAGGATACATGCCTCTTTGGACCCGGATTGTTCGTAAAGCGCAGCGACTCTTTGCGCCGGTTTTTCTTGTTGAGGAATCGAACGACAGCAAATACATCAGGACTTGGGCGATTGAAAAAGCCATCGTGAGCCATCAGTGTCAGATCATGAAGTGTGCTGAAATCTGCTAGTTAGTAGTTGTATTTTGTTAGTAAGGTGAATCGGAAGTTTTTCTCCGTAGTTGATACCACTAGTTTTTCGAAGTTAATCAATACTTTCAAATATAACTTTAACTAAATGCATAATACCACTTTCACTCGTTACTGTTCGGATATAGTTATATTGATCGATATCTTTTTCTTTTGGTAAAAGCACTGTACGAACAAAGCATCATAAATATGTAAAATACAGATTTTTTTTGAGAAGTGTTCCTCCCACTGTGAATCAGAAAAAGTGTAATACGTACGGGATATATGCAAGCGCCGCCTGCAATTATTTTAAAGTATTTTATATGCTATTGTCACCACTATAATTGTTATAATTAGTGACAGTTCAGCTCAAGAATGACCGTCAAACTGGATTTTGAGGAATGCCTTAAGGACTCCCCCCGGTTCAGGTAGGTAATTGCCTTGAAATTGATTTTTAAATTACTTTTTTGCGATTTATTACGGTTTTGCTAGACAGGTGTTTCTGCAAGTTCCTTGTACAATGCGTGTTTGTCACCGGCATAAAGAAGGACTGTGATGTAGAATTTGCGTTTGAAATTTATTTAATCTACTCTAATGTGAAAGCAAAACTTTTTATATTCGGGGAAAATAGTGACAGTTGTGTATGGCGGTTTGATCACGGAAGCGATAAGTATATGGTGGATGCAATGGCGTTTAACACTGTATGCATGTTTTACGTAATAACCGCTCATTAAATATCAGGTTACTTAAAACGCATGTTTGTATGGATAGTAGACGCGTGCAGACAGTATTACTCTGCTGCGCTCAAATGGCTCTTCTATTCCTTCTTAACTTCATCCTGTTGAGTAACTCGTGGAGCTGAACATCTTCATTGTAACCGGAAACATGTTTCGAGCCCATGCGCTAAATTTAAGCTTAGGTACATAGGGTGGCAGAGTGGGGGAGGGGGTTGTGTAAGACATAATGCCCATCTAACCTTAGTGTACACTCCCTGAAGGTAAAAAGTGACAAAGCGTGTTTCACTTTTACAAGACGGGTTCAAGTCTTTGTAAAATTGGTGTTGGGGGTCGTTTTCATTCTGCACAGTTCTCATTTAAAAAATAGTCAGCAAACTGAAATCGGTTTTAGTTAATTAAACTCAGTCGGTGCTGCTTCGAGTGTGGCTCCATTTAGACACACAGCTGGAAGGCAGTTGGCAACAGATGGGAACGTCCTCTCTCTCTATCTATCTCTCTCTCTCTCTCTCTCCCTTTCTCTGTATTTTCTCTCATTTATTCTGATAGGTGATGTTCACCATCAGGCTAGGAATGCTTTGCATGGGGGTAGGGGGTGCAGCTCCTGGGACAGGCTATTCAAAACAAAATACAGGCCAAAGACCCAAGAAAGAAATAAAGTGATGCGACAACGGATCAGGCCCAGGCCAGAGGCTTGAAATTGCTGCCTCTGGTTGCTAGGTTACGAGTGGAGGAGAGGAGGTGGGGGGGGGGATTGACAGGGGTTGAACAGGAAGTGAGGGCGTGCGATACCAAGGCGATAAACAGGAGGCAGGAAGTATCCTTTGGGGGTGGATTGTTGCAGAAATGCAATGTCTCTCTCTGCCTCTGTCTCTTATGCGTTTGGTGGCTTTCTGTGTGGCCCCACCTGCATGCACAGTTACAGTCAGCGAGGGGGGGTGGTTCTCCGAGGAGTCCCTGGATGCCCCCTCAGAGTTGGATAGGCAGCCAGGACCACCTTTTGTCACTCTCTCCTCTGAGGCCAAACCTTGGATGACTCACGCTGGGCTGCCTCGCACGCTAACTTAAGTCTATTTGAATTTAAATCCCCCTCTTCTCCCCGCCACAATCTGACCTGCAACCATGCTGTGACCAAAACAAATTCGCCTTCTCCTGTGCTGCCGGCCTTCATCGGCCCTGTCTCTCAGACTCTCTCGCTCTCGCTCTGTTTCGCTCCTCGGAACGTACCGGAAACCGCACACTTGCATGCTAAGAAGCTCATGAGAGAGAGAGAGAGAGAGACAGGCAAGCTGACTCACTCACTGAGACACACTCTGACTTCCCATCAACTGACCCCTCAACAGGCACATGCCAATCAGATGCAGGACGACAGCCGAATCCAAAAAAAACCTTCAACGCACATAGCAATGTCACACCCCTTACTCATTTCCCCCTCTACTAGACTGGCACTGCTCCATGCTCCCTGACTGCTCTTAGTGGTAGGCTCTCGGGTGATTTTAATAGGTGTCTTACTGGGTTCCTGCATTGTTAGAAGTCGTCGTGCAGCTCCTTCTCCCATTTCTGCTTACACTCGTACCTGGGCTCTCTTTGGAATCTTAGCCTAGCTGCACTTACTCTCAGCTGACCCATTGACAGCACATATGTTCCTAATGTGCTACTTGCCAAACTTGCATTTTGCTTCGGGCAAAAGCATCTGTTAAATGAAAATAAATGTTTCACCTAGTGACCTTTGTTACTGAAACTGAGGGTGGACAGGAAGGGCACTGAATATTGTGTTGCAAACCAGACTTAAACAGAATCGGATCTTCAAGCATTTTTGTTTAAGAAAAAAAAACGCAGACCACACTGATGTTAAGGCTTTGG
This sequence comes from Cyphomyrus plagiostoma, assembly GCA_019775915.2. Lineage (NCBI taxonomy): Eukaryota > Metazoa > Chordata > Actinopteri > Osteoglossiformes > Mormyridae > Cyphomyrus > Cyphomyrus plagiostoma. Next base: position 26,419,058 of record JABFEA020000002.1, read on the forward strand.
AAAAACTCTCAAGATGGCGACCATTAACGTATGTCGGTTTTTTCTCAAAAGATGTTGCTTACAGATAAATTATGCTTATCTGGGGAAAGAGTTACACTGAGTTTATTACAATCACACATGAAAAGCTTTGCATGCATCTGGTGAGTTTTGCAAAACAGTTGCAGGTTTACTAGTTAACAACAAAGTCTGTTTGTCTAGGAAAAGTTTCTTTTTGATGGAAAAATTTAAGTTTTCCATTGTGTCCTTAATAGAAGCTTGATTCCAAAAAGCACTGATTTATGAAAACCAGAGTCTGAGGCAGATGTGTCACCCTTTCAAATTGGTCATGCTGTGTGAGATTTCCCGCCTGGCTCATGCCACTGTCGGCTAAGAAGGGGGCCATCAGTGTCACTCACCCTAGGCAAGCATCAGCGCCTGCGGATTGATGAGTGGGCGTCTCCTCAGAAGATGGGTTGACCGGCAGTGCAGGATGTGCAGATGTGTGGAAACGTCTTATATCTTTTACTAGAAATCTCGCTATTTAATTATTTACCAGTTTATATAACAATTCGACTTATGTTATATATACACAGTTTTGTCTGACTCCTATCACCATACTAATATTCAACTTTGGAAAAAAATTAAGAGACCACAGCATAGTTTTTCTCATTTCTCAGTTTATGGATGTGTGTCTGTGAGTAATATATGGTGCTCAGCATAAATGAGTACACGCCAACAAATTTGTCAGAAAACCTTTTGTTTCCTTGCCGAATCAACATAATCTATGGGGTATTATACTACAAAATACTCCCACAAATGTGGGCCTTTCATCCCAAACAAGATTTGTTAATTCGCTCATACAAAAAAGTAAATGTCCTAACAAATTCATTCAAGACCATGTTGCAAAAATGAGTACATTGCATTGAAAGTCTTAGAAGCAAAGCTAAATTTTAGACTACAAAATTCTAACTAACAAGATATCAACCACAGGTGCATCTTATTATTCATTAAACAGGCGTTTTGACTATAAAAGGACATAATCTAACAAAGAAAGTCCTTCCCATTCCATGCTGTCAGCGATGGCACCACATGGAAGAGAAGTCACGATCTGGGAAAGGCAATAATTTTTTGCACAAGGAAGGTGAAGACAAGATCAGCAAAGCTGTACTTATCAGTCAAAACACTGTAGCAAAAATGATACAAAAATGTAAGAACGATGGAACTGCAACCGTCTGACAGAGACATCCAGGCTGTCCATGGAAGTCAGAACCTTGACGGGAACAACTTCTGATGAGAAGGGCTGACGAAAATCGCCATACAAGTTCACTGCAGTTGGCTAAAGAAGGTGAAAGCCAAACTGGGGTGAGTGTTTCCCATGACACCATACGGCGTACACTGCAAAGGAACGGCATGCATGGGTGTCCTTCACGAAGGTAGCCTCTCCTAAAGCCCCCACACAAAAAGCCCGACTAGAATTTGCCAGGGCCCTTCTTGAAAAAGATAAAGACTAATGGGACTCTATACTCTGGAGTGACGAGACCAAGATAAATGTTTCTGGAACTGATGGCTTCAAAACCGTCTGACCTCACAAAGGTGAGGAGTAGAAAGAAGAATGCATGGTGCCTACAGTGAAACACGTTGGCGGCAGGGTCCTTATGTGGGGCTGCATGAGTGCTGCTGGTGTTCGGGAGCTGCATTTCATTGATGAACTCACAGATGTACTGCTCTATATTGCAAGAGAAGATGCGACCATCACTCCAAGCCCTTGGTCATTGTGCACTTTTCTGACATGACAATGATCCAAAACATACAACTAAGGCCACTTTTGCATTTATGAAGAACAGGGTGAAAGTGATTCAGTGGGCAAGTATGTCTCCACAGGCTCTACAAGAGGTTATTCTTGAAAAAATTTGATGGAAAAAAGATAGATGTTGCAATATGTCACCAACGTGTTCGTTCCACGCCTAGAAGACTTGGCGTTGTCCTTAATTATCATACAAAATACTAGATGTGGTAATTTTTGTTGTGGGGTGTATTCATTTTTGCATCACCTGATTTGAGTAAAACTGAAGATTTTGTAATCTAAGTTGTGTTATTAACTTTACTTTCATGTTCATTAGTTAAGCAAATGTTCTATAAAACTCTTCTTATAAAAATTTTGAAAATTGTTCTCGTGTTCATTGCGATTTTGATTAAAATCTTACTTCAGAAAGGGATGGTACTCATTTATGCTGAGCACTGTATGCATATATAATTGGGTTTATTTTGCAAACTGCACCCTGCTTCTCATTGATGAGTCTTCTTCCTTGCTTTATGGGACTAAAGTCCTGCTTCTAGGACCCGGTTATGAATTGTACTAGCAGTGCACTTCACACCATGGGCGTCATTAGGTCCAATCACTTGGGGCAATAGCTCAAGTATTTTTGCCCCGATGCCAGTCTTCCTACAAAACCAAAAAACGTCAAGCCCCAGGTAAACTTGACTTAAGCCTTGATCTTTTCAATAGCTAGAAACTCTCCTGCTTCACGCCTGCACTTATTGTTCCCCATTGAAGGACACTTGAGGTTAGTGCAGGGCGGTATACCGGTTCATACCGAAAGCCGTTTTTATTATCGTTATGATATGAATTTCTCTTATACCGATTTAAATAGCCTACACAACGTTTGGAAAGTGGGGCAGCTGGAAACTGTTTTCACTGCTGCACTGCTAAAAATGTACCACAAAAGATCAGAAACAGAAGATATATCTGATGCTGAAGTGGGGTTGTCAAGAAATCGATTCTCAGATACTAATCGATATTAAAAATTAGCATCTGATTAGATACTCATTTTCATTATTACTGATGCAAACAGTGTGGTTTTCGCCTCATTTGCCTCACTTCACACAGCAGTTACTACAGTGCAAGCGTGCGTACACACACGCACACATTCGCACAGCCCCTCCTCTCAATAGCCGCTGAACGCAATTACACTGGTTAACGCACACACACACCAAGTTGGCCAAACATGGCATATGCTGCAGTTGAAGGCACTTTGCAAGCTGCTTTAGTAAAAAACAAATGCAAAAGTGTCGTTTGGAAGTATATATGTTCCTATACTTGTGAACTTTCAACTGACGAACTTTCAGGCATACGAACGAAGAGGACTGTAAGTCCAAATTGTGTTCATTGGACTCCCATTTCAGCATGTGAACTCCTAGCATCCTAGTTCTTTGTACTTGCGTATACCCTTAAAATGATGTTAAATAACGACTTACGAATATTTCAATCTACGAACGGCTGTTCGGAACGTATTTCATTTGTAAGTAGAGGAGCGTGTGTATTTTGCAGACGAGCATGGAAAGGCTAAGGATGTCGAAAAGCCTCTATGCAGACAGTGATACAATGAAGTCAAGTAGCACATTAAACTTGGCGAAGCATCTTAAAGGCCGACATCCCGGTCTTTATGAGAAATTCTAGCATTCTACCGACACTGAAATGTTAACTTGGCCGGTGCACACCTTAACATTTGCCGTTTATCTATAAGCAGTTAGCCAACAATCCCGTTAGCCGTATGTTATCATTAAGGTAGCGGATAGGTGCAATGGTTAATAATAAAATAATATAGTTAATGTGGGAACAATGCAAAAACGTAAAACAAACATGTGTCCTGTAAAATCCTGTAAATATCATACTAAAAAAAAACACCATTGTATACCGTGAAACTGATATAACTTTGAAAAATACCGTAAAAATGTTTGGTCATACCACCCAGCTCTACTTGAGGTCATCGTCTGATTCATGAGAAACTGCCAAATAAGCTTACAGTCATCTCTGCCATTAGAAAGTCGCTCGTGCCCTTTACCTGGCTGGTTTCTGGTTATTGCCAGTGTCTCCTGCTTCACATTGTTTTTTTACCGCTGTCTTAAGAATTTTGAGCCTGGAAGCAGCCTGCTGATCAGTGTAGCCATCTGCCAACAAAATCAGGACTAAACCAGGATTTAAATATGCAGATTTGTTTTAAAATATAGAGTGGTCTCTTAACTTTTTCCACAGCTGTATATTGACAATCCAGTTCTTGCCATGACTTAGCCATAGAAGCTTACATGGCACTAAACTTTCAGGTGCCTCCCTACCTGTGTGTAAGTAGTGATGCTTCCCGATGTGACCCTGTGTTTGTCCCCCACAGAGCTGCCATCGAGGGCGTGGAGGGAGACATCAGCGAGTTGGAGACTCGATTAGAGAAGGTGGGAACAAGAATCACTCTGTTACCACCAAAAGCGAGCAATTTTCACACAATGCCAAGCGACACAAGGATTGTTTATTGTAACTTTTGTTTTTTGTTTTTGAGCATTTCTGTTTTGAGTGTTTTCTGCTCAGCTTGCCTTTAACTGCTTCACTGCATGCTTATATCAAATGTAGCCATGTCACCGAAGCGTTTACAGCAACCGAGACCCTGTGTGTGCACAGGAAGGGGAGGTAGCCCTATTGTCCTGAAACCTTTACACATCCTCTTCCTCTGAAGTTTCTGTTTGAAGAGAAGAGATGTGTGATTAGATCTGATATGATTTGTGGAGGAACTGGATCAAGTTACCTGAAATAAAAGAGGAATTGCCTTCTTAGAATGTGCGAGTGTGATTCTCCGTCACGTGTCTGCCGGCTGATTATAGCTGTTTTCCATCCTCTTTTCATTTTGATTTTCAAAGCAGTTAGACACATATTTACCTTTCATGGAACAGTTAGCTTGGCACCATTGCATTTCCAACACACCAGTCATAATTTGTTGGTTGTGTTTGTAGTGACATGCACATTTAGCTTTTTAATTGGTCAGCGTGCATGTCATCCTGTCTTGAATCGCCCGCCTGATTTTCATCTCCCCTCCTGCGCTGCTGGACATTCCGTTCCGCAGGCATGGCACTGTGTGATCTGTCTCCATGGCAACGCTTGGCCTACCCTGTAACTTGTAATGTTGCTGCCGTCGCCGTTTCTGGGTGCCTCCTCACCTGTCCCGTGTCCCCCAGCTGGTGAAGCAGTGTCACTCCATGCTGGAAGCCGGAAGAGCATACTGCCAGAGCAGCAGGGGCTTCGTCGCGGGCCTGGCGGAGCTGGGCCTGCAGTTCTCCGGGGACAGTATGATTGGGGTGAGACTCGGGAAAAGGCCGTTTCACTGATCTCACAGACACGATGGTAGGGGTTGACCTGGAGAAAAGACAAGGGGCTGATACAGAGGGAATGTGGATGTGTCTGGATTCTCCAGGACGACTAGGGATGGTGTTTATGTTTCACCAACCTTCCCTCGATCTCCTCAGGACTGTCTGAATAAGTTCTCCAACAAGCTGTCAATCATCCTGGAGGCCCAGTCGGTGAGAGATGCTCTCCAGCTGTCACCTGTATCCTCCAATCTGTGTCCTGGCTGCTCTCTCTTTCTTGTCCCCAACCGCACTGACACAGTGTGACAGATCTCTACCCTCTTCCCTCCCTGCCCCGACTCCACTCTCCGTTCCTGACGTTGCATTTCCCCCGGTTCCGTCTAAGTTAGTCTGACATGATGGTAACAGCAGTATTAAATGTTAATGCTGGCAGCAGGATTCGCCAGAGTTTGGTAAGAATTACCAATAAAATATTTCCCTTCTAATGACGCAAATTGACTCCTGCTCAGTCACGTGGTTGGCAGATGGCAGGAGAGTTTGCAGAAAAATGGGGTTTTGAACCCCGGAAAGTATTTGTCAGCTACCACCCGCAATGATCAGAGGCAGATTAAAGCATAGCCAAGGACCCAAGGAAATACCAGCCCCCCACCCCACAATGGAAAAAAATGGACTTGTTAGCTAAATCGGCAGCAGCTCAGTGTCTGTGCTGATGTCAGCCTTGGGTCCCCAGCTAGGTTAATTCAAAACCAGCCCAGCATGCTGTTCAGGATAAATGGGTAGAAGATGGATGGATCGGTGGGTGGATGGATGGATGGATGTATGTATATATGGATGGATGTATGGAGGCAGCGAATAGATAAAACATACTAGCAGATACTGTGTGGCATCTTCTGTGTTTTTGAAACCTTCTGCTAGCCGAATTTCCCTTGTTAGACTCTGTGTTCCTTTTTAGTCGTTGTAGGGAGGGTGAAATTTTCTGCTCAGTCTATATTTAAACCTCCATATCTCTGCCATTCTTTGGTCTCTGTTTGGTTGCAGTTTTAGTTGCAGTAAGCAAACAAAATAAAAATAAATGTGCCCCCCCCTGCCCCCAACAGGAGGTGATTGAGACAACGCAGAAGTCAGTGAAGCTGAAGCTGCAGAGCTTCGTAAAAGAGTGAGTCTGAGCTTTTGTGCATTCATTAACCCATTTGCACCAGGTGTGTGGAGCGCGATATTAATTTTTCATTTGAAAAACACATGTAGCTAAATTAATAAGGAACGCCATGCCTTCCACATAATTGAGGCAGAGTGCCTTGCAGCCAGTTGTTAGTCATTGTTCCTCTTTACTTCAGAAGCAAATGTAGTGACTCAATAAAAACTTCATTGTAGACAGTGATTGGATAGAAGCCTCACCTTACACACAGTGATTGGATAGAAATCTTAGAATAGACACAATGATTGGATGAAAATCTCAGTAAACACAATGATTGGATGGAAGCCTCAACATAGACACAGTTATTGGATAAAAATTTCATCGTATACACAGTGATTAGCCATGCAGACAGCTGCTGGGGTGAAACCTCAGCACTGACACACTGATTTGGTAGAGATCAGTTTCAAACATCAACATAGAAACCAATCTGTCTGCTCGATGGGCCCTGGGGTGAATCTCAATACCATGAACTCAAAGACCGTACTTCTGGTAATGGCAAGACCGGTCTTGCGAACTTGTCTTTCAAGAATGAACTTGTGACGCAATGAATTATGGGATTGGTCTCGTTCTGCCAGGACGCAACCGATGCATCCTTGATATTTGGGGCGGAGAAAACCAACATCATCCTCATGTATTTGTGTTCTTAGTGTCGGAACTGGTCTTCGGCAATGGAAGATGACGTAAAACGGGTACGCGAGAACACAAGTACAGTGCATATTGAGATTCACCCCCGTGTCTCTGTCCTCCGTCACCCTCACAGGGATGTGAAGAAGTTCAAGGACGTGAGGAAGGAGTTTGAGCGCAGCAGTGAGAGCCTGGAAGCGGCGCTGGCGAGGAACGCCCAGGCGCCCCGGGGGAAGCAGCATGAGGTGGAGGAGGCGAGCAGCGCTCTGCTCGGGGCCCGCAAGGCCTTCCGCGGCGAGGCTCTGGACTACGTGCTGCAGGTGGGGGGGCACGCTCAGGGCCACACAGGCAGCGGCATTGTGGGAGTAGATGATTCACTGATTTGCTGTATCCGGAGAGCTCCACTGTACTTTAATCACAACCCCCCTGCCGTAAAATCTGCCCTCAGATCAATGTCATCGAGTCCAAGAAGAAGACTGACCTCCTCATGGCGGTAAGCCATACCTTCGTGGTATAAGACTCTTTAGGCTCTACACCTGCTGGACTGTTACCTGTAGAGCGTCGCGGTTTGTCTGTGTTTTGGAGGGAGGGAGAGTAGAAATCTTTTGTGGGAGGGGTTTAAATAGTATGTCTTTTTGATGCCTTTGCATTGTGAGTAACTCTGTGTGCGTGTGTGTGTTTTTGACACTGTCAGATGCTCTCTCTGATGGATGCCCAGGCCCAGTTCTTCCACCAAGGCCATCAAACTCTGTCTGAGCTGGAGGGTTATCGCAAGAGCCTGAGTGACCAGGTAAGTATGGGCGGGTGGTAGAGTCTGGAGAGAAGGGCATGAGAACCTCAGTCTGAGAGAGGCGTGTCCAAAGGGCATGAGAACCTCAGTCTGAGAGGCGTGTCCAAAGGGCATGAGAACCTCAGTCTGAGAGAGGCGTGTCCAAAGGGCATGAGAACCTCAGTCTGAGAGAGGCGTGTCCAAAGGGCATGAGAACCTCAGTCTGAG
>JABFEA020000002.1:26427079-26444092 GCA_019775915.2 Cyphomyrus plagiostoma
AGAGGCGTGTCCAAAGGGCATGTCTAAAAGTAGATGTGTCTTGAAGTAGGCGTGTCTAGGAGGCTCATCCTGAAATAGGCGTGTGCAGTAGGAAATGTTGAAAGGAAGTCCAGAGAATGGAGGAAGTCAGACTGGAGGAGTTCCAGTGTGGAAGACATGGGGAGGCAAGAAAGATAGTTTACTGCCTGGAGTGGTTTTTTTTTACTGCCCCCCCCCCCCCCAATAAATAAATCTAAATAAATAGCTAGTCAACAGAGTCAGAAGATGGTGGCCAGCTATCTGGTTAGCAGAACACACTGCTTTAGCATATTCTCTCTTTAATATTTAGTGTCCCAAACCTCAGGAGTCCCACAAAAATTATGTGGTTTGAGTGGTGATAGACACTGATACTGTCTGTTAGAGGTTGTGAGTGGAGATCTGGAGAGGGCAGAGGCTTCACCTACTGTGGAGCAGACAGAGAGGAAATTATCCAGTTGTTTTTACTCAAGAGGCAGATTGGATTTCATGCAGCAGAACATGAAAACTCAGGTCCCCCCCCACCCTCACCCGGTTCCGTATGGCGGTCTCCAGAGCTGCCTGGGTGGTGGCCGGCGCTTTGGCCTGAGGCCCCCAGTGTTACTGTGGAAGAACATCACGTGAGGAAGCTTCACCGACCTGCCATGTGTCACTTTTGGAAGCTTTCTGAGTCCCACGGTGTGCCGTCTTAATCTGGCAGTGGACGTGATTTGTGTTAGTGACCTTGGTTACAGAGAGGAGCTTGATTTGTTTCTGATCCATCTTGGGTTTTTGTGGTCACCCTTTGCCCCAGACATGGGCCAGTTTTCCACCCGCGGTTAGCTCTGCTAAGTCGGCCCTCAGGTCATGTGGTCGAACCCATTGCAAGGTTGCCGCGGCATTGATGTACTGGCATCTCTGAAGTACCCCAGAAGCCCTATAGGTGGCAGTGTAGAGTAATGCCTTGCAGTCTTCCCCCCACCCCGTTTTTGCCCAGCCCTGGATCAATAGTAGTGTATGAGGGCTAATCGAGTCCGGAAACACAGCTGCGTTGGCCACTTCGACAGGAAACCTCAACAAGCAGCGGCGAAAGGCCTTGACAGGAAATGGCGAAAGAAGCCAGAAAATAACACTGAAGAAGTGGGGGGAGGAGCACAGGCCCTGATAGGCCTGTAGGACTGTCCCCAAGTCAGCAGATCCGCTCCCTGCGTCCTGTTTCTCTCTGGGATGTCCTGGCAGATATTGTGTTGTACCTGAACCTTGTGTGGCACTGCCGCCCCCACAGCTCTCCGGTTAATCTTCCCTACTCCATGCTTCAGTCTGTCACTGGCATGTGGCCAGGTAGCCAGAGAAGCAGTAAGATGGTGCTGTATCTGCAGAGTGTGAACACCAGGACCGACGCTGACTTTATCCCCATTTTCTTCCCGGCTCCTTTTCTCAGCCTATTTTTTGTGTTTTTTTTTTCCACCCGCTATCACACTTGGTTCCATTACACCCGCGTTCCCATAATGCACCTTTCCTCTGGCAGCACATTCAGCTGGTCCTGAATTCTGCACGAGAGAAGAGGGACATGGAGCAGAGGCACGTCGCCATCAAAACCAAGGTGGGCTTCCTCCCCGGGGAGGGAGTGGGGGGGGTGTGGAAATTCCATGGTCCAGCCGGCAGATAACCCCCCCGCCTGTCTCTTCACACGCCCGCAGGATGTGTCATATGATGACGCCGTCTCTGACTTCAGCCCGGACGCTGCCAGTGGGATCGTCATGGAGGGCTACCTATACAAGAGGGCCAGTAATGCCTTCAAAACCTGGAGCAGGTCCTGCCCGATGACCCAGGCTCTTCCTTGCTGAGGACTTATTTCTCTGGCTCTCTCTAGCTTTTAGCCATGTTTGTAGTTTTTGTTCTGTTTTTTCTTGAGGTTTCGCTGAAGTGCAACAAAGTCACTTTATTGTCATTTCGCAGACCAGAAACAAAATTTCATTTATGTGGTGGATCAGACAGCTAGAACAAAGAACAACTAAACATGGAATAAGAAATATTGGATAAAAAAAAAAGAAAAACGACACACAAAAGTACACAACAATGACTCCTTTCAATAGTACAAGTAAACAGTAGGTGCTCATATAAGCTGAATATGTATTATATAGGCCAGACTTTTCCTAGGTTACGGTGGGGTTACATTCCGATAAACTGTAAGGTAAGAATATTGTAAGGCGAAAATGCTTGTTAATTCAGTAAACCTAACAATTATCTTAGCCTTCTATCATAAGCCTAGCACATCCTACCTTAAAAACATGCTTAGAGCACTTACATTAGCCTACAGTTGGGCAAAATCATTAACACAAAATCAGTTTTATAATGAAGTGTTAAATACCTCATGTAATTTATTGAATTATGTATTGAAAGTGAAAAACATTAACCCATCATAAAGTCGAAATATCGTAACACAACCCATCGTAACCCGGGGAGTGTCTGTATTGTGCTATCATTTGGGGATCGATAAAGTCCATCTCCGTCTTAATTGGTGCATGTCTCTGTACTGAATCCAGTTCATGGATATGCACTTCAATAGAGAGTGTCTTGCCACAAAACGAATTCCTTTATTTGCAGAGCAATTCAAAGAAAAAGAAACAATACGCATTTGTCCCTTTGGGGTTAAAAATGTGCATGTATTCCCCAACACAAAAAGCCCCCACCCTCCCTCGTGATGGATATACCTCTGCGTCAAATTCTGAAAGCGAAACTGAAATGCAATAAAAATACACAATACACCTAACTTACCATTACCAGTGAACTGACCCGCCACAAACAAAACATAGTGACATTTTAGCATGCGTTCCATTGACGGCGACTGCAGTGCAGGTTTTCTCTTAATGATGAGATGCCTTTTGTCCATCTTGTTCCAATGACAAATTTGCCAACGAAGTTAAAAGCTATAGATTAAAAAAACTTGTTCTCTTTCCAGTTCTCGCTCTGTTGCAAATTAATATCAGTGTAACACATAATTGCCAAACAAAATTATCCATCCATCTCACCTCTGCTGATCCTTGCCAGGCCAAAATTATAAATATGAAACTACAAATGTGCATGAATGTTGATGTGTTCGCTAGAATCAGCAGACATTCCAGCCATGTGCTTCCCAGCTATTAATGCCCCCCCCCAAACCTTTCGCCAGTTGTTACATATCGGACAGCAGTGGAGGCAGTGTGTCCCTCCCCCAGAATGCCAGCCTGCCTGCCTCTGTCTCTGTCTCTGTCTCACTGCCTCTCCCTCCACTTTCATTCACTTCTGTACCAGTCTGTGGACATTCATGGAGGCAGAATGTATGTAAATTATATGTTTTGAGAGCGCATATATTTGTTTTAGCAGGAGCTATGGAAACACAGTATGAATGGCATATCATTATGTGTTTAAGTGACACATGATTTTGTTATTTACTTGTGAGACGCAGATTATCCGTTTCTGGACAGAAATGGGTTTTTCTGTGAAAGCTTTGAGTTTCCCTCCCTGGTCTAAGCGTCCTGCTCTGTCTAGGCGGCTTGAGACTTCATGGCTCCAGCTACTGATTCATTCTCTTTTTGGCTCCACCTTCACTCTTCAGACGGTGGTTCTCCATACAGAAGAATCAGCTTGTTTACCAGAAGAAGTTCAAGGTGGGTAAGGCTGGGTGAACCGTCCTGTGTATGCAGACATACACGACACAGGTGCACACTCGCCTCATCCCACCTCCCGCACCCCCAGGACCAGCCCACGGTGGTGGTGGACGACCTGCGGCTGTGTACGGTGAAGCCATGTCCGGACCACGAGCGCCGGTTCTGTTTTGAGGTCGTTTCCCCCTCCAAGTGAGTTGGGCCCAGCTTGTACGCTGCAGGGTTTAATGCATGTTCCAGTCTGGGATATCATCAGTGGCTTGAGCATGTGAGCGACACTTGATAAAGACATATCTATCTGTATTAACCTGTCTGTCTGTCTGTCTGTCTGTGTGCACATCTGTGTGTGTGTGTGTGTGTGTGTGTGTGTGTGTGTAGAAGCTGTCTACTTCAGGCTGACTCTGAGCAGCAGCAGCAGAGCTGGATGAGCGCTGTACAGAACAGCATCGCATCGGCCTTCCAGGACCACAGGGAGGACACGCTCAGCCCGGTGAGGCCTGTCACACACACACACACGCACACACACACACACATATATATACACACACGCACACATACACACACACGCACACACATACACAGTCACACACACACGCACGCACACACACATACACACACATACACACACACAGTCACACACACACATACATACACACACACACAGTCAGTCACACACACAGTCACACACACACACACAGAGTCAGTCACGGCTGCATTCCAGACAAGCTCCCTCCCCTCCCCCACTCCCTCTACTCTACCCCCTCCTCCTCTCTCGCAGAGGGGGCTGGAGCGGACCCGGTCCGTCTCAGCTGGCAGCGGGGTGGGGACGGAGCAGCCCAACGCGAGACGGGAGGCGCTGGAGGAGGTGCAGAAGATTTCAGGCAATGGACAGTGCTGTGACTGCGGGGAGCCGGGCCCGGACTGGGCCTCCATTAACCTGGGCATCACCCTCTGCATCGTCTGCTCAGGCATTCATAGGTAGCTCCCCCCCAACAACAGCTCCACATTCCTATATGTCAGTGCACACACATCAAGCCCCACCCCCTAGAAAGCAATGGCTGCTCTGATTAGTCTGCACATACATGTTTAGCCCAGCCACCCCAGCGCCTGCGGTCAGTTCTGATTGGTCAGTACATACACACATAGTTCCACCCCTAGTGATTGCCTACTGTTCTAATTGCTCAGTAAATACATACGTAACTCCTCACTTACAATAATATACATCAGCCCCATACATCAGCTTTACTCATATATTGTACCATAGCAGTCAATGTATTTGTACTCCATACAGTACAAATCTAATTCAGAGTACAGCTGATCGACACATAATGTTTGATTATTTTCTCCCCCCTGGCTGACAGGAGTCTGGGTGTCCATTTCTCGAAAGTGCGCTCTCTTACCTTGGACTCCTGGGAGCCCGAGCTGGTCAGGGTAAGTGGGTCACTCACACAGACATGTGGGATTTTTTTTTTTACGACTAAAACATTAGTCAGACAGTTATATCACACCCAGGCGCCAGGAGTTTTCAGGGCGTTATGAAACGTCACATGGGTTCAAAGTGTAAAGGATTTGCTGGAATTCACAGGGCTTTTCTGAGATTTTAACCAGTTAGGAAAGCATGTGCCAACCAGAGCTTAATGTTATTAAGTTATTAAGGTTATACTTCCATTATTATTAGGTAAAAACATGGCTATGGTCTGGGATTTGTTATTTCTGTTAAATCCGTCCTTTTCTCTCTCTAACACACCCACAGCCAGAATTTGGGTGATTTCCCCGGAGTTTTCTGTTGGGCACAGACAGCCTGATTGGTTTTTAGTGGGTTTCCCCACAGACTGCAGCCATCTGATTGGTTTTCAGTGGGTTTCCCCACAGACTGCAGCCATCTGATTGGTTTTTAGTGGCTGCCCTAACTGTGACCCTCCGTACTCTCTGTTAGTTGATGTGTGAGCTGGGAAACACGGCCATCAACAGGATCTATGAGGCACGCATCGACGAGATCACCATCAAGAAGCCCCACCCCTCCAGCCCCAGGTGGGCGTCGCCAGCTATTAGCCATGCTCTTATTCTTTATGTCCCACCTTCACTATAGACCTAGTGTTTTTTTTTTGTTTTTTTGTCATCTGATTTTATTTGCTTACACAAAGCGTCTATTTATAAACTGCTTATGCAGCTGGAAGTTTCATGGGGGAGCTTTCTCAAATACAGTACAGAAGCCCTGTCCTGGGGTTTAGATAGGGAACCACTGGGCTTGAGTCCAGCTCCTTGACGCCCCTCGACCCCCCACTACCCCGGCTACCCTGCATCCCAGGGATTGCTAGGAATGCCGGAATTGACCGATTGTAGATCGCTTGACTGAGATGTGATGGGATGAACGCTTGGGAACACCAGAATACCAGGGCTGTTAACTCAAACTGATTTCATCTATCTGCAGAGCAGAAACTCAACAGGGGAAAATGGCTCTTCATTTCCCCCTGGTGTTTGGGAGATGACATTGCATGCTGCTTTGATATTTGGATTTTTATACCTTGTCTCCAGAAGTTATTTTGAGCACAGTTATATTTGTGAAAGTGTCATTTCGATGTCAAACTTCTGTCACCAAAGTTCCCTGATCTATCTTATGGCCTCCATTTTTTTGTCCTGCTCTGCTGTGCACCAGTCGGGAAGCTGCACAGGTAAAATGTGCTGATGTGTCGCTACTGAACATTGTCCTCTGGAAACATGGTACACAGCTGGATGGTTCCATTTATTAATTTAATGCCAGTTGTAAGCAATTGCAGGTTGTCTTGGCGTGTTCCCACATAACTGCAGTGTTAATCAATTAACGTGAAAGAATGAAGACATTTATCACTGTTGATATTTCTGACTTCGGATTCACCCGGTTGTGCGTTCTGTCCCTCCTGTCACCGTCCTTATGTAGACAGGACAAAGAGGCATGGATCCGATCCAAGTATGTGGAGAAGAAGTTCATCCAGAAGCTTCCGGAGACAGGTCGTGTGGCGCCGCTGCGCCGTTCTAGCGCCAGACGCAACCGGCCCACCAGCGCCAACCAGGAGAGGCCTGCCACACGCCCTCCCCTCAAGCCAAAGCCCAACCGGGCCACCCTGCCACGGCTAACGGGTAGGGCGAACGGGCGTACCCAGCGAAGGCAGAGCGATCTAGGGTAGTCGCGTGAAGGTCAGGGGGATGGTGCCTGAGATCGATCGATCACAGCTGCTCACACTGACTAGAAAAGTGGGGCCTACAAATCCTTGAGGGCTGTGTAGCCTCGGTCCATGGCCTGTCAGCTAACCGAAGGAACGTTATGTGGCTTCCCCAGGGCTGACCTTGAGTGACCTTGGACACAAGAACAGCACTGGCAATCACAAAGGTGAGGTTGAGTCAGTCCAGGGAAGCTGGACTGATGATGTTCAGGTTGCACGTCTGTTATGATTAGTGTGTGGCCACCAAAGGCTGTGAGTGTGATTATAACAGTGTGAGTGGTTACTGAATGAGCGTTTGTGTGTCTATGTGTGTTTATGGGGACCAAATGTAAAATGTAATGTGTTATATGTAACCTGTCATTTTGACGATGTGGGGACAATTTTTTGGTCTCCAGAAGGGGAAACTGTGACTGCAATCAAAAACTAAAAATGTCAAAAGTCAGTAACTTATGGTTAAGGTCAGGGCTGGGTAGGGGTTAAGGTTGGGATTAGAGTTTTCCCCATAAAAATGAATGGAGAGTCCTCACAAAGATTACAAACCTGTATGTGTGTGTGTGTGTATGTGTGTGTGTGTGTGTGTGTGACATGTCAAGTATAATAGTTTTGCACCCAGTCATGGTCTCCTAATGCAGCAGAATCTTCCAGAAGCCCACCCAAAATGCACTGCGCTTTCCCAATAGAGCTCAGCAGAAGCTTCTGGTGGCATGAGAAGCCAACAGCAGGGTGGCTGATGTGATTGTGTGTGCAGATGATGAGGAGGAGGAGGACCTGAGCGGCCTTCACCCTGGGGCGCTGCTGTACCGTGCAGCCGCGCTGCAGAACTTCCCTGTCATGGCAGACGCCATCGCTCATGGTGCAGATGTCAACTGGGTGAACGTGGCGGAGGACAGCAGCACACCTCTCATACAGGCGGTGACAGCGGTCAGTGTGCAGGGCTTCACACGCAACTGTGTGTGTGTCTGTGTGTGTGTGTCTGTGTGTGTCTGTGTGTGTGTGTGTGTGTGTGTGTGTGTGTCTGTGTCTGTGTGTGTGTGTGTGTGTGTATGTGTCTGTGTGTGTGTGTGTGTCTGTGTGTATGTGTCTGTGTGTGTGTGTGTGTCTGTGTGTGTGTGTCTGTGTGTGTGTGTATGTGTCTGTGTGTGTCTGTGTGTGTGTCTGTGTGTGTGTGTGTGTCTTTGTCTGTGTTTGTGTCTGTGTGTGTGTGTCTTTGTGTGTGTGTGTGTGTGTGTCTTTGTCTGTGTTTGTGTCTGTGTGTGTGTGTGTGTCTGTGTGTGTGTATGTCTGTGTGTGTGTGTGTCTGTGTGTGCACACGTGTTTTATTCCCCTCCACTCACTTGCTCCTCCCTACTTGACAGAATTCTCTGGCTGCCAGCGAGTTTCTCTTGCAGAACGGAGCCAACGTCAACCAGGCCGACTGCAGCGGCAGGGGCCCCCTGCACCATGCGACCATCCTGGGCCACACCGGGTACGACAGACTATCACTGCTAATAGAGCAATAGGGAATATTAAAATCCTTCGGGACCCGATAATGAATCCGGGTGTCGCACAGGTCATGCTAGGCTCACATGCCCTGCACCCAACTTGCCGCAGATGTCAAAGCCCTCTGTCACTTATGCCAGTTCTAATGTATTTTTGCTCTTTCTATTGAGCAAATGTTTCTCTCAGTCAGTATTATACAAAATATTTTAACAGCGGTTAAATCACAGGCAGAGAGCCTTATTTTGCATCTTATATCTGTTAGGCCAGTATTTCCTTTTCATAGGGTATTATCCCAGGGCACCCCATTGACTGACACATACTGCTGACATGTATCACATTGCTCATAAGCTGTTGGTTCAGGATCAAGGACATTTTCTGAAAATTTATTCGTAATATTGTCTTGTCACTACATGCTACTTTGCACAACAACAATTGCCCAACATCTGTGCACGAGCAGGTACCTAAAGCAAGGCACAGTCCAGGCTCTGATTTATAAAGTTACAAGTGCACTTAAAGCCTATTGGACAAATAAATGACTTAAAAATTCACATATTTACAAAGAGGGGTGGCACGGTGGTGCTGTCGCCTGACCCCTGGGAGCAGGGCTCCATGTGTGTGCAGTTTGCACATTGTCCTCCTGCCATCATAAGGTTTCCTTTGGATACTCTGCTTTCCATGCTGAGGATAATCGGAGTTACCCAATTGCCTGTAGGTGTGAGTGACTGGTGTGTGAGTGTGTCTATCGATGGGTTGCTGCCCCCTCCCAAGTTGTTCCCTGCCTTGCTCCTATAGGCTCTATACCCTCCCCCCCGACCCTAAATAGGATAAGCAGTTACAGAAGATGGATAGATGGACGGATGGATGGATGGATTGATGGATGGATGCATGGATTGAGGGATGGATGGATGGATGGATGGATGGATGGATGGATAGATATATACAAGGTTTTTTCTTCATCTAAGCCACTTAAAGTACATTCATAATGTAACTGCTAATACATTTGCTTATGCTAGCTGGTTTCTATACGCATAAGTATGTAGACGTACACGGCACACCTGGCCAGTTCTAACAATACACTAAATGGAAAATGCTGTTAGGTTATTTTTTTTATTGCCGTTAGCATGTGTCAGTGTTAAGTGGCTATATTCAAGGCAAAAGCAAGCATATATAAACACCGAGGGACCCTTGCACACAAGCTGTCACGCGTCCCCCCAACATGTGACGTCCCGTCCACCACAGCCTCGTGTGTCTGTTCCTGAAGAGGGGAGCTGACTACAATGCCAAGGACAAAGATGGGAAGGACCCCATCACTATCGCTGTGGAGAATGCAAACGCGGACATCGTTACTCTGTAAGAGCCGGGGGGGGGGCTTTAAAAAGAACACGATGGGACGACTGAGGATACGTGACCTAAAACTGCCACTCAGGGAAAAGCTGACCCCATTTCTCTGTGTCTCCCACAGGCTCCGGATCGCCAAGATGAATAAGGAGATGCGGGAGATGGACGGCGCCTTTGGCCAATCAGGTCAATCGGGGGGGCGTGACTACTCAGGTGGAGGGGGCGGGGCTGGGACGGGGCAGTCGAAGAAGGGCTTCCAGGCTCTGAGGAACCAGCTGAGTGGCTGGGCACTGGGGGGGTCCGAGCGAGTCGGCGGGACCTAGGGTGCATCTGTCCAACAGGGTGTGGTGGTCTGTACAGTAAGCCAGGACCGGACTGGCAATTGGAAAACCTCCGTCAGGTTTTTCACAGAGATGCAAAAACTTCATCCGGCCAGCCAGTTAACGAGGTTCCTTGGCCTGGGACCCCATGAAACCCAGAAATGGGGAGCGACTCCAGTGAGGACATGTGACAGGGAGGAGCCCATGCAGCACAGAAACTGCACACCAAGAGGACAAGCAGGCAAACAGCAGCAGCTACAAGGAGCCAGATCTGAGCCCTTCTGTACTGTGAGCTGATGTGATGTGTATGGCGGTGTGTGGTTTCCGGGTGCCTCTCTCCACCTGCTCCCCCCCCCCCCCCCCCCAGTGGCCTCCGTTCCATGACCTTGTTTTAATTGTCTCTTGTGGTAAATGTAGAAAGTGCAAACAGCACCCTTTAAGGCCCAGTGAGACCCGGTGTATCGGAAAAAGGAAGATTTGAATGCTCTTAATTATGCTTGTTCTTTTTTTTTTTGCTTAGTATAGCTATATATGGCCTATTTTTTGTGAGTTATGGCATTGAAATATAGCTATACCTTATGCACAGAGGGCTTTGTATAGCCTGTGCCTAGGACAGCTCACAGCCTGAGTGCCAGGTGCCCCCTAGAGGCTGAGCTGTGCATTGTCATCTGACATTATTTTATAATCTGGCTCTGATCTGATGACCCCAGAGCTTCCTGTCTGCAGTTTCTTGCTGCTTCTTGCAAGAGACTTGAGGCTGTCCTGGGCTGAGCTGGAGCCAGTCCAGGTCCTGTTTAGGCGGATACCCCCCTACCCCCCACCCCGAGTGCCCGCCGTCGCCATGCTAACAGCCGCGCATTCGCCGCCACTGACCTCTCTTCCTTAAAGCCTGGCTCCTTCATCTCCATGGCTCCATCTCCCCCTGCCCCCCATGTTGCCATGCTGCTCACTGGCATCTGTGTCTGTCTGTCTGTCTCTGGGTCCGACGAGACGCCCCGTCCGTCTTCGCTGCTTGTGCCATCTCTCTCGTGTCCCGCCACGCCGTTCCCCACCCCGTGCAACAGGTAATCGCCCGCTAGCCCTGAGCCACGCCCCAGTTGCAGCCCCTTCCCGGCTGCCGGATCCACTCCAGGTTTTCCCCTCCCCCGGTTGGACTAAGGCCTGCTCCCAAGGGGCTAAATCCGCTAAATCTGCTGTGTTTCCGAGAGACCAGATTTGAGGGTGGAGAAGAAGGGGACCTGGAGTGAATCACAGACGCATGCCAAGGGTGCATGTGTGTGTGCGTGTGCGCATGTGTGTGTGCGTGTGTGTGTGCATGTGTGTGTGCGTGTGTGTGTGTGTGCGTGTGTGCGTGCGTGTGTGTGTGCGTGCGTGTGTGTCTGCTACCATGTCTGTATGCTGCTCCCTAGGTGCGAACCAAGCTGTCTGCAAGACAGAGGGATAAAATCTAGTGACTGTCATAGTTCTAGTCTGCTGTAGCCATTTTGTGTCAAAAGACTGCATGCTGATAAAAACAGGTTTAAGGGTTGGGATGAAACCAGATCAGGCGAGAGGTGATATTTTTTCCTTTCCTAAATTACATCTATATTTTTACCATGAGATGATCAACTGTAATATATAGGAAAGAGCTATATCGCTCCCAAAAATCTCCCCATCTTTGTCCTTTGTCATTGTTTTGATGTCTCCCTCATCAAAAATCTGTGCTCTTGTTTTCTGCAGGGGATGAAACATATCAGGATATCTTCAGGGACTTTTCCCAAATGGCATCCAATAACCCGGAGAAGCTGAAGCGGAGAAGTGCTGACATTAAGGCTCCCTGACCACCAGGTGTCACTGTTACTTCACTCTCTCTAACACACGCACCACAGACATACAGCACGCTGCCTTTCCCACAGCTGGACTGCAGTGCACTGGATTGTGACACAGTGACAGTGATGCACATATCACACGCTCACCATCCCCATACATTGCAGGAATGTTTCTCTAACTTTTTTGCTGTGTAATACTTTTGTATTAATGTCACTAAAGTAACAGAAATGTCATGCTGAGTTTTATAAGATTACAAACCATTTTTAAAGTTTTCAGTTTATTTCTCATTTGCTGTACATTAGCAGATATTGAAATACGGTACTGGGCTCTATTGCAATTTAAACTTGAAAGCTTGACATGTAATAGGGTTCAAACTTCACAGCTTTCTTATACCAATCAACTTTACTCATGTCAGGGTGACCTCAGTTTGTCATAGTGTGTAACCACAAATTAATATTTATTTTTGCTTGTGTTGAAATCTGATGCATTTGTTTACAGAAAGGCATGGGGGGGGGTATCATCTGAGCACATGCTGGTTACGGGGCTGGTCTGTGCTGACACGAGTGAGAGAGCCTTCCAGCTGACTCAGAACCGCCATTTGTCTGGCAGAACCGCGCAAATGGGCCCAATACCGGGTTTTTATTTTCGACTCTCTGCTGTTGTTGTTTTGCACAGTTACCATAGGGTGGTGCATTGCAGTTGGTGACCGCGGGGGGGTGGCGACTGAACGTCTCCAAGAGATTTAGGGGTTCTCCCTCCCCCTCCCACAAAGGGTTAGGGTCACTTAAGATCAATGGTACCCAAACATTATGAGCCAGAGCCTCTTAAGAGTCACTGGCACAGCAGAAATGTTACATGCGTGTCCGGGGAAGACTGTCCTGTAGAGGTGGCCCAGATATGCCATGAGACAGTCAGCACGATCTACCTTTAACATGAAACATAATGTGTACCATGTATTTTGTTTGTATTTGTATGCTGAACATTTTGTATTGTCATTTATAAAAAGCCATGTCGAATTGAGTCTATTAATAAAATGTTAGGAATGATGGTGCATCTTTTTTAAGTTCGACCCCCCCCCACCACACACACACACACAGATTCTCTAATAGGAGTTCATTGTCAAAACTGTTTGACCAGTCAGAAGCATGAAAAGTAAATCATGGTAAAAGATGGTAAAACTAAACCATTAGTATAGCATCAAAACAACAATAGTGTCCAATCCAGTCTTACTGGTTTTTAGATATTCAGATGCAAAGAAAAAACACTGCATGTACAAACATGCCGAAAATGGCAACAATGTGGATTTTAAATTTTATTGTGTAAGACTTTATTTTGGAAAACATAATCATTAGTGCACGGTAAGGCAGGGCAGCGAAAAGCCCACCTCGAGACGTGAAAAACGGCAGGAAACGTACAAAATGAAGAGTGGCATCAAAAGGCAGCTGTGGTTTACAGACTGATGAATGGCAGCTGTTATAATAGTCTGACTGAGCACCGCTTCCTGGGGCATGAGGGAGCACAGGAAGCCCATTCTGCAGCTCAGCTTGGAGGAGAAGATCATCAGCGTCTACAGACAGGTCTCAAGGGCATGGGGATGCTCTATGTTCTGTCAGGCAGTATCCAGAGTCCTGTCTGCAGTCTGTCTGCCTGCCTGCCTGCTTGCAGTCTGTCTGCAGTGTGACTGCCTGCCTGCCTGCTTGCAGTCTGTCTGCAGTGTGACTGCCTGCCTGCCTGCCTGCTTGCTTGCAGTCTGTCTGCAGTGTGACTGCCTACTTGTCTATTGGCTTGATCACAGCTCAGACAATGTCCCATAAACATTTTTACCTAACTGAAAAAACACATCAGAATTCCTGCAGTTTAGTGAGTGATTGACTTTCAGCTCCCGTTTAAATAGCCATTCACTGGACCCTGGCTGGCTGCCAACAAACGGCAAGGTCAGGAAGGTCAGACACGCAGCTGCATGGCGATAAACGCCTTGACATGATTTTCTGATACAGAAGATATATGCTTCAGTAAACAGGAAGCGCTCTAACATTCTCTGTTCCTCTGACACTCGAGGACATCTTCAGAGAAATGATCGCATCTGTAGCAGCTGATTAGGGATGGGAAGCACATGCTATCATGTGACCTTATGAAAATATAGGGAAGAGATGGATTCCAGCCCTACAAACACTTTGGCCATAACAGTTCAATCTTTAAATAAAAGTAAGTACAGAAAACAGGCTCCATCCCAGACATGGAGGAATTCAAAGGAAACCTGTCTATGGAAAGAGGTACTTTCCCGGTCACATTAAAGATTCCTTCCTCATTTTCCTTCCCCAAGGATGAAACTACTCAGTTTTAATCAGAAGCTGTTTTGGAGGTAACTGAAATAAACTTTCAGCTGCTGGTCTACTGAAAGATTTTTTGGTACTAAAAGATCATCTTTGAGACACGTCAGTCAGCATCGCTGTCCTGAGGAGGCGGGGCAAGCTGGCTCCTCCCATCTCAGCTGGCAGCTCCTCCCATCTCAGCTGGCTCCTCCCATCTCAGGTGTTCCTAAGCAGCGTGGTCAGCATTCCTTTAAAGAAGACGCCCTCACGGATGTGAGATCTAGACCCGGGTCCATCAGGGGGTCCTCAGTTTGTGGCTCTGAGATGGGAGGAGGTCCCGAGTTATTAGGGTTATTGGTCAGGTCTGGGGGGGTCCCAGTGTGGTCCAGCAGCCCAGACTCAAGGCTTTGGTTCTGTTTTTGATGCTTGGGCTCTGGGGGTCGGCAGGAGAAGTAGGATGGCAGAGCGGCCAGCACCAGAGTCCCCGTGAGGAGGAAACCACCCGCCAGCAGGAAGGAGGCTGTATAGCTGCCGGTTTTGTCCTTCAGCCAACCTGGTGACAGAAGAGATATGTCACACAACAGGAAGATGAGCCTCTTTTGTGGCTACATAAGCATGGATAAACAAATGTGTCTTATTCTGTAAAGAAAAGACAAAGTGAAGTAAACTGAACTGAGGTTCACAGTAAAGCCCAGCTGACTGGTCACCCCAGATGGAGGCTGACCAATCCCAATAGGGCAGGACTATGGCCTACCCGTCAGGGCTGAGGAACACAGTGAAGCCCAGTCGATTGGTCACCCCAAAAGGAGGCTGACCAATCCTGTGGCGGCAGCACCGTGACCCACCTGACAGTGGGGGCCCGAGGAGCCCCCCCACGCTCTCGATGAGCTGCAGCAGCCCTAGGGCACCCAGGATGCGGCCCACGCCGACGATCTCCGGCACGATCGAGAAGACGAGGGGCGTCATGGCACCGGCGCAGAAGCCGTAGGCCAGGCTGATGAGGAGCAGGCCGGGGTAGGAGCCCCCGGAGGAACACAGCGGCAGCAGCAGCATCAGGAGGCCCGTGAGCCCCCCCCACAGTGACAGCAGGTGGGGCAGCCGCACGTAGTCCATGTCGGACGTCCAGCCTGACGCCACGCGGCCCACCAGGTCCGACACGCCCGTGGCTGAGATGACGAAGGCGGCTTGGTACTCGGAGAAGCCCGCGTGCCGGCTGTGAGCCACCAGGTGGACGTAAGGCACGAAGTAGCCGGCGTTGAAGAGCGTCACAGCCAGCACATACGTCAAGAAGGTCTTCTTGAGGAGCAGCGACAGCTCCAGGTAGGCACAGACACGGGAGCAGAAGGACGGGCGCGAGGGGGCCACCACCGGCACATCGTGATCGGGAGTCTGGGGGGGGGGGGGGGAAAAATCAGCAAAACCACATCTGACCACATCAGAAACACTCATTTAAACACTGGTATGGTGTCAAACGGTCACTCCTGAATTACTATAAAGCTGTTAAAAAATAGGCATAGTAGGTGTTGTGAATAGTAGATTAATCAATTCTGCTAAATGGGTACATTGTAACCAAAGACCAGGGGTGTATATGTGGGCGGGGGCACAAGGGCACTATACCAAGCTCCCGAAGTGTCCCATCCACTGTCACTCACCAATTCAACAGATATCATTGGTTAATAAGAATGAATTACAGCCCCTCTTCTACCACCTTCCTTAAAAATGGATCCTTAACTACCCTGTGCCTAATACACATATTTATGAAAAGGCAGGTCACACTCACACACAGAAAGGACCTTAAGCACCATGTATGAATCAGACTGTGACGTAGGAGCCCAGTGACCCTGACTAGGTGACTGGAAGATGCCAGATGGACTTGGCAGGACTTAGAAGGAAGGCGATGACACACGCAGGTCTTCAGCTGAGCGCAGTCTGACATTTGAAACCTAATTTGGGCATTTTAAATACCGGACGGCACGTGAGGCGCGCTGGTTGTCACGCTATCAGTACCTGTGCTACGGCCTCAGCGCCGCTCAGGGGCCGGAGCAGGGCCCCGCAGGCTATGAGGTTCAGACTGAGGCCTCCCAGGATGAGCAGGGCCCCTCGCCAGGCGTAGACCTCCACCAGCAGCTGGAAGAGGGGTGAGAAGGCAAAGGAGGAGAGCCCCACACCAGTGAAGCCCAGCGCCATGGCCAAGGAGCGCCGGCAGGAGAAATACGCCATGACGCAGCCCACGATGGGCGTGAAGACCAGTGCCCAGCCGGAGCCTGGCAGGGGAAAGGATCCCGTAAGACAGGGTTTCCCAATCTGGTCCTCGGAGACACACAGTCCACATTTTTGCTCCCACCCATCTCCCTGTCAGACAGTCCACATATTTGCTCCTTCCCAGCTCCTTGTCAGATAGTCGACGGGGGGGAGTCACAGTGATATTATCTGTCCCAGACAAACAGGCGCCTTCCCAGCACGGTTGTGTTGTCCTCTTAAGAGTCACTAGCACAGCAGAAATGTCACATCCATATCCGGGGAAGACTGTCCTGTAGAGGTGGCCCAGATATGCCATGAGACAGTCAGCACGATCTACCTTTAACATGAAACATAATGTGTGCCATGTACTTTGTTTAGTATGCTGAACATTTTGTATTGTCATTTATAAAAGCCATGTCAAGTTGAGTCTATTAATAAAATGTTAGGAATGACAGCCCAGTCTGATGCATCCTTTTTAAGTTTCAAAGGTGACTCACAAATCAGCACCGCCAACGGTGCCAGCTTGACCTTTGACCGCCACCACACATGCACCCACACACACATACAGATTCTCTCATAGAACTTCATTGTCAAAACCATTTGTCCACATTTTTGCACCCTTAGAGCTCCCTGTCAGACAGTCCACGTTTTTGGTCTTTCCCAGCTCCTTATC
>JABFEA020000002.1:26452290-26462508 GCA_019775915.2 Cyphomyrus plagiostoma
TGTCTATCAACCTGGCGAAGACCGCTGGCTGAATGATTGGTCGATCTTGTTCGGTGTGTGTGTGTGTGTGTGTGTGTGTGTGTGTGTGTGTGTGTGTATATATATATATTATATATATATATACACACACACCAGTTCAAATATTCGCTTCAAGAGAAATTAGAGTGGAATAACATGTGTTGTAATTCTGTTTTCCACCTGCAATCTGAAGATCTGCAGTCAGATCCTACTAGGGAGCTAAGAGAGCAAAAACGTGGACTGTCTGTGGGTCCCCGAGGAGCGGATCGGGAAATACTGCTGTAGATGGTCAGGTTGCAACCGAACTGCTAAGTAACAAGCAGAACAACATTTACACGGCTAAAAATTAGTTAATATTTACACCATCCTTTCCCTGTGTATTTATTCACATGACGTTTGTTTATTTGACTGAGGTTAGAAACAGTCCCGGAGAAAGGAAAAGGATTGCTTTGCACTGACAGACATGGAAAGTCAAGCTTTTATTTTGAATCTCAAACAGCTATTTCACATTGAGGCCCCTTTGGGTATCAAATACACATTATACATCATCAGCATTGCTGATCTTTTTTAATAACCCCCCCACCACGCACACACACTGTTATTCTCTCCTGCCTACACTTAGCTATACTGCTGATCTCCTTCAGCTCTGTTGACCCCTTTTCACAGAAATCACATGACTAAGGACTGCCACTTCCCCCTAGAAATTTTTTCTTAGCTTTATTTTGGACCGTAGTCTGACAAACCTCCAGATGCTGTTATAAACAAACAGTCACAACTTTAGGCATCATGAGCGTGATGCAAAATATTAATCACTAAGATTCTCCGCTCAAGTTGAGGATGAATATGGTGGGGAACTGGTCAGTTAAAATCCAATGCTTGAATACATCCCAGCCTCTTTCTTCCTATGATGACTTCTGGTATCCAATTCACTGGGTGGTAAAATCTAGATTTTCCATGGTTGTCAGCATTGAGGAGAAATGCCACACATCTCATCACTGAATTAGATTTAAATATGATTGTTGGCATGAGAACAGAAGCCAGAACATGAAACAAAACAGGCTGGAGAGGCTGTATCTTCACTAAAAGTGCTGACAGATTCTGTTTTGAATTAAAGTAAGGATGTTACTGAAAATAGCTGATTTCATTCTGAAACTCTCTGACAATGGGAGAGGTCATTGAGTCCCGTGCTTCTACTGCAGGAAGCAGAACCTTAGCATGAACCAAGCCTGACCATGCATCCATTCAGGAAACCCCTCTGCAGGTGCTTTATTGTTCCTGTTTTTACCACCACTAAGAAATGGAACAAGATAGTGTATCTGTTTGCCAGAAGTGAGTCATTAACCAAGCAGTTAGTTCATTTGAGCTGAAAATTAAGGGGAGATTTTTTTGAGCCCTGAGGTTTGCGAAATGGTCCCTTTAATATTTGTGGGTGCTTAGCAGGGTCGCCCCAGTGCAGCTGGACCCTCGTCACACACCTTGGCATTTTCAGCTTCTGCTGCAGGTGAAGTCCCACTTTGCCCATTCGGATAGTGAATGAGGGGACACGTTTGTCTGCAGTCTCGGGGCCAGTTTCTATCTGGTGCAAATGTTCCCATTTTATTTCTGTACTATGTAAAAATTAGTCATGCATCCTACGGGTCAGGGGGCTGAAGCACAATTGGCCCATTAATCGGGTGACTTACGGTTAATGGTCTGATTTCAGAATCCATAGAGATGAGAATTCAGCACAGAAATTGTATGGAGAACTGGATTCTGACCTGTTCTTCTCCCCTGCTGACACACACCACACACACACTGCTCACCCACCACGCTTGGATGGCTGAGATCAGTGCAGTTCATTTATTTCAGCCCACAGTACACCAGTTTTGTCTTTCTCCAGCAGAATAACAATGTAGCCAATCAATTATTTGCAATTTATTTATTTAGCAGGCATTATCATCTAAGGCTATGTAGAGCTGAGAAAGCAAGTTCAGCCATTCCTTTGAGCAATTGGGGTAAAAGGGCCAATGACAAATTCACTCTGTTAACCATGGAACTTAAACCAGTGATTGTTCAATTACAGGTACAGACTCCTAACCCACTGAGCCACACAGCATCACTAAAAAGCACCTCCTCATGTATTGCATTTCTTCTCCACTGGGTCTTTCGGAAGGCTATTCGTTCACTGACCCTTACAAAAACTGCTATCTAAACAGGGACTTGAACCTTAGGCCCTGGTATTAAAAGTCTGATACTTTACCAACTGAGCCATCCACAGCCTTACAGTCATTCCTGGAATTTCTTTACAAGTTCCTGTGTAATTAGCAGCTCTTTTTACACAGCGTGTGTTTTTGCTGGCATGCAGAGATGGCACATTCCAGATGTAATCAAAAGGGGTAAGGCTCAGATTAGCATGTAACAGCATAGCACCTAAGCCCAGGTCAGAGGTGGCTTGTACCACTGAGCTGCTAGAGAGGGGGGTGTATCCTATCTGACACTCTTAAAGAGCACAAATAGAACAGGACATGCTACCTCATAGCCCAGGGATATTAATTCATTTTACCCCCCATAGTAGTCCCATAGAAACATAACCTTACATATTTGACCCACAGCAGGACCTCACCACAACCTGGCTGATATTTCTGTATCCAGTCAATGTCAGCATTTACTCATTCATCTGACTTTGATCCAAAGGGAAGGGTTATAATTTATGTGTGGTTCTTGAGATTTGAACCCATGACCTTTACCTTGTTGCACAAGGTTCTACTTGTTGTGCTACACTAGACAGCATCCTCTGCAATACTGTGTCCTTATTTCTTTCTGTCTTTCTCTCATTCCTTCTTTCCACTGGCATTTCACACATTTACCTCATCCAGACACATGACCTCCTCTGATTTCCACATTTGGAGATTAGCTCGTGTTTTCAGCACCAACATGCCCTCCACACTGCTTCCTGTCACCAGCTCTGGCCGCATGTATTGGCCGTTGTCATGGTGGTTTGCTAACACCTGGGGCCTGCAGTGTTTGCTTTTGCATACAGATACTCTGTACTGTGGCCTTGTATAAACCAGTGATCAACACAATTATCAGGATGAGATTAGCGAAAGAACAGCAATGTTCTAAAAATGGCTCTAGTGGGCATAAGGAGACACCGCCAATATTAGAAAGTTCCACAAAGTCTATTGTTTGACGCAAGGCCCCCAAGAAGCTCATAATGCAGACTCACGGTGATGAAGGTCAGTGACAGTGTCATGGCATTTCTGCATGACTCCAGCAGGGGGCAGTAGGACTTTGTGGCAGACCTTGGTGCTGGTGACACCACAGTGCTGGTGCTGCCTCTCGTGGTGAAAGCAGCGGCCCCACTGCATGCACTGCGGGGAGACACGGCGGGTTATCGACTGAGCGCAGATCGGAGTCCACCCTCTCAGTTTGAGTGGCAGGTAGCACGCTCGGCCGGACTCCCGCCATGTGCTTTCACCGGTGGGAAGGTGCATGTAGCTCTTCAGCACGACCAGGTGGTGGAAATGCATCCCATAAACCTGACGGGGTGCAGAACATGCGCCTGCAGGTGAGCCAACTGCCGTCACCAGTGACACTCCTCCACGCCTGTCACCCAGCTGTGAGCGTGGTGCCACCTGCCTAACCGGCTCCCCCACCTGGATAAATCTGGTACCGCAGGTATCACAGCAGTAGGGCTTCTTGCTGAAGTGAGTCATCAGTTTGACAGGATGGTTACACTGCTAGTTAAGCTGCAGCAGGTAAGACTGCTTTTACAGTTTTGTATTGAATGGATGCTCTCTCTACCATGCAATGACTACAGCAGCTGTGCTAATTGTATGATTAACAATTATTGCATAATTAATGAATACCGTGAACCTGTGGATTGAGGCTGCTGTTAGTACGTATAAGTGCTTGTATCAATTTAGACTTTTTTTAAAGAGAAATTTGAAATATGTACATTACAGTATCTACATACTAAATCAGAATAAACAGGTCTCCGCTTCGAGGTATTTATTGTGAAGTATGAAATTTTATCCTTCATGCAGCGATGAAAGGAAGATGACTCACATTTTTGTTTAAAAAAAACTGAAGTAGATGTTTCCTCAGATGATGTTGCCCTGGCCGTGCCAAGCAGAGCCCCTCCCCACTTTCTCCCTTCTTCAGGATCAAAAACAGCATCTCAGGGGGAGAGAAACAGCTCAGGCCACTTGAGCTTCAGGGCTGAAACTATGAGTGTTGTTACAGAAGAGTAGGTAAAACTACCAACAAAGTAGGCAATTAACTGTGGCCATTGCAGAAAACTCCAAAAAAAGACCTGCTTGGTACTTTCAGGGACAAAAGAGTGTCCTCCCAGCATGCTTTGTCACATATGGCTTAGCCTGACAAAAAAAGAGAAAAAAAACAAGAGAATATATTGTTTTGTGTACCAGGTGGCATTATGATTCAATGGGTATCACTTTAGCTCACACCTCTAAGATTGTGGGTTAGTGTTCTATGTGTGAAGTTAGCGTGTTCTCTCTGTGTTTATGTGGCGTTCTTTGGGGTATGTCGCTTTGTGTCTCTAGATTGTCAATAATATGTGTAGATTACAGTTGACCATGACCCTGTACTGCACTGACGCAATTTGTGAAACAGGAAGCAGCATAGGCACTGAAAAACAGACATCTGCTGGGTTACACCAGCAAAGCACCATCTTATAGAAGGAGGGAGCAAAAACGTGGAGTGTCTGGGGGTCCCCAAGGACCAGGTTGGGAAACACTGCCTTATAGGGCAGGTATCAGCTTGGTTAATGGGAGCAGGCTGCCTTACAGTAACATGGAGTGTGATCTGTTAAGCCAGGCTGTGCCTCACCCAAAATCTGAAGGCTCCACCGCACAGGCCTGTGAGCCACTGCATGGCTCTGGTGAACACAGTGTCACTTACCGCCCTTACAGTGTAATCTGCATATCAGTTCTCTCTTCTAAGGCAGACCATTTCAGAGGAATAAAAATGTATATCTGAAGGAGGGCATTGGACTGCCTGCCAATGTGGGCGGGGATGTGGCTGTGAAACCAGCCTGGAATGATGGATTTTTCTCATTACACCCTCTGCACACACAAAGGTAATCAAATGGTGTCATTGCAGATTCCATATATTTGCACAGTACACCTAAAGGTGCAGTCCAAAAGGGTTACAGTTTTTGCCTTGTTCCATTGGCAAATGGTTTGCTTGACACCGCCAGACGCTATTCTATATTTTTGTGTCCTGTATGCAGACCTACTTTCATGCTAGGTTCTCCGATGAGAGATGTTTGACCACTAATTTTACGCTGCCTCTGAGTCAGCCAACCTAATGAGTAATATATAGCGTTTGTGATTATAAATACCGGGTTTCTTTTCCTGTGTTCTGTACGATCTACCTCGCTTGCATGCTGCTTTTGACAGATGAGTCTGCTAAATGCATGCTGATGTGTGACATTATCCCTGTGATCAGAGGGTCATCTGTTCAAATCCTACAGTTGGGAGAGTGATTTCACTGCCGGAGCCTTGAACAAAGCCCTTTCACCCCCAGTTATTCCAGCCAGTTACAACTGGCTGGCCCTGCTTTCTCTAAACGTATGTCACTGAAGATAAAGGTGTCTGCCATGTAAGTCAATAAATGTAAATATTCCTGGGGGGGGGGGGTCAAAGGTTTAGACCTGTCTGTTTTCCTGAATCTCACATCAGCTGGCTGCTGTGAGATTTTCAATTTGAGACAAGTCTGCACACACATGTACACAGTTACATGCATGCAAGAGTTTTATTTGCGTTGTAAATAATCTGTAATGTTTGCATACTACCCCAAAGTTTTAATGTAGCTAATTTTAGGTTTATAATGGAATAATACAGATTTGCTGTAAGATTTCTAGTGTGAGTGTGGGGGTGTGTAAGCGGGAGACCCTGCTGGTCCTTCTTTGATTTTGGCTACTTTTAGTGGGGGGAGGGGAAGCATCATAACTGAACGCCTCTGCAGTGGGTGGCAGTGGTGTGATAACCATGCGCCACAGACGTCCGCCACTGACGTCCGTCCCATCTGGGTGCCCCGCAGTGGAGAAGCACCACATTTCCGTTGCCACAACTCCGCCGAAGTGAAAATGACTCACGGCTTCTGCCGTCAAGGTTTCCGCAACATCCCAGTAAACAAAAGACCACCCAGTGGGAGAATACATGTCGGTGGTGAACAGAGAACTTGAGAACAGCCCCGGCAGTGCTGATACTGCCAGCAGAAACACATTTCAATTATTGGTACAAACAACTGTGGTGGGATGGAGTGCTGGTGACCAGGACTGGTCAGCTGAATAATTACACCTGTCCTTCGCATCCTGTGATTGGTCTATTCTGGGGTGCTATGTTATTTCTCCTACCTATAGTTATCTGGCAACAGCCTCCCAAGATTTGACAAGATTTTTCTCTCCCTACCCTGCCTGTCTGGCTTTTATTTCATTCTCCACCAAATTGTCAACCAAATTGTTGATCGTTTTATCAAAAATGACTTGCAAGAGAGGGAACGATTACAATTTATGTTCAGATTCAGGCCCACAGCTTTCGCAGTGTTAGCACATCACTCTGTTTATTGAGCTGCGGCACTTGGTTTGGTTATTTAGTTCAGTGTAATGGACAGAGGGACCTCAGGAAGTAACTGTGAACCCAATAAAACTCAACACAGGCAGATGGTTCCCCGAGGCTTCAAAGCACATATCAGTAAGGCCACAACATCAGTGCTAATGAACACAGGGAGCAGTATTATAGAATCAACCAATGTATGAAATAATAGTACAATTATTAAAAGTAGTATTATTTGTAGATAACAATTATTTTCTTTACTTATGCCATTTCTTTTTCGACTATGCCCACTTTGCCCTACCATGACTCATTAGAAATAAATCATTTACTGAATCCTAGTGGATAAATGCTTGGTTTGATAGACCTGCGATGGTAGCCTGCTGTTCCAGGAGCACCTCTGCCTGCAAGCAGCAGCCATGCTTCCAAGAAGACCTGCATGCTCTGTTTCCCAGAAGCAGAAAGGCAGTCAGAGACCGTCTGATACCCAGCTGGGGGTTGGGAGTCGGGGGGAATCCCTGGTTACTGAACAGCCCGTTTATCTGGCCCTGCAATCTCCCCCGTCTAGGTAAATACGTCAGCCTTGGATACGAAACTCAGTATCACCAATATGGCTTATCATAGTTTGTCCAGTGCATTTCCCGGCTTATTATCATTCACCTTTCACATAATCTATTACTTTTACAAATTGGCCCAGACAAATGAGAATAGGCCTCAAACCTCCAAGGTGGAGATTTGACTCCTATCCTACATTATACTCCCCCACCCCCAAGGTAGAGTGGGCACAGTTTTCCAATGTTATATGTGTTTCCTGCAGTTCCTCTGGGTTCCTTGACATTTCGAAAATGCTAATTCTCTGTGAGGATATATGCCCTGTAATGGACTATCATCCTGTCTAGGGGATTCTGGGCCATGTGGCCTATGCTCCATGCAATCCTGTACTGGATAAACAGCTATGGAAGAAGGATGAATGTACGTAAATAAATATTTCCCATGTATTAAAAGTTAATACTTGAAAAATAAGCTGTTGCACATATTTATAGAAAAAAATGTTGCATGTATTTTTTAGAGAAGTAAGACAATCCTATTAAAAGGTAATATTCGACATATACTCTACACGCGTCAGATGCGCCCCTGATTTTACTAACGTCTTGTGAAAATAGTTTGTGCGGATATTTTAAGCACTGCGCCAGCGCGGCATCCATATTTGTCCAGGAATCCATCGAATCACCCATCGGTTCATTCCTCCATCCATCCATCCATCACACTGCCAGCGGCCAGTGTGGGAGAGACACACGCGGCCTCCCACGGCACGCGGCCGCCTACGTCACGCGCCAGGAATGCAATGACGAGAGCGCGGGCCTGTGGAAAAGGCAGAATCCCCGAGAAAAAATGAGAGGGTAGGGAAAACACTGGGGGGAAAAGGGAAGCCCGACAAACTGCGAAAAGTTTGTTTCGAGAGTTCAGTGCAGGCTGGGAGCGAAACCAGAGAAGGATTGACAAGTGGAATTCGCACGTCTGGCGGGGTGCAACAAGTGCTGGAGGACTGAGCGAGATACTCAAACGTAAATGTGGCGGCAAGTAGGAGATTTACGGGCAAAACTGAGTAAACATAGTCAACAAGTATTCGTCATTTTGGGGCTTGATTTCACGGTCTATATAACTGGAAAAAACGGACGTCAAACAGCCAAACTTAGTCATCCAGACTGGCGTGCTTGAATGAAGTCGTAATGTTGCATGTCAGGCTGTGCAAGGCTGGTTCCTTACTTCCCAAGTTAGTGTTAGACAACAGTTAACCTGATCTGGTATCGATCACTGCCGCATGCTCTAGCTACATTACCGGTGTGTTTCTTTTTGCAGATGAGAAACGTGAGCGCAAGGAGACTGTAGCGAAAAGGGGCTCTTCTGCATTTAAAAGGTACAGAAAGAGTGTTGGGACTGTAACTGAACTTTCTAGATTGTGTAAAACAACTTATCTGCAACGACTCATCTCCCCGGCGCGTCAGTTATGTTGTCTGTGCTGCTATGGAGTGATGCAACTATCCACTTTTGAGTTAATTGCTGACTTTACACGATCCCGTCCTATTTTCCTCAGGCTAGCAAGCCTAGTGAGCAATTGCCCGCAGGAGTCACTCTTGACCGAGTTGCCTCCCGCTAAATCATAATGTTCGCGTCCATCAGCCATCGTTGCGTCGGTCACTTTGATAACCCGAGGTGTGGATGCCTCAGATCGACCGTCTCCCAGCGCCTTTAGGCTCGGCCGGCTCTGCGATCACTTCGCGGGCCCGCCGATCCACGGATTCGCGTATATGCACTTAGTCCGTTTGAGACTGAAGTTTGCACGGTGTGGGCATCTGCAAGTGCTGCGCCTCCACCGACACTCCCGATCGTTCGACTGTCTAGTTCAATAATCGCTACGAATGCCAAATCACCCTAAATTTAAAAGGTGGCGAACGGTTAACCTTGACATGATTTTTAGTCTTTGCGGCATATGAATGTAACGGCACAGCTATGACTCTTATTTAAGATCCTGTGGTTTTATTGCATGCAGAAACGAGATGGAGAAAATGAAAACGATATTCTCAGAATTGATCAGGTTAGCTATGAAACATGTCCTAATATTAATGTTTACACCATTATGTGCTCCGAGCAGCTGAGCCTAAATTTCAAACGTTTTTTCGGCGCAGTCTCGATGCTATGATTTATTATGGTAGACGTCAAGAAGAATTTGCTTGGAGAGCTGTATGGGAGAACGTTACAGAGTTTCGTGTTTTGGTTATGGACTGCACTGTTAGGGACAGTATGAATTTCTAAAAGACTTTCTGTCGTGTGTGAGGGAGGTGTAGTATCTGTTGTATTTCATCTTGTGTATGTACCTGTTTGCAGACATGCGCTTGTCTGACTGTGTGTAATATGTGTGTTATAAACATGCTGGCGTGTGGTGCCGTCAGGCTAGTAGGAAGGGTGCTTTTGATGCATCACTGGGCCAGTCCATAGCAATACTGCCATCAGACCAAGCACTGG
Organism: Cyphomyrus plagiostoma; assembly: GCA_019775915.2. Lineage (NCBI taxonomy): Eukaryota > Metazoa > Chordata > Actinopteri > Osteoglossiformes > Mormyridae > Cyphomyrus > Cyphomyrus plagiostoma. The sequence continues at coordinate 26,461,890 of JABFEA020000002.1, forward strand.
CAGTGTCCTTGAGTTACCAGGTAAGAGTGTGGGGGGGGGTTCGGAGTGTCTTTGTGTGGTTGGCTGGGGGAGAGGGGTCAGCTTTAGCTGCTTATGAACATCCCGAGGTTTGGCCTTCAGCAGATATCCTATCGTCAGCTGACAAACTTCACTGAATTCCTGCCCGGCAGAACTCAGAGATGTCCGGTCCGACCTGGCTGCCACCCAAGACCATGGGAAGTCCAGAGAGACCTGGCCCTCACGTGTCGCAGGCCGGCTCGGGCTTTTACAGACCCCCTCAGAAGGTAGCCGGGGAAAGCCGGCCCAGGTACGGAGCCTACGAGCAGAACGGGAGCGGCAGCGGGATAGGCGCCAGGCTCTTGGCTGCGGGACCCTCAGGTAGGACCTGGGTGACGTGGTGTGTCAGGCAGCCTTCGTGCCGCCCTTCAGCTGTAATTACATGCACTTACTGAGACCCTTAAACACATGATTCGAATCACTTCATCGTGTTATGTGGAATACTTTAAGCCTGGTGATGGGTTGTGTTGGCGTTGTACTCCGCCGGGTCCGTTGATGAGAAGAGATTCACAGCTGAGACGAAGAGTAGTTGCAAGCCACGGGTTTATTCTGTAACAGGTTG
>JABFEA020000002.1:26468809-26493688 GCA_019775915.2 Cyphomyrus plagiostoma
TATATATACACACACACATCTGCTTCTAGTCAAATCAGGAAGTTGTCTGGCCTGGTAACACTATCATTACCCATAATGAAGTACATACTAGTACTGTCACACTATTACACAGTGAATTATCCTGTGTAATGGTAATAAAGAATGATTTATACACATACATATACATTATATATATATAGTGGCTTTTGGCTGATACCCCCCCTCCCCCAGGAATGCGGCCTGCTCCTGTCTTCGGAGGGGGAGGGGCGCGGCTGCTACCCACTGGACGGTCACATCTTGTGCAAGAGCTGCAGCGCCCGCCGGATCCAGGACCTGTCTGCCAAAATCTCCACCGACTGCTAGTGCCGCCCTGACACCCCCGTTTGTGTCCTATTTCATTTCTGCTGAGGGACCTTCCTGCCCAGGAGAAGACGGTGCCCCCTACTGACCAAGATGTTACAGTTTAACTGGGCTACAAGACCATGAATGGGCACCAGACCATCTCAAAGTCATTGTCAGGCCAGCTATTCCACAAAAGCCTGGTCGTCACCTTCGGCTGCCTTGAAGTGGCCCTTCTGGTTTGTATATCTGGGGGTAAAGGGAGGCTGCGACCCTGCTGCCCATCTTAACGGCTGACCCTGCTCAGTTGCTACGTGGTTTTGTGTTTCCTGTCCTGTTCCTCTGCGCAGTTTTAATCTGCAGCCTGAAGGAGGCGCTGAAATTTGAGTACGACCCATTTCACATACAAATTTGTAGACCCACTAAGCAGCTGCTTCATAGATATTCAGTGTCCGTACAGGTGAAAGCCACCATGGAGGTACACCATGGAAAGGATTTGCATGAAGGAGCAAAAACTTCCTGTGCTGTATGTTGAGACGTGTTCAGCCTTTAGACGTAAAGTGTACATCCTGTCACTAGCCCCGGTCATGTGATTGTAAAGGTAGCTCCAGTGGCTTATGGGATAGGGCACTGTCTGCTGTTGGAATAAAGTCACAGAAACACCTTAAGGGGGGGTGCCCTGCTAATAATGGTCCTCTGAGCCTCACATTATTTTTATTATTTTTTTTTTTTGCTTCTTTTCCCATCCATGGCTTTTTTGTTCTGAATTTGGGATGAATCCCTCTCCTGGAGTGTAAAATGTCACTCTTATGTTTTTTTTTTTTCTCAGAACTTTTCAGTGGAATCTAGTGGGTGAGGAGCACTTTCTGACATGGAACATATTGAGCACTAAGAATGTACTTGGAACAACTTAGTGTAACTGAGATCCTTGTTTTCTACATTTAGAAGTGTAGAATATGAAGGTTTTCTTTTGATTGCCCAGTCATGTTAATGTCTGTTATTTTTTTTTCTCAGAGTCAGTTTATTTGTTGCTGCATTTTGGATAATTTTTTTTTGATTGTTTAATCCTTGGGCAGATGTGAGAGGTATACAGAGATCTGTGCTTTGGAAATGCCTTTACTGGACTGGAGTGATGAAATTGTTTCTTGTAATGGTGCGAAAGACCCCTGCCGATGCGAAAATGTTAAGACTGGAAGCTCAGGGAAGACTCTAGAACCTTCTGTGCCCTGGAATATTTCCCATCGAGATCTTTTTTGTTTGTAATTAATTGCATCTTTTTCATTGACATTATTTTGAGCTATGTGTTTTACTTTTAGTGGTGTTAATTTTGTTAGGTTTCTCTAGTACTGTGGTATATTTTTCTGCTCCCGCACTGACTGGGTGTTGTGTACCAGCAGCGCCCTTCCTTTCAATGGGGAGTGTAGAGTAGCGTCTGATGGTGTAGGACAGTCCACCGCTCTTGAGGCGTGCCTGTTCCCCATCATCTTCCAGAAGGTGCGCTCCCACCCATAGATTGTGTCTCATGGGCCTAACTTGTGGTTGACATGCTGCTCGCTACAGGGCTGAGGGCGTGTGTTTGTTCCCACATGAAGGACCTTGACCATAGCTGCAGGCTGATTGATGCCATTGTCTTTAGCTTTGTTTAAGTGGATTGTAGGAAGCTCCTAATAAAGCCATTCATTTTTATGCAGTGTCTTCAGGTCTTTTATGGATTCCTCATTTTCTTGAATACTCTCTCGTACAGTAGCTACCAGAGGTTAGTGATGGTCATTCTTTGCGATTACAGTTGCTTAAAACATGCCGTTTGCAATATCTTATACATCTCAAGCAGGTAACATACCAGACTCGCATAGGTCATAAAATAACTGACACAGATAACATCGCATAGTAGATTAACATGAGGTGTATGTCTTCCAGAAGAAGTTCCGGCAGCCAGCCTTGCGCTCTCGCTGAGACAGCGGCAGCTGACGTACCGCTTTCCGCTGAAACCCCAGTTCCTTCATCCCGGGCATGACCTCGTTATCCACCTGAGTCATTACACTGGATAAAATTTCCATCAACAGCATGTGGGATAAATCCTGAAAACAGACAAGGGTAAAAAATGCAAAACAACTAATCAGACACTGGATCACATTGGTTTCCAGGGCTGGCAGATTTATAGCAGACAATGTTAACAGTGAAGTAAGCCCAGAAAGGTATTTTAAGTATATCAATATTTATATAAACCTATTAAAAGTTTTGCTTCTAGGTTACGAGTACAACTCTGAATACCTAAGCCAGAATCATGGGATAAAGCGTGTTGGATTTTTTAAATTTAAGGTGGTATGCTGCAGCATTCAGTAGGAAATTGAGAATCACATTCAAAGAGAGCCTAACGACTGCAATGTAATTAAAAATCCTCATTTGCCAAATACATGATATATAGATTTTCTACACCACACACAACTTCCAGTAGCGCTCAACAAAATACCTGATGGAGACTCAGTAACTGTATATGCACTCATGTTGGCATGCAAAAGAACCCTGCAAATTCTGCCGTAAAATCAGGCTGGATCTAAAGTGCCACACTGGTGCTGTCTGTACACATGGCACGGCAGCACCAGTATTTCTCTGGTATTAGGTCAACCTGTTGCATTCACCTATAGCAGAGCTGTGGTTCGAGAGTAATGCATGGACACTCTAACGAAGGCAACTAACAAAGCTGCCATTGATAATGTGGATGATCATTCAGAAGTCTCAGGATTTCCTAGGACTTCCTCAGCCGTCGCTCCTATCGTTCGGAAAGCCCCCTCACCTGACTGTCTCCGGTGACTTCTGCTTGTGACATATCGTCCAGGACGTCTCTCTGTGGGGCCCCATTGACCATGGGCAGTGGGACCGATGCGAAGAAAGTCACAAGCAGCACCTGTACCTGAAAGCGCCACATCTTCTCCCTGTGGTGACCTGGGTATCTGATACGATGAAAAATCAAAAGTCAAAAGATACAGGGAACTCCTAAGCATTGGGGTTGGCTCCGTGCAGCCAGTTCTTTCTCTATATATACCCCTCTATCTGGCAAATGAGCAGACCTGATTGGTCGCGAGGGACTGCGGGGGTGGGATGAGTGTGAAAAGTGATGATGAGGATGGTGATCCGTCGTCAGGAAAAAGCCAGTGATGTCATGATGACTGACTTTGATTCTGAGAGGAAATAATACGTAACCATGAGAATGGGGTGCTGGGAGCTGTGTCAGTGCCCATCGCCTGCCCAAATAAACAGAGATGTGTTTCATTTAAGTTTAAGGTACTCTTGTAACTGTAAATAGACAGTGGATGAACTCTACGTCCATAACAATTAAGGCCTTCTGTGTGCCGGTAAGTCGCACGTGTCAATGTGAGATCGTCACCACTGTTAGTTGCTCGTGACAAGAAGTGACTCAAATGTTAATTGGCCTGCCTGCCCAGTTCCTGAGCTTCAACACCCCCACCCCTCACAAATTAGTGTCCCACTTAAAGGGCAAAATCTCAATGGAATTTAATGTAACATCAATGTAATGTATTTATATTCTAGATATGTGCGGAATGTTTTTCAAATTACCATTCTAAGACTTGCTCAAAAATTAAAAATGCCAAGAAGATATAAGGGAAAAGTTCCAGGTATAATGAAAAACCTTTTATTGAATAACTGGCTAATTATTTTCTCATTCTTGTGAGATTCCAGTAAATTAATAATAGAAGGTTTTGATTGGACTTCCTACAGAGATTGAGAAGACCTACCAGATTATCTGGGAAACATGATTTGGTTCTGACAGGGATGTCATGGAAATTTTGCCAAATTTCCAAGGATGGTACGGGAAATGAGTTGCTCTACCTCGACAGAAAACCCTGGAGCCCGCTCTTAAAAAAGGTTGCTGCATAAGTGACGTTTTTTTTTTATGGCTGAAACATGTTGGATTCATTACAAAGAACCTTCTAGTTCCATTTGGTTATACCTGCACTGATGGTAACTATTGTCATCAACAGCACCAAAGACAGGGAGACACCGACCATAAGAGCTGGCCAGGTGACCTTTTCTTGTGCTTCTACTCTCCTCTCCCACTGCGAACGCACTGCTTGTTCTGATAATTCAGCCCGGCAAACAGCTCCTGGCTCTCATTAACATTTTGACTGTAGAAAAGGCTGTCAGTGCCAGTGGCTGCACGCTGGCATGATGGATACAGCCGTGTGAGTTACTTCCACAGTCTCCTTAACTTCCACCTGCCCTTTATGGACTCTAGTAAAGGTCAGGCCATTTAAAAAGAAGAGTGCTTCTGGTCTGCATCATAGCACAACCTTATTTATTAATTTATATTTTCAAGTATAGAAATATTAAAACTATTTGAAATTATTGTTCAGAGTTCTCTGGAATCCTTTTGGAAAAAAAACAACACTTGGAGGCAGTCTTTGAAGGCACTGTCTCCATTTGAATTTGGTCCACTACAGTTTTGTTTTAATTACGTGAGAGCGCCTTAAAAGTATTATTTTGAATGGTCATAGACTGTTTGTGTGGGGACGAAAATGTTGTCTTTGCTTATTCCACCTTTATGCGCAACACCTTAAAGTAAATGAAAAAGGGACAATGAGCGATGATTGGGGAAGCGCTAGGACCTGGGAGAAACCCCTTCACTGGTTTCTCAGGGAAGAAAATCGTAGAGAAACAGCTGGGGTTTTGCCAACATATAGCTTTACAAAGTCAGGGTCCATAACATTTGGAAATTATATTTCCACGTTCAGAAATAGTATAAGGCTAAATCAAAATCACAAAAGTAAAAATACTATGCCAGTTTACAGATTTTGGTACTTTAACTAAATACAACATGAATACTACTTGCAACAGGCAAACATATTGACCACACATGATTTATCAGGAAAGATTGCCAGCGTACTTTCAGTAGCGTTTGTTAGAAAGCATACATCTGCATTTACCTACTAAGCCTATTCTAAGCACAGTTATTTCCAGCCCGGGAAAAAATACATGCCGGTGAAAGAAAGTCATTCCAGTGCATAGGACCAAAACACAGAAAATGCTCGGTCAACTAAAACATATCACAGAGTTGGACCAAAGGCATTAACATGAGATTGCGTGGCAGTGTACTTTAATTTTCTGTATAAATAGAGGTTAAACATTTAAATTTTATTTACATTATTCAGACAGCAAATTAATACCAATGGAAAACTATGTCAAGATTGAGGATGGTTAAATTGAAGAGTACTGTTACCCAGTAAATCAAACTAGTCGGCCAACAAGATTGTAAACAGGAAAGGGGAAGTTCAGCGGTTTTTGAAGCAAAAAAGAGAGAGATCGCTATGAGTTAAGATCGCTAAAACTTGCATGGGGATAAGACGAATCACGCGAGTTGGGAGAATTACCCAGTTAGAGGTGCTCTGCGTGCCGTCACACAAAGTGCGGTTAACAAAATGACAGAATTCAGCGTTTATCTGTTTCCGTGCGGCTTATGTTGATAAGTTGCTCGGCTGCTGAGCACTGAGCGTCGCTTTGCCCGGCGTGTACCACTGAATAGCATGCATGTAGCCGACTCCCGAAGTCCAGGTCCTTAGGGTTGTCGCGGCTGTATCGCGGATCTCCTGTGTGCTGATAGCTGCCCCGGGTTAACGCGCGGTGTTGCTGCGGTATCATGCGACGACATGGCCCTTGACAGAACGACCAGTCCCGGGATAAAGAAGAAGGGGGACAGCAAGGTGGCAATGTCGACACGCAGCCGTACGACTGCGGGGTCACCGCTGAATTGCGAAGTGTCGCTTTCTTTTCAGGACGAGCTGGCGGCGACCATACACGGTGCCTTCGAAGTGGCCGTAGAGATCGCCGTTTTGGAGATCACCAAGCTGGTCGGGCAGGCGCTCGGAGACGTGCGTGATCAGATGCACGAAACCCTGCGGGAGAACAAGACGCTGAAGATGCGCTTGCAGACGGCCGAGCAGCAGCTGGAGGCCTTGCGGTGCAGTTTGGGGGATGAGAGTAAAGGGAAGCTGGTGACGGCCACCCAAGCGCAGAAGCCCCACATCTCCAGCAAAGCGAAGGCAGCCAAGTCCGGCAAGCTGACCGCAGACAAAATAAAAGTTGCAACCCCGAAGGCTGCTGCCGACTCGATGAACGAAGCGCTACGGGAACCGTACGGCCTAGTGGCTGCAGACACCGAGTCTTTCCGTGAGATCCGTGAGGATGGGCGGGTATGCGCTCACCTTCTGGACCAGGAGTTACGAGACCCAGTAGCGAATCAGGTCCTAGGCGATCTCTCAGGTACGGTGCTATGGCCTTTCATTAACCGATAGTTTGTGGGATTTTTAAAAAAATTAGTTTGTATAATCAAGGCCGTAATTATACTTGGAGGGAACCCTCACCCCAGTACTCAGATATACTCACAATGCACCCCCCCCATATATTTATAATTACGGCCGTGGTCCCCCTCCCTGCCAATGCTGACTCCATGGTTACGGCCATTGATAAGCTCAATACCTCTCTAGTATCGTTTTTCCCCATCTTCCCTTTACACACAGTTAATAGTCTACTTATCTATTTCCATTCATAGAATGTCAAAATGATTTGCTGGAAGACTACATACTGTCCAGCTCTTGAACGTTAAACTGTTTCATCTCTCTGGTCAGTTACCAAGGGGAATGGTTTAAGCGAGGAGCCTGCAGACCACGTGGTGGCAGTGAAGCTGGATGGGGAGAACACGGATGATGCAGCCAGGCTGAACTCCTCATCCTCTTCCTCGTCTCTCTTTGTTGCCATGGATACTTGTGAAATCAAGCAGGTCAAGGTGAAGGAGGAGAAGTCAGACTCGGGCAATGCCCCCGAGTTCGAGTCTGGCTCCGACGAAGTGGCAGGGGATAAGTTTGAACCCGACACCCTCTCCCTGGTGCAGTCCAGGCTGCTGGAGGATTGGAGGCCTGAGCCCCTGGAGCTGGGCTCGGGCTGCGCAGCGGAGCGCTTTGCTCCCTGCACTAGCCGCTCCCTGGGTGAGTCTGCTGGGGTACCACTGGGGACGGTCTCCTGCGTATGCCTGCCATAGTGGGTCGTGGATTCTGATGCGCAGGTTCTAGTCCTATTGAACGCTTTAAGCTGAGCTCCGTCAACAAGAGTGTAGTTGTACTGAGGCAGAGTGTAAGCAATGAATATCACAGACAAAGGTCGTGCAAATCGCACATACACAGCCATGGGCAGATATTGACCCACTGCATTACCCCATCCTTCTGTAAATGAAATTCTGTACCAGGTAAGCTGGTGGCACATGGACTGTAGATGTAGTGTGTTTCTGAATATATTCCCACAGATTGGTTAGTTTGTGGTTTTTTTAGTTAACCAGTTTCCATTTGGTGCTTTCCTGCTCATCCACACATACTCCCCCCCTCCATAGGTGAACCTCCTGTCTCCAATACAGAGCCTGCAGCCCCAGACAGCTTTTTCCCCCCTTCGTTCTCGAACCCCTACCAGCCTGCGGATGCAGCGGCGGTGCCCGTCCCTCAGGAGCATTACAGCATGCAGGTGGGCAGTGTTAACCAGGCTCACGTCTGTAGGATCTGTGGGGAAGCATTCCACCTGCCAGGGGAGCTACGGCGGCACCACAGCCAGCGGCATAGCAAAGCGACGGCCAGGAGGGGGCGCCGGCAGGCCTTTCCGCCAGGCCGCAGCCCCTACCGCTGCTCCCAGTGCGGCCGTGACTTCAACCGCATGGAGAACCTGAAGACCCACCTGCGCATCCACACCGGCGAGCGGCCCTACGCTTGCACTGTGTGCGGTGTGCGGTTTCGGCACTCAGGAGCGCTCACGAGGCACTTTCGCATCCATACCGGCGAGAAGCCCTACGTTTGTAGCCAGTGTGGGAAGACCTTCCGCAACTGCGGGGGGCTCCGCTTCCACCAGCGTTCACACACGCGGGAGGGACTTGGCTCAGTCAACTGAGGGGGTGGGCACATGGTGGAGAGGTGGGCCTGGCTGAGAGAGGAGGAGAAAACGGGCATATGGGATTGCCAGAGCCACAGTCCTGTTGGGTTGAGCTCCAAATGCTTGTCAAACATTTGGTTCTGGAAAGTAAAACTCAACGATTTGACCGTAGGCCACAACATGGCTGAACGCCTGGTATGTCATGTAGCACCAGTGAAACGGGCGTCTTGATATCTGACTAGATTTTGAAACATTCTGCAGATTTTATTAGTTTTTTTTCCTATTTCGGAAATTAGAGGCTTAGAGGTAATTTAGAGGCAGCTGGACCTGCTGCAGGTATTCCAGCTGAACTTGAGCAGGCCTGGTGGTAATTTTTCAAATTAAATGATGTGATGTTACTGCTGTGATTAAGCCCACAGAACTAGGCATGTCAGTGTTCTGTCAGGTGTGTTTAGGAAGGTCTTCTAAATGTATATTAGACTTAAGATTTTATCCTTTTATACATTTTTACACACACATGGATGTTTCCCTGTACTCCTTTCCAGAATTCAGAAAGTTTCCTGAAAAAAAAAATTCTGTGGATATTCCTTTGTGTTTTATAAAGCTTTACCACTGAAACATTGAAATAGAAAATGTGTACATCCATTTGATTTGATTGCTCAAAGTAATAATAATACATTTTAGATTTTCTGGTTTGCCTTGCAGTTTAAAATGAACAGTTATACTCTAATTTGATGAATTTGAAGGAAAAGAGAGAAAGCTGTGGTTTGGAGCATTAGTTCCGGCTAATTTTGTTGTAGGGATTTCAGTTTTCTGTGGTATGTCTTATTACCAAGCCTAAACTAACATTTTAAAACTGTTTAAAACATAAGTTTACCCATTTCACTACTCTGCTTTCATGTGTTGTAAAATAATTACCCTCTCCTGGTCTGGTAAAATATCCCCAGCCAAATGTAGTATGAACACAAGCTTCCGCCTGCATGACCATCTGCAGCCAAAAAGCACATGTGGAGAAGGTAAGTTTGCACTACACTTTAGTATTGGTCTTCCATTTAGAGAAATATCAAAAACACATCTACACCCTTGTCTATCATGTATCAAGCTTCAGCTTTCTGTATGCTGCCATTATGCTGAAGAATCACACAAGCTTGAAATGATCGTGGGATACATGTAGCATAATAGATAATCAGCAGTATTGCTAGCTGTGTAGAAGGTCTGATCAGGCAGTCACCTTTCTAAAACAAAGGCTGTGCCAGTTAATACACACAATCACATTCATGTTAATGTAATCTTTTTATTTTACATTAGATATATGTAAAAAAAAACAACAGTACACTATCACATCATAAAGTGTGTGTGTTTAAATTCCTACAGAGATTATCTTGCAGATACGGAATTGTTGTTTCTAGATGGCGATGGCTTCAATTCCCTTTCCTTAAGACTGGATGGGTTTGACATGCGTGTGGTGATCACTGGGCTTTGTGCTTCTCCCATTGCTCTGGTGTTAGTGTCTTCTGCTCAAAGGCATGAATGTCCTTCAGCTCTTCAGAGAGGCAGCTGTTCACCATCCTAAATGATGAGGAAGACCAAAGAGATCATGCCAATGAGCCCTTCAACCAATCAGCCAGCACCCCTGGGATCCCACACCTTTGTTGTCTCGTTACTCTGCACTCTCTTCAAGTTAATGTTTTTTTCTCATTATTTACATCCACATATACCTTGAGATGCAAATCACACAGTCCCTCATCATGCCTTCTGAATAACTGCATTTGCTTGTTTACTTTTATCTCCATCCCATTTTTTCTCAGTCATCTCTGCACTGACTATTCTGTTTATCTCCTTACCTTTGTCTCTGCAAAAGTGTTTTGCCCTCAAACTCTGGTGACACCACTAGTACCTTGAAGCTGGTAGCACATCTGTTCGCAGTTGTATCTTCCACTTCCTGTTAGACAAGATCATTTTATAATCTGGCATTGTGCATAAATAATGCCAGATAATTTTAATATATATGACATATTTCCCAAAGCTGCAACAAATATTTGAAATGGCTGACAGTTATATGCCATGTGAATTGTGCAAAAAAAAATCAGTATGACAAGAGCACTTGAAACGTAAATATACCGAGCATTGGAGATTTCCATCAATTGACTTGAATTAGCTTGATAGCTTGAAATAAATTTAAGTAATGTGGATATTTAGTGAAATAACAGTAGCTAATTTTCAGTGATAATGGTGTTTTCCAATCTATGTTGGAACCTATGTACACATTTCCAAACGACAACTAGTTGTTTACATTTACCTTTTTTTGATGTAATACAATTATTCATTATCTAGCATTCCATAGCCACATCCGTAAAATATACAGTAGCAGACATGTTTCAATTATGTATATACTTATGCATACATCTTTAAATGATAAAACTGACTGCGTTTTAATCTAAACACATATTTCACTAAATATTTCAAATTCCATTCGTTACATTCAATGGACACCATATTTTAACCACATCACTTCAGTCAGTCAGAAGATTTAGGCGTTTCAGTATATAGCTTATTCACTAAACACACATACCACATGCACTGCTCCAACGCCCGTTGTCAGTTTGTTGCGAACGTGATCTGCTGTTATTTCCATGCTTTAATGAATAAATCGTGTGTTACTATTAAAATGTCCTCTGATATAATAGCAAAGGCAATATCACATATCAATCTACTCGCCGGTTGAGGAAGTTCCAGAAAGAATCATCAACTGGCGACTTCTAAGACGGGCCTTAAACAGTACTATCCAATAGTAACCCACGATGTTCAAAACAGACCGTCGCGTTCCTACCGTAAACCAGTCAAATGTCCTCAAAGTAGAATAGGGCGGGGCTAAGAGGGTTTCACACCAACCAAAATAAGACTTCTTTGTTTGGGTCCTCTTCTTCTGAACCAGTCTATTTTTGAGCGCCTGAATAAAATTTCTGGATAGATTTTTTAAAAGATACAATATTTTATGTTATTATTTATTTACTTGCGAATTTATAAAAGAAAAATAATACTTTATAGATATGAAAAACATACTTATGTTTTCTTTGAGAAAACCCGCAAACTACTTTATAATCAGGCAATGGAAGAAACAGACAAGCCCACAGAATGTATTTCGAATGGATCAGCCGGGTGCACTGGTAAAATGTTGTTTAGTTAGCGAATTCATTTTGACCTAACAGTTGGTGTGTGTGCAGGTTTGTACTGATTTCAAACTGTGTCTGTTGTTCAACTTTATTAATATATAAATGACTTTCAAAGTATAAGTATAATTCATGGGTCATAACCTCAGATGAAATATCATTCTCGTTGGAAAAAAGTAATAGAATATCGGTATCATGCAGGGTTGCTAAGTTTGGTCAGCTGGCTAGCTTGAGATTTTCAATTCAAGTCTGCCTACGGATTTACATGCGTATAAGAGTTATTTTACCTTGTAAATAGTCTGTATGGTTTGCAAACTACTCCAGCGCTTCTGATGCAACTAATATTAGGTTTTTAATGGAATAATATAGATTTGACGTAAGATTTTTTGCGTGAATCTCAAAGCACGAGTGTCACGCCAGATGCATGCAAGTTGGCAGCCCTGAGTAAGATAAGTACATGACTTGCATATTTATGTTCCGTTCAAATCACGTTTATATACATCACATACTAGCACAATTTATGAGCAAGTTTATTGACTGATGTCACTTATTCATTATTTAAAAGGTATTCAGATATTTCTCTCTAATGCTGCAAAATAGTGGTGACCTGATTCACATGGATGGTGTTTTACTATTTATTGATCTGGTGATTTAGTTTTTTGTTGGTAGATGTGGTTATTCTGATAAACGTCCCACTGTCAAATACGTGTATCTGATCTAATCGAGTTTACTAGAATACTTTACTAAAGGCATGACTTTAAAAACATAACATTATTCATTTGTGTTTATTAGTGCCCTAAGATGGTGGTGGAAGTGGAGAGCTTCTTCGGGGTGTACATGCTGTATTGTACAAACCCGAAGTTTAAAGGTCGCATCTACATCGGATTCACCGTGAACCCAGAGCGCCGGATCGGGCAGCACAACGCCGGGCGACACAAGGGAGGAGCCAAGAGGACGAGCGGCCGCTGGCCGTGGTAAGGAGCGAAGCAGCGACTCCGTCCGAGCAGCCTGTGTGTTATAAGCATGGCTTCGTGGAGCCAAGGAACCAGCTTTGATGACGTTTTTGATTTTATTGATAGTATTAAATACCTCAGAAGAATTTTTAAATATTGATTAAACTTTCTACCCATTGTTATTTTTTTCCCCCACGATGCCCGTGATGTCTAAAATATGGTTTCTAAGGAAGGGTCATGTTTTTTTCTATGACTTTGTGCAGGGAGATGATATTCATCATTCATGGCTTTCCTTCTGACATTGCAGCTTTAAGGGTAAGTGTTCCTTTCACACCTTTCACCAGGTTTTAACTTGCAGTTTGGTGGGACTGAACTGTGAAAGCCTGTTCACTCAAAGTTTTCCCTATTGTTGAAAATCCACTGTCTCTCCGTATCACTGTCCAGTTGTTTTGTTTATGAGTCTTTCTGTGTCAGCTGACTGCTAGTCTGCTCCACTCTGCTTTTAGTTTGAATGGGCGTGGCAGCACCCGCACTCCTCCCGGCGCCTTTCCCACGTGGGCCGCCGATCACGCCGCGAGTCGAGCCTCCAGTTCCACTGGCGCGTGCTGTCACACATGCTCCAGGTGGCGCCGTGGAACCGGCTGCCCCTCACAGCCCGCTGGCTGCGCCAGGAGTACCGACTGGAGTTTGAACCCGGGCTTCAGCCTCCGCTCCACGTGCCCGTGGCCTTTGGCAGTGTGCGTGCCAAGAAGCAGCAGCCAACAGAGCAGTCGCGGGGGGAGGAGGGGCCAGGAGAGAGGTGCCACCTCTGCCTGGACGTGGTTAAGGTGAGTAAGGAGCGGAGCCTTTGTCTAGGCTAAGAAAAACCTGCTCTACTGGATGCACAAGATCAGAATATATACATCAGTCTGCTGAAAGGATCTAAAGGTACAAATTACTGAGTGAGGTTTTTTTTTTTTTTGTACTCTTCCTTATGTGACTGTAGAACTAAAATCTCACATTGCTTTTGCCTAAGGTTTTCTGCTAGGCCCTTACACCCCAAATCCTCCTCTAATGTGAACCGACACGTGCATTTAACATGTGAAAAAACAAATTCTGTATTTATTTTAATTACTGGGAGAAGCTTTTGGATCCAGTGTAATTTTAGACTAAATTGTGTAAGTATAATGTGTTCCTGTTTGCTTTTTTCTTACCTTGCTGAACATTTCTCATTTTTCAGGCTACAGACAGGGTGTCCTGTTTCCATCCTTCTTGTGAGATGGTCGCTCACCTCATCTGTTTGGCGAAGCACTTCCTGAAGTCTGAACCTTCCCATCTACTTCCTGTGGAGGGGAAATGCCCAGGCTGCCACCATTCTATGCTGTGGGGCAGTCTGATTCGCCACAAGACCGGCTGCTATGGTGACCTGGAAGAAATCTCATCGTCGGCGACATCTCGGGTGAGTGTTCATTGCATGATGGGATCTAGAACGTTTTCTTATGGGTGGCCTCAAGGGGTCTTTGTGTTGTTTTCTTTTAATTCCCTTGAGGTTGAAAGATGTGGATTTGATTTGGATGAAGTGAAGATGAATTTATACCACAGATTCATCAACAAGTATTTTTGCGCAACGTAGGCGTTAGCTGGACAGCGCATGAGACCGTTTCAGAAGACGCAGCTGCGTTCTCTGTCCTCTCATTTGCTGGTTTTCCTTGTGCTTTACAGGAACATTGGGCAGATGGACTGCAGATGTGATCGGCGACCCGCCGGAATCCACCCGCCGACTGGTAGCTCTGCCCGGCTTCCATTCAGAATCCACGTCTCCGTCCCGGAGCGTTCGTCATTTCTGTCATTCAGGGCATGAACTCGCGCTGCCCACGTGAAGAAGCTAAGGGTATTACCCCTCTTGAACCCGTGGAAGAAGGAATGATCATTTTCGGATTAGTACCTCATCTTCAAGTAAGTTTCCTCAAATGTGTCGCTCAGCAGTTTATGGACTCTGTCTGTGATGGGAAGGACACTGGTTCCAATCCCAAGGTTGACAGAGTGATGTCACCGTTTGGCTCCTGACCAAGGCCCTTTACCTGAATTCCTCCAGGGACTGGCGGGCCCGGCTGTCTCAGATGTGCTTCACTTCACATAGAAGCATCTGCTAAACAAATAAGATACAAATAATTTGGATTTTTTAAAAACCATAACAGCTGCTGTTCGAGTTAAATGTGGAGGTGCATTCTTCAGTGGAAATAGTTTTGTTTTTTTCTTAAAGGAAGAAAACTTTTTAACAAGGTTTTAAATTAACAATAAATAAAATGGCCAATGCCAGTTTTTATTTAAAGTGGACTTGTGTTATATTGTAAATAAAAGCTGCGTATTGCAGAAATGTCAGCTACATGTAGTTAAATAATCAGTGTTTCTGGACTGTGGTGTGTCATCATACTTTATACAGAGGTGCTGGGTCTCCACTGGAAGCTGGAATATACAGTGTGTGGCTCAGTGGGGTAGGTTCGTGTGCCTGTTTTTAGAAGGTTGCTGGTTCAAATCCCAGGGTCAGCAGAGTGATTTCACTGTTAGGCCCTTGCTCCAGGGATTACCTGACCATGCTTTCTCAGTTGTATGTTGCTTTACGTAAAAGCTAAATAAATGTAAAGGAAAATAAATATATATATTACACACACACACACACACACACACACACACACACACACAAATGTACTTATGGGCCACGGATCACCCTGACATACTCTGGGGAGTGGGACTGCCTTTACACAGCACTTTGTGTACTGACTTAAGCTTGGGGGACGTGGTGGTTCAGGGTGTCATTTGATTCAGTGACCCATCAATGGGTAAACCTTTATCAATTAGCACAAATGCTGCGCCTGGGTTATGTGGCTTTACCTTGATTTACCAGTGAACAAAAAGCTCCCACAAACTGAGTGTGAGTCTGTGAGACACTGGGATGGGAAAATGGTCTTATGTTTAACTTTTACACACTTGTGTATTTCTTATTTATGCCTCCTGCTGCCGTAGGTTCCAAAACAAGGTCACTATGAAGCAAACTAGGAATTCTCCAGTTCCCTAATGGAGCAAGTGATGCCTGAAAAAGCCAGGATTGTCCTGCTCTTACCAAGGAGACCAAAGCTCAGGGCATAGCCATTAGAGAGAATAAATGCATTTATTACATTCCCTTTGCATAAGATGCTGACATTGAAAACAATGCAAAAAATTCAGATCACAGTTTTGTACTTCTGTAAAATGCACAACCCCCCCGAATGAGAAACAGTCCCCAGAGGCTGGTGATAAATCAGGGTTCCTTCCTGCCTTTTGGATGATTGGGAGTATCTGTCTTACTCGCATATAACCAGGTGAGGCTGACTGAATGAGCATTCCAAACTGATGGAAAGACTTGGACTTGAGGGCAAGCACTCTTGATTTGGACCTTATGACTCGAGAAGACTTGAGGTTATGGTCCCCTTCTGGGCACCATAACCTTAATTTTAGAATTTCAGTGTACATTAATTCCTGGCTGTCTGTATTTTCATTTGGCTGAATGCAAGGTCTCCTGAGAGTTTGTTGGAAAGATGCATCATTCTCTGCCTAGACATGGATGGAAAAACTGTGTGAGGACAACCTTGAGTGGAC
Organism: Cyphomyrus plagiostoma; assembly: GCA_019775915.2. NCBI lineage: Eukaryota > Metazoa > Chordata > Actinopteri > Osteoglossiformes > Mormyridae > Cyphomyrus > Cyphomyrus plagiostoma. Next base: position 26,484,789 of record JABFEA020000002.1, read on the forward strand.
ACTTTCTTTTACAAATTTGATGACTTGTGACTCGACAGCAAAAAATTATGGAAATACTTTGACTCAAATTGTACTTGAGGGCAAATGACTCCAGACTTGACTCAGACTGCAATGTTTTGACTCGAGACCTGACATTCCCTGGAACCTGGATGATGTTTTTCACAATGTTATCTCTGCCTCTCTTTGCAATAAAAGCTCACTTTTGTGATATGGGAAAAGAGCCTTTGAAACCCTTACAATGGGTGGGATTATGATTGAGTAACAGACTAGGAACCTGTACTGTGGTTAGAGCAGGAAGTGACAGAGCTCCTCTGCCAACTCTGTCATATAATGCTAAAATCCCACATTGGCGTTTAAGGAAAAGCTGGGAGATGGCAGATATAGCATTTTATTAATTAAGTATTAATAAGCAGTATATTTTTCTGTATCACAGTATGCTGTTACTAATGTAAACGGTTTGATGCTGGTTTCATTATGTAAGAATTCATTGGTGTTACTCCTGTACCCTTATTACAATTGTGTTAGTTACTTATGTACCATAATAACTGATCACATTATACTTATGTGGTGTTAGTGGTTGGTCAAATGGTTAAAATAGATTAGTTAGAGTATGTGATGGTTACATGAGGAGGTATTAGGTAACTAGGTAGCAAGATTAACACTGTGAATGATGCCCATGACATGGCTGAGATGGTCCAGTGACATTGTCTTTCTTGGGTTAGCATCCCACCGTGTGCAGGCACACTCAGATGATGCACAAAGCCACCTTCTCCATGAGCTCTGGCCTGGTTCAGCCTGATGTCCACCTGACGTTCCTCATTACTGCTGAGGCTGGGGCGCGTTGACGGTGATCACTGGCTGAAATGAGCACGACAACCAGAAACACATGATGTCCAATGTGAGTTAAGGACGACCTATGCCATTTCACTTTCAAGCCTTGCCAGTACAGCCCTGTATCCAGTCTGGAAGCATAGCTCCTTTGTTTCTGTTAGGTCTATATTAAACAAAAAACTGTACAAGGTCAACTGCCTTGAGCCTTTCATCCACTTGTCTGCTGATCCATCACTGTTGACTGTGAGACTTAAGGATGAAGCAGAAATAAAAGCCAAAAACAGCGTCTTCCCTTAATTTCGCAACATGATCTATGAGCTTTACAATGGACCCCCGAGTCTGTTAGTCTCAAAGATCGTTTGCTCTGGGCTCCCATGTTCTACTTATATACCGAAGCATAAGCAGAAATTATGTGAGGTGCATCTGAGGTGCATCTTGAGAACTGTCTACAAAATGAGTTACTTTCACCACTTTTATCAGTGTTTTTCAAAAATAGAGACTTTGCAACATCATGTTTTAGTCGTAGGAAATTTATATGTATGCAAATTATAGAGCAGTAATGTGAAGACTGACACATACACTCTACATAGAGCAAAACATGGCGTGTGTTTGCTCAGGCACCCCGACTTCCCCATCCTCACCATCTTTGATTTGGGGCAGCAGCAGTCCACTACCTTGCAGCAGTAGGCGGCCAAAGTGGCGCTGATGGCCACGAGAGTTGTGTTCACCAGGAAGCTGTTTGTGTTGAAGTGGTCGTAGGCATCCTTGGCACAGGAGGGAGGCATAACATGAACAGCGAATGACGCGTACTCTTATATATACACACCTCGTGCTTCTGACCAATAGTCTCCCCTCTTGTTAACACCCCAGCTGTTAGTGGCAGATTCAGTCATCCGGCCCCTACGACAGCCACGGTCAAGCACGGTGGGTAAACCAGTAAAGAGCTCAGCTCACACTCATCATCTGACAAGCCTTGGTGATGCTTGAGTTGTGCTCGTGCATCCAGCAGAACTGTGGCCCCATGGCTATCGTCATCTTGCCCGCGCAGACGAACATGTTGCTGATGGACGCCAAACACGCCAGGACCTGCAGGCTCAAGCAGGCCTTCACCTTTGTGGAGAGGAACGCGTGGAGATAAGAAGCCACACCATACATCTTCTTCAAATGTGACCATCTGCATGCTTGTTCCCAGTATATAAAAAAAATTACAGGAAGAGCATTTGAAGGACTTACTGTGGGCAGATGTAGATTCTTTGCTGCGATGGCCGTACCCCCAGCAATCATGATCTACGGCATGGAGTGATTGTTTAAAGGCAATAAACTGAAGCACTTTGATTTCTCAAGTTAGTTCTTACCCTGTCTTGTAGAATTTTGATTGAGATTCAAAAAAAATTCTGTCAACATTTTTTGCTCATTTAACTCACCCTCTACTCTTTGTAAACACAAACTCCATGAGGGAGCCCCAATCAGATGTGGTGCTGCTTCTATATCGTACTAAAGAGTTTGAGTCATCAATGCCGATAATCACGTTGAATTGTGTGTGTGTGTGTATGTCAAAGCATTTACTTGCAGAAAACTAAGGACTGTAAGGAAAGAGAAATAATACTTCAAAATTAATAAATATAATCTTTAATAAATACAATCTAAAGCAACGTTTCACATTGTAATAATGTTGTTGTTGTGATCATTTTTGGTAAAATGCCCTTACGGAGTAAACCAGCAAGAACTCAACACTGCACGCTCCCTTAGAAACCATGCAGATACGTACGAAAACAGAGCCAACGATGACGGCGTAGTCTGAATGCTGCAGGCTGATGTCAAAGTTAAGGGTGATGATAGACAGGCATATCTGAAACAAGCTGAATAGGATCTCAGAGATCTAATGGGGGAGAAAGGAATAAACACCAGCAAAGGAAATTTAGAATTATACAAGAAATAAAGTTGTAGGTAAATTCTGTAGGCGATGCATGTGGCCACCTTGCGCACCAACTTCCAAGGGGCACTAACTTACCCTGTCCGGGACAAAGTGAAATTGTCAGGCTTGCAAAACAGGTACAGAATGTGGGACACCCATCTCTGAGGGGGGCGCCTACATGCCAGCCAAATAGCCAAATTCGCTTTGTGGGGCAGCTATTATGTTCCAATTTTGGTGACCAAAGATAACCATCCATAACCATCCACACAACCAAATTGTTGACAACACGACGACCAATTTTTCAAACTGAAGAACCAGAAGCTATCAGAGCTCAATATTGCAGAAGGACAATGAAGCACAGAGACATGTTATGTAAGTTTTATCACCGCTACATAATGGATACGCAACGTGAGCATATAGACCAGGGGTCTCCCTCCTTATTGACAGTGAGAGCAACTTCTTCAAAAAAGATAATCTGGGCAGCTACATGTTTGATACAAGATTAGGCCTATATGAACTGTGGGTGGGTGGGGGACTTGTGAAATATAGGTTTGCGCAAGATACATACATATGTGCTACTATGACTACTAGTACTACTACTAATAATAATAATATCTGTGATTTACCAGTTATTCGTTAGCATCCTGCAGCCTACCTTGCGCTAGACTGTCAGCTTCCTAGCATAGACTCACTGCTCATGAACGAAAGGCTCACTTTTCATTACCGAAGTGGGTTAAGGTGCTATCTAGACCCCAGAGACTGAAGCACCTGTTTTATGAGATATATGAGGCCTATAATTATTATTATTTGTTGGCCTCATTATTTAATGTACAATTTATCCACATAAAAATGTTACCTATTCTATGATTATGCTTATTTAGTTTAATTTTACAAAATGAAACAATGAACAGTGTATTTCTAGGACCAACCCTACTTGCGATAATGGAATATGTAGCGTACTGTATAAAATCCATTTATTTATTTATTCTAAAAAGTCACATTTAGATAATTTATCATGACGCAATTTTCAGACCAGTGGTCAAAAAGCCACTGATTTCCTAGTTAATCCATGAAAATACCTTTTTGTATGAGAAACCTAACCTAGAAATCAAGTGTGAACACAATGTCCCGCTTGCTGTTGCGTAATTGTTAATGTGCACTTAAAATTCTATTTGCCAACATTTCAGTCGAGGCTGTGGATGGAGATGTATTGAAAATGACCTCATCCGGCAAAACAGGCCAGTATTTACTGGAAATTAAGCAAATGGAGTAAAATACCAATTACATGTTGATTAAACATTAATTAGTAATAGTACAGAAATGCACAAACCCCGAGAGCTTTGGGCTCGGACTCCAAGTACTTATGAATTTGATGAGGGTCCTTTTGGAAGGTGACGACCACAAGTGGTCCCTCCTCTGAGACACTAGCTTGGGGTTGATCGGTGGCAGATAAGCGGTCCAACTTTATTTGTTCGTTTGTTTGGACAAAAAGAAGAAAAAAAAAGTTATAGGCCATGACAAATCACTGTACCGACAAACCCTTATATATCACGCAAAACACACGGTTACAATTCAGGAAACAAAAATTATTTACATGGTTTAAAATTACGATATACACTGAATTATGCTGGGAAAAATGCGTTGAAGTCGTCACTAAAGTATAAATATTGACATTAGTGTGTTTACAGACCTCATCCATGGTGTACAAATGTCCAAAGACCTGAAATAATGAAACAGTAAAAGTATTTTATTGCAAATTTTGTGCATCTGAATTGATTGCTGACAATTGTGAAAGACATAACGGTTTCTACATTCGCATTAACTTAACAGATCCTTTGTCCTAAAACAAGATTTAAGAACTATGAATGCGACATGTTGGTTTGACTTTGATTACCTTCTCCAAATGAAAGATCCCAAGCAAAATATAATGTCCGATTATTAGGAGCTAAGACGTGCACCGTTTCTTCCCCCCCCCCAAAAAAAAACAATGCAGAGGCGCCCTAGTTACCAACGCCCTTTGCACTTTTTCTCCGAGTCAATCCGTTTCCGCTTACCGGGAATCTGACTCCAAAAATGTGCATATCCTGTCGCAACCCACGCATTCTGCGTGCCCGTCGCTCTAATAAACAGCTACGCAATTCGCGTAGAGTAACTGAACACTGTGTTTTAAACATTTAAAAAGATTCTTTAGAGTTTATACAAACCAGACTTAAGTTGGACTGAAAATATATAATGTCATTTCTGCATTAATTCATTGCAGATTAGCCTGCTGAGATGTTGTAGCCATGTTGCACTCAGGGTACAAACCTTCCCATATGGTGGTAAAACGACAAACTTTACACAATCTTATAGTCTATTTTAGCAGAAAGGACCATGTTAAGCTGCAGTCATCTGTAGCTTAAGGATGGCTGGAGGAGATATAAACCAACAGAAGACTAGTTTATTCAGATTTTTAATTGTGCACACCGATTAAAACAATGATGTAACATTTCCAAGCTATAAGTAACAAACAAATTACTTAATTAGTATTAAAATTTGGGAAAAAAAAAAAAAACTTCCCTTTAGTCCCCTCCTCTCTCCATCTGGAGTCAGTTGGCATTGGACCTTTGATTCCATAGCCTTCACTCAAGTACTGACCCACAGAAATTCAGCTAACTGCCTGGTGTATAGATGTTCTGCACAGTACACATCCATCAAATAAGACAGCATCAGCTGATAGATGGTAGGGATGATTCGAATCATATTTCAGAACACTTTCCCTAGGATGCAGAATTCACTCCCATGGAACTTTCGGAGTTACATTTCTGTTAGCAACAGTGTCATGCTTGGAACTGCAGAACATAGATATGAGGATTGGGTCTTCGGCCTGGTTTTTGGTGCTGGATAAGCAACTCTAAAGGGGGCAACACAACATTAAACACCAAAGCTTTGAGGGTGGCTCAGCCCTCGTCTCAGTGACGCTGTTCTCCCTTTAGTTCTCAACATATCAGTTATTTCTCATCCTTAGTTCATCATCACTCTGTGAATTAATCATTTGGGTAGTAAGAATGACAACAGGGTAGGAGAACAGGATTGGAAAAACACTGGAGAAATAAAGTAAAATAAGCAAGCCAGCAAATCTTAATATAAAAATATGCATGTAAATGACCCAGCACAGGAAAGCAGTTTTCATCACATAAATTTCCCCAGTGTGTGCGAGCAGAGCAACACTGAAGCCAGAAGTGATGGTGTGCAAAATGAAAGACTTAAGTGGCACCGAATGCACGTCAACTAAGGGTGCTTTGCACCTGCCCTCCGATTCATGTCAGAGTTCAGGTCATACACAGCATTTCACATGCTAGCCTGTCTCAAGAGCACAGCCCGAACATTCAGAACATTCTGGAAGGCCGGTGTTTTCTAAACCAGTGACACATGTGGATGCCACAGTCCTGGCAGTGGAGGCATGTCTTGTTCAGCGGTGACAGGGTGGAAGCTTTGGTTGTACTGTGTACCCAAAGGACTGAAAGCAAAGTACGGTAGAGGGGGCCAAGGGAGGGGGATGGAGAAGGATCCTTGAGACAAACATCACCATTAACCCCCCCACCACCACCACCACCTGTCAATTTGGGAGGTGCTCAATAATACAAAAAAAAAAAAAAGTACTGCTCTCATACGACACATGAAGGAACATTTACCGCAACACCCTTAGTAACTATGTAAACAAAATTATAGCAGACAAGATACACAGACAGAAAGGTGCTTTATATATGAGCAGCAAGAAAAAAAACCACTCTGATCAGCGGCAACAGAAGGATAAGGGATGGGAGTTGGGATGAGAGCATCCATCTGATCAGGCTCACAGGGCCTCAGCCCGTTAGAGAGCCTGATACCCATCCGTCCTCTTCTTCCTGCCGATCAGGTAGACCACAATGACAATGACGATGAGGATGATGAGGACAACGGCCACGACTATGGCGACAGTGTAGTCTGGCTTGTCAGCGGGACAGTTGTCAGCTGCAGGAAGGGGCAGAGATGGAGATGGAAGACATGCAGACCATGCTTTTGTAGCACAGCTCCAGCTCAGCCGATGCGAACTCAGCCAATGATACGTGACTGCGGCTCAGCTCAGAGTACACCTTAAACCGGATTCAACCGGATCGCAGAGTCGGCCGTCTTTCACGTGGCGGTCTGTCGAATTCTTAGTCAAGCTTAATTTGGACTCTGAGGGCAATTTTAGATGAGCGTTTGCTTTGATTTAAGAATGAAGAATAGCAGTCTTTTGAAAATTAATCTTAATATTAAATGAGCTATCCAAGCATCACAGAGGAAACTCACAGCTTTTAAAGTGTTAGTGGCTATGAGAATTCTCTTCAATAATAATCACAATAAAACCGCATTAAGCAACGGGGCAAACACTTACGTAAACCAAAGTCTCCGTTGGTGAAGTTGAAGGCCTGCAACCTCAGGCTAGTCATCTCCAGAAAGTAGCCAGAGCCCATGAACAGTGTCATATTCTTACAGGAGTAGGAATGGCCAATAGTAGTAGGGAGGAGATGCAGTGATTGATTGCTGACTGAATTTTGGGTGGGACCTGCAACAACAGGGTTGCAAAAACTGTACAAATTTTCTTTTCGCTACCCAAACCATTCTGCACTATATGCAGATCAATAATCAATGTGCACAAAGTAAAACACCACCTGGAATAAAGCATTGGAATAAAGTTCATAAAAAAAAAAAAGTATTTCATGTCCAGTAAATTGCACTTTAGTGTTAGTGCGGTACAGATGGATGAACAAGTGTTTAATATTGAAAAATGTCATTTTATCTTTATTTTATTTTTGAAGAGGAATTGTATTTAATGATCATTAGATTTGCATTTGATTTACCTGAGGGCAAGATGGGGTATTTCACATCGAATGCGACCTTGGTGATGTAGACGGACTTCTCGCTGGAGTTCTGAGAGAGACACATAACACAGAGCACTGAGGAGCAGGCGAATGACCCAGATGCAACACTGATAATCAGGCCGAGGGGAGTGACCATGCGAGATCTGCTGTAACCAAACGTCGTTTCTGCCACCATTTTAATTACCTTAAGCCAAACAGCTCTGTGGATAATGTCAAAACAAGGAGAGTACTGTGATAAAAGTTGGCTTTACATTGTGTAGTTAAATGATGCACAATAATTCTGAGTTGCCCACAATTTTCAGAAATTTATACAGCCCCAGTGACAAGCAAAGGTACCCTTTTTTCTGAGAATGTACATATTTCATCTAGATGGCCCCCATTTAGAAGTGAGACTTTTTGAACAACTGGACATTGATTGGCTAAACTCCATGCCTGTAAACCACCAGCTGTAAATATTAAAAAGTGCAGTGAAAGAAGCTTCACCACTTAAAAATAAAAGTTCTTCTTTCATTAAATCTGCCCTTCCGCACCTTCCCAAAAGCTGTACTTTAAACATCTAGGCATGGCAGCCCTTCCTCTCACAGCCAGACCATCCACATGGCTTGTATAAAAAAAAAAAAAACACAGACCAGGTCTCCACCAGCCAGCATCGAACTGCCCATGGACACCAGAGAGCTCTTACCTTCTGGAACAGCAAGGTAAGTGTTCCCTCTGGGAATGACAGGGTGAAGTTTGAAGTGGTGTCTGTACACTCTCCAACGGGAACTGTCTTGTTAGGCTGGATGATAAAGCTACCCTGGTTGGGGATGGGGGTCGTCAGTACACACTCACCTCACTCATGCACACACACACACGCGGCATCTGCTTAATACGTCTGGCTGCTCGCTACAGACAATCTGCTTTTGTGAGCATAAAACCACATTTTAAGAAGTAGAGCTATACAGAAGACAAGAAAGTCATTTACTTTTAAGCATGTTACTTTATATAGAAAACTGGTCTGCATGTCAGTGAATGGGCTGTCATACCATTTTGCTGGGTTTGGAGCTGGTCTGCAGCTTGATCTGTATCGCCATAGCTGCCTTCCCGCACATAACGGTATCGTTCTTAACGACGTAGTTGCCAACTGTCAGGTTGGTGGGGGGGGTGGGACTTGGTGGTGTTGGGGCGTGTGTGGTGGTGGTGGTGTTGGGCGCGTGTGTGGTGGTGGTGGTGTTGGGCGCGTGTGTGGTGGTGGTGGTGTTGGGCGCGTGTGTGGTGGTGGTGGTGTT
>JABFEA020000002.1:26529702-26539718 GCA_019775915.2 Cyphomyrus plagiostoma
CCCCCCCGTCTGTAGTGCGTGGTCTTTGCTGGGCAGCTGAACTCCATCACCAGCCTGGTCACCGTGTTCTACCTGCTGGCCTATGCCGCAGTCGACCTGGCTTGTCTGGCCTTGGAGTGGGCATCTGCCCCCAACTTCAGGTAACCTCCGGGGTTGTCACCGCAGCCCTCCACCTTGTTCGCTCATGAGAGCCTCTACCTCCCTCCTCTTCGCCTCAATTCATGCTCTGTTAGCCTGTCTCTGTGAAGCTGGGCTGCGTACGTATCCAAACTGAAACCGTAAACTTGGTTTACTTCTCCATACATGAGTCGGGCTTCTGCGTTGCTCCCTCTTCCCCCGTCTTCCTCCTGACTTCTCAGCTTTTCTGTCTCTTCCTCTCTCTCCTGCTCAGGCCTACCTTCCAGTTCTTCTCCTGGCACACCTGCCTGCTCGGCATCATGGGATGTGTGGTGATGATGTTTGTGATCAACCCTGTGTACTCCTCAGCCAGCATCGCCCTTCTGCTGCTGCTGCTTGTCTTTATCCACTACAGAGCCCCAACCAGCAGCTGGGGTTACATCAGCCAGGCGCTCATCTTCCACCAGGTATGCCGTGACTGAGCCACACGGTTTTAACTGCTTAAACACACTCCCACATGATTACTAGCCAGCCTATAACACAAAGTCAACACCTACTTTTCTGTAAGGGGCACGTAGCTGTGTCCACTACTGTAAATGAATTGAACACCTCTGATATTCTACCTGATTAGACATATAGTTGCTCTCAGAGCTGTTGAGACCTGAACCAATCCTACCCAAAACTTAGAATCAGGGGCAGCCCAAGACATAAGCAACCTAAGAGGCTGCTTAAAGCCCATTGGCCACCAGGGGGCCCCCATCGCATCAGCCTGTAAAAATGGAAAGGAAGATGTGAAATGACATCTAAGCTAATCGAATTTTTGCCCCAAAAAACCCTGCTTGGATTATAGGAAGCAGGCTTTTCAATACGCATTTTGCAGAAACATCTCAAGAATGTGTCTACAATCCCCCCTCGTCTCCACTCCCCTTCAACCTGGCTGTTCTCCAGGTGCGTAAGTACCTACTGATGCTGGATGTGCGGAAGGACCACGTGAAGTTCTGGAGGCCGCAGGTGCTGCTGATGGTGGCCAACCCACGCTCATCCTGCCAGCTCATCACTTTTGTGAACCAGCTGAAGAAGGGTGGTCTGTTTGTGCTGGGCCACGTCCAGCTGGGAGACCTGGGTGAGGAAGACGGGCTGCCCAGGCAGCAGGTCTGAGGATTCGTGGAGCTGAGATGTTGCTGCAGAGCTGACATGTCAGTGTGACTCATGCAGGGCTGTATTGCTAAGTAGTGGAGGTAATGTGTCACAGATCAGAGACTAGCCAATGGAAAATGGAAAAGTGATAGTTGTTTGTGGAATGGAGATCTCCTTATGGATGGATGGATGGATTGGTGGATGGATACATAGATATAGACAGACAATATACAGTATTTTGCAAAAGTTTGAGGGTGCTTTTCCAGTGCACCAGGTACTGTCCTTTTAGTACTCCAAGGTGTTGGTCCACTGGCATAAAATCTGGTACCGGCGCCGAATTCATACCCATCCAACTAGATATCAGTAACTTTTTGGAGAATATGAGAATTTCTTGTTCTGGGTATAGAGTGTATATTTCTGGGAATATACACTCCCTACTTGGATAAATAGCTTTAAGCATTTTGTTTGAATTTGGCATAATACTGTATCTGTCTATGTTGTCAGTGTTCAATACTGCTGGCTAGGGAGAGAATGGATAGGAGGAGATGTTGAAGGAGGTGCAGTAGCAGTTATATAGTCTGACGGCAGCAGGATGAAGAGATCACCAGGAGCACTTACAGCACCTTAGGGGAATGAGCCATCTGAGGTGGCAAAATATTATTATGAAGTGAACGTACGGTCATACAGTTAAGTATCATCCTTGAACTCGGTATCAGAGATATCTAACCCTGTTTTGTGTTCTTCCCCCTCCCTGTCCCATCAGACACTCTGCCGTCAGACCCAATCCAGCCCCAGTATAACTTCTGGCTGAGTCTGGTTGACAAGCTGGGGGTGAAGGCCTTTGTGGACCTGACCCTGTCTGTGTCCGTCCGGCAGGGAACACAACACCTGCTCAGGATCACGGGACTGGGTGGGTCCTTCTAACCCTTATTCTGATTGGCTGACTCTCTTCACCCTTTCTTGCTTTGTGATTGGGTGGATCTTCCGTCTCTCTCTCATTGGGTAGATGTCCCCCTCTACCTCTATTGTATGGATGTCTGCATGTTGGTTCACCATGAACTGCAGTGTAGCATAATGTGATTAGTAAACCCAATAGGACAAATAGCGCAATGGACTCCTTTCACTTAACATACAAGTCATCCATTTTTCCCTCTGTCTCCCACAGCAAGGTAATGCTGTCGTTCTGTCTACCCTGTTGGCTTTCAGGGGGCATGAAGCCCAACACGCTCGTCTTGGGTTTCTATGACAACTGCGTGCCGGACGACTACTTCCTGCAGGACCCAGCTTTCTGTGAGGGGGTTGCAGGACCCGGCGGCAGCAGGGGGGACAACTTTGGGGTGGACCTGCCATCCCTCCAAGCCCACTTCCCCCCTGTCCGCAGCTCGGAGTCTCCCCGCTGGCTGTCCCCGGAGGAGTATGTAGGCATCATCTCCGACGCCATCAAGATGGGGAAGAATGTGTGCCTGGGTCGCTGCTTCTTCCAGCTGGAGGGAGGCCGGACCGGGGCATCGCCGACCGCCTCTGGGGCAGAGAGGACCATTGACGTGTGGCCCCTGAACCTGCTGAGGCCCGAGAACAGCGGCTATGTGGACGTCTGCAGCCTCTTTCTGCTCCAGATGGCCTGCGTGCTCAACATGGCCAGCGGGTGGCGCCGTGCGCGGCTCCGCATCTTCCTGTGTGTGGAGGCGGAGTCAGGTGACCAGGGCTGGATGGCCAAGGAGGAGACCCTGCGCGACCTGCTGGGAAAGCTGCGCATCCGTGCTTCCATCAAGATCGTGGGCTGGGATGCCGTGGTGAGGCAGTACAGGCCGGGTGGAGGTGCTGGGGGTGAGCGGCGTGCGGGGACTCCCGGGGGGGGCGACGTGGGCGAAGGGGAGCTGGGGGGCTGGGCCAGGCAGGCCCCAGGTGTCTCTGAGGAATACCTGTCAAGTGTGAATGCTTTGGTGATGGAGCACAGTGCACAGGCTGCTGTCCGCTTCCTGTACTTGCCCCGCCCACCGGCTGGGTCCAACCAATCGCAGAAGTACCTTTCTCAACTGGAGGTCATAACCAATGGTCTGGGCCCAACACTTTTAATCCATGGCCTTACTCCTGTTACATGTACTGAGCTCTGAGAAGATGGTTCTTTTTCGCTTTCATGTGCTTTGCCAATGTAGTTTCTGCGTCTTTCTGTCTACCTGAATCAATGCGAACTAATAACTTTTTCTATCCAGATCTCTCGATTGTCTGTTTGGAGAAGGATGACTATTTTTAGATCTTTGCCTGTTCTGGCCCTTTGGATTTATTCAGTTACATTGGCCCTCCTTCATCAACCAGACTGGTTGTGTTCTTGCAGTGGAGGTCTGTTTGTGCCCCAGGGAGCCAATGAAAATTCCCAGGCTCTGTTTTTTGTGACTAAATGCTGAGAATGAGGCATTTAATCAAATTCGTTATAAAACTAGCGGTCGTTTTCTTTTGCAGTATCATAGAAAAAGTAGCATTTCAACTATTTCAAGTACTATTTCAAAATTGTACGACCCTGCACAAAACACCTTAGCCGTTATTATGTAAACAATAGAAAAATGGCACAAAATAACATTTAAGTAATTTGGTTTGTGTATCTGTATGTATGCTAAAACCAGTTGTGTCTCAATGCTGTGTCGATATTGCGGATATCCACCCACGCCCTTACTAGAGGTGCATTTTTGTCCCTAAAAGACACCGATGCCGTTACCCGCTAATCCTAGAATGCATCAGTCTTCACCGTAAAACAAGCAAGGCTGGGAGGAATTTATAGTATCTGGTTAGTATCGCGAATACGTCTTCTCCACAACTGCTATTTTTACAAATACACTATTTCCTCAAACATACTTAAGAACCAATTTCGCTTTTTCTCCTACATGAAGTATTTTTTTTCCCAGAAATCAATTCCGTTTTAAATCAAGTCTTCCTCTCACGACAGAGTGGTTCAAGACTGTAGATGCTAAGCTGCCTGCAACGTCATGCGTTCGAGTTCGGAATCGGGCAAACGTTGTAGTCACCTGATTTTCCGTTTCCACCCACGGCATTAGAAAATTACCATTTTTAAACTAGTTTACCTGTTTTTCCGATTCCAACTTTTCGTGCACAACTGAAAAAAACCCAGAATGTGTAGGCAATGTATACATACATTCCGCATCAAAGTGGTGCCTGTGGAAACCAAGGAAGATTCTCAGGGTTAAGGGAAGGCAATTTATTTTGTTGGGGACCAACCAGACCTTTTATCAGACTTTTACTTGCTTATAGCCAGTAACTGTTAATGTAAGGGGTTTACTTTCCAAAAAAAAAAAAAAAAAAAACTGCTAGCACATTTAAAACGTTACGATTTAACCAGCCTGGGCAAACTTACCCAAAGCTTCCGCGTTCGTCTGAGTGATTCATTGCTGACTTGTACATAATGTATAAGTAAGGTTTAACGAACTTACCCCCTCCTGCCTGATAACAGTTCTCTGATAGGAAGATTGTAGGCTACTGTTGACTTATTTTATTAAATTTTATTAATGTTTAAGTTTTTATTTAATGTTTTATATATTAATAGAGAACGTTTAAGATAAGGATGAAACGTAGGACTAAATAAAATATTCATGTTTTTATGCGAATTGAAGCTTTTGATTTATTATTAATTTGATTTTTATCAACCATATGTACTCTTAAGTGCTGGTTGTATTTGCTCTTCGTGTTACTGCCTTGTTAACGCTGTTCTTAAGTAGGAAACTGAACTGTCAAATTCAGCCGCTTCTTTTTCTTTTTCCTTCAATGAAATGCTGCTAGATCCCCACACTTGTATCAAGAATCAGCCCTGTGTATCATTAGCGGATGTATATAAATAAATGCAGCACACACTTATCGGCTGGTCCAAATTTGGTCATGAATTTTAGCCCCTGGTTTAATGTAGATACCACGTCCGTTGTTGAGTGTTTCTTGTTCAGTATCGTACTCCTCATTAGTTATGCTCTTTTTTTTCGGTTCACATGGAAGGTCCGCCATAATTCTCCGTTTTCAATTATCTTCGTCCCAAGTCTGACGGTGCAGGTGGCCCAGCATTTTAATCTTTATATTAACGAACACACAGTGGGTACAGTGTTCAGCTTTATTTGTCATTCAATTGCAGCAATACATTTTGAAATATTTTACCGAGAATTGATGCGGACGATCTGTGCATCTTTGCTGCAAAATTTAGTTTAAACAAAGTTATGCATAACTCTCCCGACTAAGCTCACCGTAACCAAAGCTTCACTGTAATATGCATAATTTGTTACAGCTAACATAGCCTTTCTTCGGTGAATGTTCAATGTATACTGGCAATAAAGTGCGAAACACAGTTATTTTTTATCATCGTTAATCTTAAGTGCGCGTTTTTTTTTAAAACACAGTATAAAGAAAAACATTTGCAGCGTCAAGTCGGAGTGGCTGCTTAGTATATGTGTCATTCCCTGTTACAATTAATTTCTCTCTAATGCACAGACCTGCCAGCGTGAGTCCGGTAGTCTTGGCCTATGGGAAGCGCACTACCAAGGTCTCCAGACCCATGTGGCCGCACTCCATGTCTTGCTGGTTGGGCTGAATACATGCCGGCATCTGTGCCGATCGCTTACCATCTGTGCGCTTTCGGCCGTTTCAAAGGCGAGCAGGTGAAGCGGCTGGGAAGCGGAATCGGCGACAGGAGGAGATAAGATCTGTCCAGCGGGTACCGGCGGTGCGGGCGGCGACGGATGGGTATCCAGCGGGGAAGGTTCACAGTCGGATAGGAAAGAAAAACCGTGCACAGACGGGGCACGGTAAGAAAATGGAGCAAACTGCGGAGCCAGTGCACCGTGTGCGAGCTCCGCAGTCTGATCTGAAATCCGATGGAGCAAAGCGTCGCTGACGGCGCCCCAGACCCCTTCGCTGGCGCGGAGAAACCGGCTGGCTTCGTTTGCGCAATCTGAGTAAACAGCGCAGGAGCGGCTCATGCACATCGCGGAGTCAGCAGGATCTGAAAATAAAGTTAAATAAAATATATACAACACACCTACGACTGAATCAGAAAGTATGGTAAAACGGATTGGCCCACATGGATTGTCACGCCCATTTGATTTAATGACTTTTGTAAGTAAATAATATATTGATTTGTAACATGCGTGTTTTTGTTTGCCCAATCCGCTACGCGGCTCACCTGGCGACTGTGTTAAGGCTTTCAGGTACCGAACCGTTAGTTCAAGGATGTCCGCTTTCTCCATCTTCGACCTGCAGCAAGACTGTAAGGAACAGCCCCACGCAATGGAAAAACTCTGAGACCGACGCGGGCATAGCAAGATTCTTATTAACGGACATTAAAACTTTTATGGTCGCACAATTAACAATTATAAACTTGAACTTTACTTATTTATTGCGCATGCGC
This sequence comes from Cyphomyrus plagiostoma, assembly GCA_019775915.2. Lineage (NCBI taxonomy): Eukaryota > Metazoa > Chordata > Actinopteri > Osteoglossiformes > Mormyridae > Cyphomyrus > Cyphomyrus plagiostoma. The sequence continues at coordinate 26,536,355 of JABFEA020000002.1, forward strand.
CATATTACAGTCAACGATTATACTAATACTAATGACTGTCATAAATAGGATAAGTGTCATAACACCTTCTTTTGAGATGCCTGACCTTTGCGGTGTGTGATCGCAGCAGCAAAGCCCGGAGCTCGCTGAGGGAGCCGTTGATTCGTGCCCTCCGGCGCCTCTCCATCTGCGGCTTTGATACCTGTGCGACAGCGCCGTTAAAACAGGCTTTGGTCTGGGGGCTGAAAACCTGCAGCTCGATCTGATGGCCGACGTACCTGGCGGTGCGTCTTCTTCTTCGGCGAATCGCGTAGCTTCATTATAAGCACTATGGGCCAGCGCAAATTAATGTAATTTAGGACCAGTAGGCCTATTTACTGGCAGGGTATATAAGCAAATAATCTCAAACAACTGAAAGAAGCCGCATATAGACCTGTGTGTTTGAGGTATTTTTTATAGCTGAAATAAAACTACGAATGACAATTTTACCGCATCTATTTAAGGATGTTTCTTTTCCTGTGTTGGTAGCGGTGTTTGCCTGTTAACGCGGGTTAGGCTAAGGTCGGTTCATTTATATAGGCTGGAATCACTCGGGCCAATGGAGGGGCGGGGGGCTCCTTTAAGTGCAAAACAATGCAGTCACAAGGGGGTTAAAAGAAGAGTAAAATGGGAGAAAGGAACGATAACAAAACCGGGTTGTAAGTAGTAATGTAGGGTTACAGCGGTGGGTCTGTGGGTGGCAGGACTGAGGCCCCCAGGGAACATTCTGCCAGTGTGTTTGGGAAGCAGGGAGATCCAGGGCCAGGAGGGGCTGTATAATTCATGAATTTGAAGTGCCATCCCCCCCTCTCCCTATTTAGGGATTAGGAAGCAGTCAGAAACAATGGCGAAGTGCCAGTCAGCTGTGATTGACACATGAGCTGGGCAGTCCACATTCCTGCACAGTGCTTTCCGAGTATTGGCTCCAAAAATACTTGGACTGGCCTTCAGTTTATTTGTTCAGTGCATTTATTTAGAATTGCTGGCCTCTAAAAATATAGCGATTGTGCAAATATTTTAATAAGTAACAAAATACATATGAAAATGTCAAACTGATTTTAAAAAATGACCAAGAACAGAACAATTGTATATTATATGGTGACTGATAATTACTAAGTGTAAAAATACCTGAAGCTGATTTTTATGCCTGAGCTCTGAATTTGAGAGCCAGCCTGTTTTCTGAGGTATGAACATCTGGTAAATACCGTGCTGTAAATTCCTCTATTTTTGCGTATTCATAACATTTTTTTTTTGAGCTTCATAGTAATAAAAAAGCCACGGTGTGCTGTTTGTTGAATTGTTGCAGTCAACTTCGCATGGCTGGAAAGGTTCTGTGTAAGTGCTGCTTAGACTCGTTAGGGTTGGCAGCAAAGAAGACTGGGTGTCTCTGGTTTAATTTAACCCATCATCATTTAAATTTGGTACAGTAGTTGATTGAGTGACCATGTGGGCAATTACTTTTTTGCATGGGTGATGTTTGTTTGAAGATTAGAAACAAGCAAAACCAGAGGAAATCAATAAGCAGACAAATCCTTTTTCACTGCTCTGTGTGTAAGGGCTGTGTATGCTGCAGCACCTGGCGCTGGACGCTTAAAAGCATGTCTGACGTGTTCATTACCACAGCAGCACCTGTACCTTTCATATGCACACTCTTTCTTTTCTTGCTCATCCTTTCTCCCTCGTTCATTTGCACTTTCCTCTCCTGTTTCTCCACTCCCCCCTGCGCCCCCATGTCTTGGTGTTTTTTTTAATGATGATAGTTTGTCCGGCCTCGATGGATGGCTACTGGCTAAGTGAGGGTTTTCGATATGTACAGCTGGGGGGTGCAATGTGAAGATCGATTGCCAGTTGGGCTGCAAAATTCTGAGGTCTGTATTTCCAAAATTCCCCAGCTTAACTCAGGAAACCTTCTGGAAATTCCCCACCCCTTTACAACCCTAGTTGCCACCCCGATGAGGCTGTGGTATAACGGATGGCTGCAGTTATCCAGTGTGAGGCAGGCAGCCGGAAGACTCTGCTTGGCAGGCCAAACATCAGCCTCTGCTTTCATTCTCAGCAAGCCTGAAAACTAAATTTGAATCTGGCCCACAGTTCTGTTCTCGGTAATTTTCGAATGTGTTTTCTGTATATCAGCTAATAAGCTCCATAACAAACTATTAAATTACAGGCAAGTCACCAGAACTCCTTTTTCTTCATTTACATTTTCTAGCTAATTATCATTGATTTTACTTCAGTTTTCTTCCATTATTTCAGTTATGTACCTTACTATGGCTTTGCATATTGTACTTAATGTTTTTGTTTCTACTCTCATGATTTATTTTGCTGAATAAACCATGAAGGTCTTGTGGAACGGTGCACCACCACTCCTGAGTCTACTAAATGTTCCTGCAGGTTTTTTGCAGTCAAATGGGGGTTTTGATTGGTCTTTCTGACCAGCATACGAGCTGTTCAATCCGAGAGTCGTCTTGATCTTCCAGATCTCACCTTGACCTCCACAGTTCCCCTGAACTGCCGTCTCTTAATTACATTTCTCACTGTGGAAACTACAAGATGACAACGCTTTGCTATCTTCTTGCAGCCTTCTCCTGCATTGGGGGCATCAATAACTTCCATTTTCAGAGTCTTACACAGCTGCTTAGAGGAACCCATGGTTGATTGTCCACAAGTGTGTGCACAAGGTTTGAAGAGTCAGTATTTGTGAAGCTTTGAAATTGGCTGCTGCTGACATTTACTAATGACAGCTGTCGCCATCCATCAGATCTAATGAGCTGATTAAGGTCTTTAACCTCGTAAAAATAATTTGAGACTTTGGAACCCTTTAGGGTGCTCAAACATTTGCACAGTGCCATAATAATATTTTTATTTTTTATCTTCAATTTGACATAAAAAGTAACGATGCATCAATGTTTGCTGAAAATATTGTGCATTTTTTCCATTTCCTACAGAGACTGTGTTTACATCTTTTCAATTAAAAAATGACCAAAATATGTTATTTGCTGAGGGGTGCCCAAACTTTTGCATACCACTGTACACTGATTTCTCATTTGAAGTTGAAGTCCTAACCAGAGGAGGAAGGTTCTAGTGTAGAATGCACCACCCATAGCCGTCCAGGCAGAGGGAAGGATATGTCGATGTTGTGCCCTATGATGAAGATGTGGGTGAGAGAGGAAGAGGAGAAGGCAGATGCCAGGAAGCTCTGTGGGAAGCTGGAGCGCACACACACACACACTCACATACACACGTCCACCTCCTATTTCTTTGCCAGTCTGTTACTGGAGTGGAAGCGCTCCTGGGGGGGGGGGGGGCCGGCGGGCGGGGCGCGGGGGGGGGGGGGCGGGCGGGGGGC
>JABFEA020000002.1:26546092-26556949 GCA_019775915.2 Cyphomyrus plagiostoma
AGTAACGATAACGGCGTTGCAAGTATGGGAAAAATAATTAATTAGATTACTCCGTTACTGAAAAAATAACGCCGTTACACTTAAACGGCGTTACTCCCAACACTGCCTGTGAGTGATGGCTAAGTTTGCTGGTGTGACCAGCAGCTTGTTGATGAGCGGTGGCAACATGAGTAGCGGACATTTCTGTATCACTGATGTGTGCTGCTCATTTCTTTATCTTCTCAGAGAACTTACACATGGATCAATACATGAGATGTGAAGTGTGGTAGCTAAGTAACCAAGTCGACTCTGTGAAGTTATGATCGTATCAGCTGGTTTAAGGTTATAATTTCAGTAACAATTAATAGCCCAGTTTAAGGGGGAGCATGTGGCTCAGTGGGCTAAACCTGCGTGTCTGTGATCAGAGGGTCACCGGTACAAACAGGCTGCAACAGGTGGCTGCCCTTCACAGCCAGTGTACTCCTGCCTACAAAGAGCAAGTTGGGGGAGGCGTAAAGAGATTTTCCCCACAGGGATCAATAAAGTATCAATTATTACAGCCTATCGCGGAAGTTGCGTTTCAGACCCATCAGCGATTGGTGAAAATCTGCGATATAGAAAGACCATATAAATAAACATTTTTTTAATAGTTTAAACCTTAAAATACCCCTCCCATATGCTTTAAACACATGTAAACTTATTAGATGATCTTTGTAAACACATATGATATGTGGATGTCGGCCTAATGCTTAGGGAAGCGTGCTTGTCATTGAAAAGTTGCTGGTTGAAATCCCGAAGCACTGTTACCTGGGGGTGAAATAATAGCTTCCCACTGCTACGTCACATATGGGTTAAATGTAGAGGACACATTTCGTTGTGCGCTGTGGTGTGTCAGCAAACAATCATTTTCACTTCATGATGGATGATGCTAGATTGTAAGAATGAGGCTATGGCCTGGTTCTTTCTTGCTCTTGTGACGGTTCTTGTACAAGTGACATTCCGTGCCTCGCCCCGTCCTCTAGGACAAAGCCAACAGGAGTGGCGGGAAGTGGATCATCCGGCTGAGGAAGGGGCTGGCCTCCCGCTTCTGGGAGAACATCATCCTGGCCATGCTGGGCGAGCAATTCATGGTCGGAGAGGAGATCTGCGGCGTCGTGGTGTCTGTCCGCTTTCAGGTGGGGATTCTGACGGAAAATGGAAGCAGAGCCTTGTCCTGAAGTCATACATGGATATGAACGCGTTGGGGCCTAGTCAGCTGACTCGGCCACAGTCCCTCTAATTGAGAAAACTGACGACTGACGGCTCTAACTGCTTTTGATAGTTGGGTTGCACACAGATCGCTGTTGAATCCTTTGATTAAGGATGATGACATTTACCTACAATTATCAAATTAAAGTCATTAAATATATTTAGATATATTTACTCTGCAGTACTGACATATTTTTTTCCAAACATGCATTTAATTGGGCTAGGTATTGTCAGGTAGCCCATGATACAATACTCAACACAATACCAGTGTCACGATTCACAGCATCACTATTACCATTGTATTGAGATGGTTAAAACTCCAATATTAAAATAATGGGACTGTTAAAACTTGAAACAGGCTAAATTTAATTAGCAGACAGTTGCAACCTTTTACTCCCAGTCAGTATCTTGAATAAAGTTGTACTTCAACTCCAGTTGCAAAAACCATACCTTTGTGCATACATAAAGTACACACTTTTGTGTTTTAAATGGCAAAAGTGGGGGGAAAACAGAATGCAACATCTTACTTGTATTTTAACATTTCAGAGGGAGTCACTTCGACTGCATTTCCACTGCAGGGCACATGGCATAGGCTACATAAACAGCTTATTTTTAATCAGTAAATTAGCTCTACAGGCAGTGTTAAATGGCACTGAAATAAATTACTAAACTGAAGCAAAGATAAATTACTAAACTGAAGCAAAGATTCAAAGTGTTGCTGAAAAATTGACAAACTGAATCACAATCTAATGCTTAATTGCAGTATTCATGCAGCTCTAGTATATAAATTAGAAGTATAAATTGTGCACTGATGCTTACAGCTGTGGCCAAAGCTTTTGAGAATAACACAAGTATTGGTTTTCACAAAGTTTGCTGCTTCAGTGTTTGTAGATCTTTTTTCAGATGTGTCTGTGGTTTACTGAAGTATGATTACCAGCATTTCATATGTGACAAAGGCATTTATTGGCAATAACATTAACTTCATGCAAAGAGTCAATATTTGTAGTGTTGGCCCTTCTTTTTCCAATTGGCCCTGGCATGCTGTCAATAAACTTCTGGGCCAAATCCTGACCGATGGCAGCCCATACTTGCATAATCAATGCTTGGAGTTTGTCAGAATTTGTGGGTTTTTGTTTGTCCACCCACCTCTTAGGGATTGACCACAAGTTCTCAATGAGGTTAAGGTCTGGAGAGTTTCCTGGCCATGGACCCAAAGTTGTTGTTTTGTTCCTTTCTTGGGTGCCCTGAAGCAACAACGATTGAACTTCTCTTCTTGAAGTTCTTGGTGATCCGATAAACGGTTGATTTAGATGCAACCTTACTAGCAGTAATATCCTTGCCTGTGCAAAGCAATGATGACTGCATGTGTTTTCTTGCTGGTAATCAGGGGTAATAGAAGAAGAACAATGATTTCAAGCCCCACCCTCCTCCTAAAGCATCCAGTCTGCTGTTCTACCTCAGTCAGCATGACAGAGTGACCTCCAGCCTTGTCCATATTAACGCTCTTACCTGTGTTAACGAGAGATTCACTGACATGATGTCAGCAGGTCCTTTTGTGGCAGGGCTGACATGCAGTGGAAATAGGTTTTCTGGGATTAAGGTAATTTTCATGGCAAAGAGGGACTTTGCAATTAATCTGATCACTCTTCATGCAAATTGCCATTCTAAAAGCTGAGGCAGGAGACTTTGTGAAAATGAGTACATATTGTCATTCTCGAACCTTTTGGCCACGGCTGTAGGATCTGCTTTTGGCTTCCTTCTCTCAAGCCTGTGATGATCCTGTAGGAGGACATCCTGTCCATCTGGAACCGGACAGCCAATGACCACATGACGACGTCTCGTATCCGAGACACACTGCGCCGGATTCTGAACCTTCCGCCCAACACCATCATGGAGTACAAGACCCACAACGACAGCCTCAGGTGAGGCTGCGCAGAAACATACACGTGCATGGAAAAAAACACACAGAATGGAAGCATAATAAGAATATTAATCACTGTTACGGTCTCACGTTGTTCGCTATCACTCGTCATACCCGTAGATTCATTTATCCTGGTGTGGTTTATATATATGCACACGCACTATGTGTCCTTGCCTGTTTCTTTTCGTATTCTTCTCTATCAGTTTTCATACTCATTTCTGCACTTGTCTGTAGCGACTTCATACACTCCTTATTTAAGTCTTTCTGCTTTCCCACAGGGATAATTCCAGCTTCCGCAACACGAAGCTCACAGTCTGACCAGCAGCTGATGGGTTGTGGAGGTGTGGGTGTGTCGGGTTCGAGGGCAACTGCTCTTCAGCTTTTCTACAAATTAAGGATATCTTATTGTCTTTTTTAAAATCTGCACAAATGGAGCAAAGCTGAAGTTGGAAAGTACTAAAAAGAGGGTGTTTTATTTTGTTGCATCTGTATATGTATACATTAATTTACTGGTACTGTTCTTCTGTGTTTTTTTTTTTTGTATCTCTTTCCACTTCAGGTGATTTTATTTATCTGTAAATAGTAATTGACTTATTTCACGCTTGATTAAGCTTTAGTTTATGACGTTCATTTTTCACAACTGATTATCCGGTACACTTTGCGGTAAACCTGGAGACCACCCCAGTAAGCAGGGGGCACACTAAAAGTGAGGGGGCAGAGATTTCGTGATTTAGAAAAGTAATTTATATCGGTGGTGTGATATTAATGCATTCACTCAGGGACCATTTAAAATATTTTAAATTACAACTTTTAGTCAGTTCAAATCATAAATGACGGCCTTTAGTTGCTTGCAAGTTTCATATTCTTCAGACTTTGAAAAAGCGCATGAGTCTGTGGCTCGCCTTCATACCGGTTGTAGCTAATCAGTAATAAATGTAAGGACAAAAGCATGTTTTTAATGTCGTAGTTTTCCCCACGACCCCTTACTGCTAAACTTTAGGGAAAGTACGGACCCCATGCTAGAAGAACATAAAATCGCACACTTAAGCTGGTCCGCGTGAAAGAACCGTTTATTTTGGATAGTGAAATAACCTATGTGTGACTGCATATCAGGTTATGAAATCCAAGTCAGTTTCTAACTTAATTGATGTGGCGCTGGTGAAGAATGAATTTAAACCAAAAGTGAAACTGCGGAAAATTCCTTTCAGCTCCTTTTACTTTTACTATGTGCCGAGTAAACTGCGTTTCTTAATCTTCAACTTTGGGGATTTGGAGTTAAAGTGTGTTAAAGTAAGAAATCGCTGGGTCCAGACGAAGCCTCGACTGTATTCCGAAGAGACAGGAGAGTCATGGTGAGTAATTAAACTTCAGCAGGTCAGACCATACAGCCAATATTGTTTTTTGTACCTCGTTATCCCTATTCTATGATTACGTGACTTCTTCTCTTCGTGTCATGACAGAACAACACCGTAACTGAGAATCGCAATGGAAACCAAGCTCAGGTGCTTAAAACCCATCAAATCTTAAGGCGGAGTGGCGGTAGCGATATTTTTTCCCGAAGTTGGATTTATCACATACTCTGTACATGTGTGCTGTGAACATGGGGCTACTATTACAGCAAAATTATTTGCAAGTGTGTATGTTATATCTCAATTCTGTAATTGCATGAATAGGTATTAATGGCTAAAAAGCCAAAGTATTTTGCTCAAAGGGCTCTATATACCGACAAGTCATCAGTTGGCTGTCTTTTTACTAGTTTTTTTTTTGCACTTCTGCCGCTGCAGATCTACAAACGCGTATGTAGGCTATAGAGATTATCCATAATATCCCTCTAACCGTTGTGTAGATGTGTGTCAAGCATAGCACATTTCGCTTAGTGGAGTAATCCCCTAGGACTCAGATAATGTGTGTAGATCTGAATGTAGGTGTGAAGGTTTGTTTATATCAAATCTAAGTATGTTTATTATTATGTCGTACAAATTTTATGTACAGTGGTGTGACGTAGCTTTTCCTAGGACCATGATGCAACTTAGAGACAGGACATGACCACTTCATGGTAAAACACTATATGGATTCAAAACTTACTTTCAATGTTAAATACACAGGATGCACACATTAAGTAGTTGAGCAGTACATAGACGAGTAGCGCTGCGTGTGGCCCCATAGGGTCACACTATGTTTATCATTTTATTTATTCAAAGAAAACGATCTCGGTAACTCGCGATAATGGCATTAAAAATAACTGCAAGCACAGCTGTTCTCGGCTTCCGTAGTACTGTATTTTTGGCAATACCTATTAAAATGGAATAGAAAAATGCCAGAGGAAAGGCAAGAAATCAGTCGGCTGCCAATGGTCAAAAGTTACGAGTCTGGCATTTTTCATGGAATATGAAAAATGCAATATGAAATATGCAATAATTTATTGACATGGTACAGTACCACATCGTGCATTCGAAACATCAAGGTGCGACGGAGAAGTAACTGAGAACTTAGATGCGCTTGACAGGTTTAAACTAATATCGTAAACAATATTTCGTGTAAGCATTAAGTGTGTTTATATTTACTTTTCAAGAGATTACAATTATTTGCATTATAATTGCATACAAGATTAATCTATAGAATTGAATACTGAAATATCTAGTGGTAATGTAAATGTGTAATCGTGGATGTGATGCTGATTTTTTTGATCGCCTCAAATTTTGTGACTGTCCTCCTTCAGTGTCCTAGATGCCAGAGCTGGTGTTCCAAAGGAAGTTGTGGCGTGCGTAATGTGTGCAAACCCTGCTCCAAGCAACTGCATCAAGTTTACCAGTTCTGCTGGGCCTGCAGGCGGGAATGGCCGAAGGAAGCCGCATTGGAAAGCGTCTGCTCCCTGCCACAGTGTGGGCTGCGTGCAGCCCTCCTCTCACCCGAGACCATCACTGTCCCTGGGGCATCTGTGGTGGGATGTCCCTTCTTCCGCGTGTGTCCTGGATGCAAAGCGTTAGTCTCCCATACGGGAACGGGATGCCACAACCTAAAATGTCCAGACTGCCGTATCTGGTTCTGCTTCCGTTGTATGAAGAAGGGGATTTGCCTGGAAAACTGCAGGATTGTAGATAACAGTTCATCTATAAGAGATTTGAAGTTGTAGGCGCTGATATAAAAGAGGACAAAACAACCTATCTGTTGACTCAATGAATTTTAATAAGCAGTCCGAAGATTAGTGGATGGCTCTGTTGTATGTGTTTCTATAGTATGTTGTTGTTATTGAAAGTATGTTAAATTTCCTTTCAAAGTTTGATTAAAATGTCTTTTTCTTGTGTTTTAGCATTGCTAATTGTTTTAATGATATTAAATTCCATTACATTTTGTCTCTGCATCATATCGTTTTATTATTATCCTAAAATCGTACCAAAGTACCAAAGAAAAACATAATCAGTGATTGCTAAGAAAAATCATACAATAGTTTTGGATGGATGAAGTGCTGTACATGCATTCATTAAACAAACGCGCGCGCCATCTACTGGTAACTAGCCAAAGAGACCTCAACGGTCCGGAAACCACTACACGGGATGTATTTGATACATAATCAAGAATATTTCATTTCATCTTTGTTGATCACATCATAAGCTTTAAGATAGTTATACCACTTTTATGCTACTTTCCAACTGAACACGTAACGCAGATATTCCGAATTCCTAGTCTGAAATTTCAATAGGAAAGCCTCCTAAAGTTTTCCGTTTAAAAAAATGAAAAAAGGCTGTAAACCTCCTGTCCCTTTTTGATGACGAAACCACGTCGTTGAGATGCGCGGTTGCTATGCCGCGTTTGAAATGGACTGAGCCCTTCCTGCCTATAACCGATATTTCGCTTGGGGATTTAGCCTCAGTGGTAGGTTACCAGGCAGATTTGAACAAATTATTCCTTCGGGGTAGTACTTGTTACCGGTAAGCAGCAAGATTTAATTGGTTGGAGATACTGTGTTTCCCTCCACCGGTGTGCGATGGAAATTTAATAGCTAGCTCCATAGCCCGTTAATTAGCTAGAACTGTTGATATTAGGCCACTAATATGCAGATCCTTTCATATTTTACATCGTTACAGTACTGTCTAGTTACCTGGCTCCATAACTTAAAATTTAAAAAACGCGTTGATTTAGTTGTGACATCTTTTATGGTTTACCTAGCTAAGTATTTGTTTATTATCGTTAGTTATTATTAGCCGAACTTTACAATATGCATGTGTTAGCAAACTGATTAATCGCTTTGCTGTCGTTGAAATACTGTTGTCCATAAAGCCTGCGCAAATGATATGGATATGATACTTATAAATCGGTTTATTCGTAACGGGTGACAACCAACCTATCGCTGAGCAGTGTTGAAATAAACTGTCGCTGTAACTGAAGTCCAGCCACCATGAGCATGAGTTGGTGTATGCATTTTATTTTGTTACACCTCTTTTTTTATGATGGGTGACGTTTAATGTGAGGCGATAATGTCAGCGTTGAAGAAGGAAGACCTGCTGAGTGACGTAGAGCCTCTGCCCGCATCCCCGAGTGCATCGCCTCCTCCCTCCTTCCTGCCCCCATCCCTGGCAGAGGCCTGCACTCCGTCATCCTCTCGTTCATTGTCAGAGAAATGGCAGCCGTCCCTGGCTCATTCCTGGCCCACGTCACCCCTCTCCACCCTGCCCCCCTCCAGCCAGGTCACTGCCCGACTCTATGCCTCACTGAAGAGCAGCGAGAAGCTGGGCGTGGCTGGTCTGGCTGGTCACCTTGTCACTGACCCCACAGAGAGATCCAGGTGTGTCCCTTAGTGTAGGCTGTGTCGGTGTTTCCCAACCCAGTCCTTAACTCCCAGACAGTGCATATTTTTGCTCTCTCCCAGCTCCCAGTAGCAAAAGATGTGGACTGTTTGAGGGTCCCTGAGTAGGCGGAGCTGGGAAACCCTGGTCTGTCTTATTGAAATTCTCATACTTCTTCTTTAGGGTTTTGGAAAGGCCACAGACCCTTCTCTTTTAAATATCCCCCTTCTGCATCTGTCTCCCAGACAGGTGACTTTTAGCCTCTCATCGCCCAGTCTGACCAGTGACATGTCTGCTTCGTGGATGAAGGCTACCCCTGCACACTTTCTGGGACAGCTGGAGGAGCCAGAGAGGGCCGAATCCAGCACCCCAGCTTCCCTCTCCCCCAACAATGGTGACCCTGCTGAGGGGACTGCGAGAGCAATAGATGAAGACTTGGAGCTGGGGGAGCTGGCAGAGAAGATGAGCCATAGTCTACAGACCAGTGTGGACAACAGCTCTGCCTCAGTACTGGTAAGCACCTAGGACTATGGGTTGCAGTGTGGGCCAAAAACCTTGTCAGTACTTTTAGACGCTCAATTTTTTTGTGTTTCTCCAAATAGGATTAATTATACTTATTCGTACGACAATTAGCACAAAAGTCAGACAATAGGAGAATATTTCAGGAAGTTTCCAGAAGTATCATAGTGAGTGGACTCTGTTCCCAAGATTCTGCATATCCACATACAAGGGAAAAGGCAACGGTCAAGTTTAGTTCGGTTGATATATACAAAGTGGATGCATTGTTTGTAAATGTATAAAAAATTCCAGAAGTGCATATCAGAGCAATGACTGTTGGTATAAATACGATATGTAAAAACAATACACAATATGTGTGAAACAATACAATAAGTACAATGACTTATTTACATCAATGAGGTTTTGCTTGTTAAGGGGGCAGGGCAGGGTAGGGGCGGAGCATAACTGTCAGCTGTTCATAAGTGTGATCACTTGTGGCAAGAAACTGTTCTTGTGTCTCCATCCACCTCTGTAGTAGCACGCAGGGGAAGTTTTACTACTGAGAGACTTTGATTTTTTTAAAGTAATACAGTGACAATATATCACCTTAAAGCGAGTGTATCGTTGTACGTAAATATGTATATGTAACTAGAATAAGAGGAAAACAATTCATGTTGCTTTTTGGTGTGTATCTCGTTTCTAGAATGGCAGGGAGCACATCCAGGACATGGAGAGTGTACGGGGTCACCTGCAGACCATGCTGAGGGCGGGACAGGAGACCTCAGAGCAAGAGAGTGAGTCATATGACCAGAAAAATGCCCATCTCCGAACAAGGCAGCTCTATCTTTTTTCTCCCTCACCTGACTTCCTACCCTGTCCTAATTGTTAGTGTGTTGGTTAGGGTTGAACTTCTCCAGGCAACCACAAGAGGGTGGCATTTGGCCAAAGTCGTCATCCTGATGCACACCCATGGTTACCTCTTGCGTTCGTTGTTCTCCTGCCTAATGCTTTCAGCCTTGCCAGAGCTAAGTTGCTGTTAAGCTTCTCATTACCTTTTCCCACCTGCAGGGGCCGCCAGCTACATGTCTGGGTTCACTCAGCTCGACACACAGGGGAAGGACGACGAGTCCTTCGATAGCGACGCCACCTCGCACCTCCTCAGGTGGTCAGGCTTCCTTTGATGCCGTCTAATTAGCTTTAGCTTGTCATTACACTGCAGTTGCTATGCTAGGCATGTTTCCCTGATAGCTTTGTCAGAGTGCTCTGGGAGATCCCTTTGGCTGAGCAGCAGTGGCTGTTTCTGGGTGTGACCGTGAGCCTGTGCCCCCCCCTCCCAGCAGTGCCCGCGTGCTGGCATCACCCACCTTGTCCTTCAGTGGCCTGGATGAGCTCTTTCCCCGGTACTCCCGCCTCCGACCCGACGGGGGCCCGCCGATGTCCGCGGAGGGTCAGGTCCTGCAGGATTGTCTGGACAGGGAGCGCACACGGCGGAAGGTACTGCAGGCCACCAGTATGCGAATTCAGGGCTGATCCCATCACACCACGTGGGCCTTGCTGCTGCTAGCACTGGTAGCTGCCCCTGGGACGTCCCCTGCCAGTGTCCCTCCTCTGCCCTCCAGAACCGCATGCTGCACTGTCACTGGCTCACTGGCACCACCGCTGCCCCTTTTCTGACGCTGCTCCTGTCCTCAGAAGACCTGGTCATCCTTAGCCGGCAGTCTGAAATGCCGCCGCTAGCCGCCATTAGCCCAGGAACGCCATCCCTGTTTCTTCTCTGTTGATGCTGCTGGTTAAGAGTCCAGGGCCTTTTAAAATTCCCTTAAAGTGTCTTTTTATCTGTTTGGTCAGTGATGGTGGTGTTGGAATTGATGTATCCATGCACTGTGGTCTCCAGTGGCTGTGTTGATAATGTCCCGGTCTCACTGTGTGGGTATGCTCCTGGTGACCCCCCCCCTTCCCCCCTCCATCTTGGTTTTCCGCAGCACTGCGAGAGGCAGATCCGCGCCTTACAGAACAAGGCTCTTCAGTTCCAGCAGCAGCTGGCCCTGGCAGCCTCCGCCGACAGGAAGAAGAATGTCATGATTGAGCAGCTAGACAAGGTGGGCAGCTGCACACAGCGTATCGGCATTAACAAACCCAGCAGCACACAGCGTATCGGCATTAACAAACCCAGCTGCACACAGCGTATCGGCATTAACGAACCCAGCTGCACACAGCGTATCGGCATTAACGAACCCAGCTGCACACAGCGTATCGGCATTAACGAGCCCAGCTGCACACAGCGTATCGGCATTAACAAACCCAGCAGCACACAGCGTATCGGTATTAACGAACACAGCTGCACACAGCCTATCGGCATTAACGAACCCAGCTGCACACAGCGTATCGGCATTAACGAGCCCAGCTGCACACAGCGTATCGGCATTA
>JABFEA020000002.1:26557049-26576745 GCA_019775915.2 Cyphomyrus plagiostoma
ACGAGCCCAGCTGCACACAGCGTATCGGCATTAACGAACCCAGCTGCACACAGCGTATCGGCACACGCATACCGCTCAGCTGCACACCCAGACGGACGCAGCAAATTGGCTCCCACAAACGTTCAGGTGCACTCAGCGAATCGGCACACACAAATGACCAGATGCATACAGCCAATTGGCACGCACAAATGCCCAGAAGTATGCAGTGAATCTACATGCACAAATAACCAAACACAAACAGTCAACTGGCACGCATAATAGCCCAGAAGCCCACAGCCAATTAGCACTCGCAAAAGCCCGGGAAGCACACAGCCAATCAGCACTCGCAAAAGCCCAGGAAGCACACAGCCAGTCGGCTCTCAGAAATGCTCAGAAGCAAGCAGCCAGTCGGCACACACAAACGCCCAAACACGCACACAGTATTGGCATGCACAAGCACCCAGATGCTGCAGCTCTGCACCCTCTACGCCAGGGGTGGGCAATCTTATCTGCAAAGGGCCAGTGTGTATCCAGCTGTTCAAACCCAGGTGTGAGTGACAATTTATTGCCAATTATTAATCTAATTATGGAGTTTCAGTCAAGTCCTGCGCACACAATGGCCAATCCTGGGTAAGATTGGCCAGCACTGCTCTACACACCCTGCATGCCACAGTGACGAACACATGTCTGCCCCCCTCACCCAGACTCTGGCCAGAATGGTGGCGGGCTGGAGGAGGCACGAGCAGGAGCAGAGTGAGAGAATTGGGAGGCTGCAGGAGGAGAAGGAGGCGGCACAGAAGACCCAGGGCAAGCAGCAGGAGGTCAGCCAGCACTTGCACTACATGTGTATCGTGTCTGTCTGTCTGCATGTGTCTGCTTGAATGTCTGCGTCTGCTGTGTTTGGGTGTATCTGTTTGTCTGGATGTCTCTGTACCTCTCTGTGTCTGCATGCATCTGCTCTCGTCTCCATCCTCCCTTACCTATCTGTGTACGTCTCTGCGCCTGCCTTCCTCTGTCTGCATGTGCTTCTGTGTTTCTGCCTGTATCGCTGCAACGCTGCGTATGTCTTCATCCGTCTGCATCTGTGCCTCTCTGCACTCATTTTTGCATGCTTGTGTGTCTACCTGTGTGCATATGACTCTGTGTTTCCCTGCGTCTAAATGTCTGCACCTGTCTACATCTGAGGTTGCCTGTCTGCCCGCCTGCATCTGTCTCTCTGCGTGTGCCTGTCTCCGTTTGTCTGTCTGCCTGTTACTATGAGCTACACTTTTTTCCTCTCTGTATCCTGTGGCCATCTGCTCTTGATAAGGCTCCACAAATGCAGCTATGCAGACCGTGCACGTGTACGCATCTCTGCAGGCATCTCTGCGCTTGGAGCAGTCCCTCTCCCAGGCTGTCGAGACGTTGGACAGGGAGCAGAAGCACGGAGAGGAGCTGAGGAGCACCAACCAGCTGTTGGTACATGTCCCTCAGGCGCGATCTCACACACACACACACACACACTGACACGCACACACACGCACACACACACTGACAGACACACATACAGACACACTGACACACACGCGCACACACACTGACAGACACACTGACACACACACACTGACAGACACACTGACACACACACTGACAGACACACATACAGACACACTGACACACACGCACACACACACTGACAGACACACTGACACACACACTGACAGACACACATACAGACACAGACACACTGACACACACACACACTGACAGACACACATACAGACACAGACACACTGAAACACACACACACGCACACACACACTGACAGACACACTGACACACACACACACTGACAGACACACATACAGACGCACACATCACGCTTAGAGTGACCCTCCTTGCAGGAGAGGCAGCTGGCCGACCTCCGCGCACGGCTGGAGGAGCAGGGTCGGAGGAGGGAACGCGAGCTGGAGGAGGCGCGCAGAGAGGTGCAGGAAGCGCATAGCACGTTGTCCCAGCACAGGGAGGCCTGGGCCAGTAGGGAGAGAGAGCTGGAGGAGCGGCTGGTGCTGCAGGCTGCTGAGCTGGACAGGGAGAAAGTGAGGAGTGGGGTGTGGCGGGGGGGGTGGTGTGGCGGGGGGGCTGGAGGGGTCCAACCTCAACCCTGACCCCTCCCCCTCAGGCTGGCCGAGAGCATGAGAGCCAGCAGCTGAAGGAGGCTCAGCAGGAGGTGCGGGCGGCCCGGGCCAGGCTGCTACAGCTGGACGGGGAGCTGGAGGAGGCGCGCAGGGAGAGGGACGCGGCACAGATGGACAGAGCGCTGGAGCAGGTCAGCTGGGAACGTGTGTGTGTGTGTGGGTGGCTGTGGGGTTATGCTGAAGCTAATGGCAGCCGTCTGTGGGCCCCGCCGGGTGTCAGGCTCGCTCTGAGGCCCAGCGCTCCCACCTGGAGGTGGAGCTGAAGCTCTCGCTGGAGCAGCAGGTGACAGAGCGGCTGGGAGCCCTACAGAAGGAGAACGAGGAGAGCACGGCCTCGCTGAGGGAGCGGCACAGGTACACCTGTCCCTTCCAGGGCAACCCTGGCCCTACGGCAGCCTTGGCGGGCTGACCTCCGCAGCGGGGGCTCCCTGGTTAACGTCTTCCTGTCCTCCGGCTGCCCTCGTCACTCAGGAAGCAGCTGCTGGATCTCAGTGCCCATCAGGAGAAGGAGCTGAGCAGACAGATGGCCGAGTTCAGGGCCGAGCTGCAGGGGCGTGAAGATCGACACTGGCGGCTCGCTGAGGATTATGAGAGGAGGTGGGGCTGCTTGGGAGGCCTCTCATGGTGGGCAGCGGTGGAGGGAGGCGGGGTTTGTTAAAGCCACTTCCTACTGGCCCCTCCTGTGCCCACCTCCAGGCTGGCCCTAAAGCAGGAGGAGGTACAGAGTATGGAGAGCAGCAAGAGGAAGCTGGAAGCCCAGAGGGCGGAGCTGGTGTCTCGCCTGCAGGAACTGTTGCGCTCCCATTGGACGGAAGCACTCAGGCTGCTGGCCAATCAGAACCAGGTCTGGGGTGGGAGGGTTTTACAAGATAATTATCATAGCAGCTGGGTAAAGGTGCTCAATCAATGTTGAATAATTTTCTTCATATACTGGTAATTTAAATAATGTATAATACAGATGGTTGGCAGGAGTAGAGTTCTGGAAATGCCCATGTATTTCTGATTTTAAACACGTTTTTTCCTTATTAGAAAAAAGAACAGCACAATTATTTGATTTTTGCAGCATAATTTAAAGGAAAATATTCTTAAGGAAATATGGCATTGCTTTAAGCCAGGGGTGGGGACCCTGTTCCATGGAGGGCCGGCGTGGGGGCGGGTTTTCGGGATGGCCTCTCAATCAGCCAATAATAAAGCTGCGTTCTCAGCTCCAGTCCTGGGGACCCGCTGTGATTGGCTGATTGAGATGCCATCCCAAAAAGCCGCACACACACCAGTTCTCCATGGATCAGGTACCCACCCCTACTTTAAGCTGTCAGAGCAGAACCTGCTGTTATATGCTGTCTGTGCCATATAAACATAAGTCATGTCTGTCATGCTATTGAGCATGAGTGTCCCCCACCCCCACTGGCTGTTCGCCCTCAGGTGGGCGCCCCCCCTCACCCCCACTGGCTGTTCGCCCTCAGGTGGGCGCCCCCCCTCACCCCCTCTGGCTGTTCGCCCTCAGGTGGGCGCCCCCCCCTCACCCCCTCCAAGCAACAGGGTGGAGCTACCCGTGATGTCAGACCGGGGGCCGGATCAGGCCGGCTCATTGTTACAGCAGGTGCCAGGTATGGGGGGGTGCGTATGCGGGGTGGGGGCAGCGTCGAGCCCTGTGTGTCGTCTCACTGATTTATCCTGCCCCCCCACCCAAGACTCCCAGCAAGACCCCTCACAGCCCCTAGAGTTCATGATGTCCAGGGAGACGCCTCACTCAAGACTGGAGTCACCCCCCCACAAAGCTCTTGGCTGTCGCGCCCCCCAACCGGACCTGAGCAGCCTGTTTAACCACAGCAGCTCCTTCTGCCCCCTGGAGCCGCAGCTGGATGACACAGCGATCACAGGTCAGTCCCCCTCCCCCATTAAACAGAAGCCAACAGTGCACCAGCCTGAGCCTCCCCCCACTGGCCCTAGATTTTATTGAGGGAATGTGATTGGTCGAGAGAATCAAGCACAGATCTAATGGTGCATTTGATTATCTCTCGGAAGTTGGAAATTCCAAGACGCGTAACGTCGCGTCCCACAATCTTATGTTCCAGCTACCACATCTCGGAACAAACATGGCTGCCTCCATGAACACGCTGCTGTGTGTTGTTCACTTTATATTTTAGCAGATTTGGAGCAAGATTATTTTTTCGGAGAGACAAACAAGAAACATTAACTAGTCAAACCGCATTAAAAGCTTTATGAAATATTTTAGCACATTCATAGCAATATTCCTTTTTCGAGAGGCAAACTAACTATAAACAAACCAAAGACACTAACGAGTCTGGTAGAGAGGATCCGGATCCGGGCAGATGATGAGTGTAAAGCACAGCAAAGCCCTGTGGGATCCAAAGCCGGCCTTCAGATCCTAATACCGCTTAATTCTCTTATGTGTCTTAAGTGCTTCAGTTTTTGATTAATTTATATGTTTGTTTAACAAATGCACCTTATTACTGTAGAGAGGCCCTTTATACTGATTTAAAGTGGCAGGATGTAACTATGGGGGGGGGGGGCACCATGTAAATATCATGCTTAAAACCGGTCTGGCTGCCCGGCCCCTTGCACGCATCAGTCTGCCACAGCCATATGGGCCTTGCTTTCCCCCCTTAGTGCCTCTGATCCACTTAGAGCTTTGTAGGCGGTGGCTCTCCCCACCTTCAGCTGACGCAGGAGGATATCACAGGCAGATCTGTCCGCTTCATTCAAGCGCCCCCTCCTGTCTGCTCATAGAATCACGAGGGCTAATCAATTAAATCGAGATCATTATACAGGAGGTCTTTGATGTTCTACCGTAGAGGACATTCAGTGTGATCATACATGTCAGCATCCTGGAAAACCTAGTGAAACCCAGCATAATGAAACAGATACAATTAATGAATAGGAGTGTTGAGTTGCCATTCCATCAGTCATTTTCAGCCTCATATTCAAGATATTTTCATTTAGTATGAATTTTAGTAAATAAATATAACATTTATAAAGATGAAGTATTGGAATTTTTTTATGATTCTGTAGATTCAGAATATGCTCAAAATTGACCACTGCTGTTACCTGGGACCAAATTAGCGGACGCTAAATGTGGCCCAGGGTTAATGTGCTTACGGGCTTAGGCAGTGTCCCTGCCGAAGGCCCTTTCATGATTAATCTCTGTGGCCAGTATGTTTCTCAGCCCCAGTACTGCCTCAGGCCGCAGTTACATGAATCACTCTTCAGGATCAAACATTAGGACGATTCTATCAGTGTCAGTGTGTCATTCGATTGGATGTATGGACTGGGTCACACTTTGTATTTGATTAAGTTAATGTAACATTTCTCATGCAGCTTATGTGTTTGACAGTTAATACACAGGGCCAGAGGGTGGCAGTGTAGAGCCTTCCGGGCTTATCGGGCTGGCTGGCCAGAGGAGGCATCACAGCCCGTTTACTCTGCTTATATCCTCAGCTGGAGGCTGTGACCTGGAGGAACTTTGTGAGAAACCCCTGGCCAAAGGGAAGCATGCAGCTCCAAGGCTGGAGCGAGGACTTCCATGGAAGGGCAGAGAGAACAGGAGGCCTGTGGGGGGCCATGACATGGAGAGCGGCAGAGAGGACTACTCTGGGGACAGAGTGACCCGGGATGCCCGCCTGTCCTCCCTCCAGGGGCGGGCTGGTTACCATGGAGACGGAGGCAGACTCAGTCAGAAAGGGTACTGTGCAGAGGGGGGTGTCCCTCTGGGAATCAGCACAGAGAGGGACAGACATTTGGGGGGGAGCGGACACAGTGCCCCTAGTGGTAGGGAGGTGGCTTCACAGAAGGATCCCAGGCTGGACCTGAGCGTAGGTAGTGAGGTGGCACAGAGCGGACACCACACCGGACTGGAGCCCTACAGGTCGAGCGTCCTGGGTTACAGCTCACGGGGGCCAAAGCTGGGAGAGAGTGGGGGGCCCGGGTCCAATTGGGGGGGCCCTGAAGGTGCCCAGTACAACACTGCACTGGGAAGTGGTTTAGAGCATGTAGTGATTCCCGGTCATTCTGGCACCGGCCAGTACCTGGAGAGGAGTACAGAGAACCAACCAGGGACCCCAGCACATACGGGCAGGCCTGGGGGGCAGGCCGAGTGCAGGCAGGCCCAGCTGCAGTACTACATCAGCAAGGTAAGCCTGCCAGTACTGCACTTCGCACACAGATGAAGCTGTTGGTGCCAGGCAGCATGTCTGCCTGTGTTTTCTGCCTGTAGTAATGTTCCCTGTGCCGTCCCACGTTCTTGATCTGTGTTGGATGTTCTGTGACTGATTGCTTTGTGTGCCTCCCCCAGCTGCTGGATCGCTGCCCTGGCGAGCCCCTGGATCTGCCCATCTCGGGCAGCGGGCATCACTCTGTGACATCTGGTTCCGGCCCAGCTCAGACCGGTATCTCTCCCCCGTACCTTGGCGGGTTCTGAACCCCCTAGTATGCTATGGGTGCTGTTAGCAGCCGCTGGAACCACAACTTTCTGCTTTGGCTCCAGGTCTGCAGGCACCCTGGGAAGGTGAGGGCAACCCTCAGCCCCCGGCGCCCCCCGTGGTCACCCTCAGTAGACCCCTGTCTTTGGCCGTCACCAAAACCAAGCTGCGAGCCCCCCCCCCGGATCAGCAGTTGGCCAGCAGGCCAGAGTCCGGCCCCCTCCCTCAGATTGGTAAGGGCGTGCTCCCCGGAAGTGGGCCCATGGGGGCACAGGTAACGTGATCCCTGGGTGTTCCCACAGACTCGGACCCCACCGAAGGCTCCCTGGCCGGGCAGCAGCTGGCCCAGGTCACACGGCTCCTGTCGGAGTACCAGGCCCAGCCGGGTTCGGCCATGCCCTCCCTGGAGAAGCTCCTTTCCCAGCTCCTCTCCACTCAGGCCGACAGGTCTGTGGGACATGGCGGAGTGGGCGGGGGGGGAGGCTGGGACCTTCCAGCTGGGATGATCTGAGCCCTGGACTGATATGCAGGAAGGCTGCTTTCTAGTATTAAGGTGAGAGGTGTGTGTGACTCGTGTCATGGGCTTCCAGCACCTTAGGCTCAGAAGGCAAGGAGAGCAGCACTTCCATACAGCACCTGCAGCAGACCCTGAGCCAGACTGAACAGAAGGAGGTGAGACTGGTCATGTGACCTCTTGGCCGTCACTTCCTCTCACATGTCCTGTGCCGGACACGCCTTGTGCCACACCTCGGTTTTCCCCCCTTGTACACAGGTCGGCATGATGGCTATGCGGAGGAGAAGTCAGCCCCAGCGACCCACGGAGGGGGGCAGGAGCCAGAGCCAGGGCCCCCGGGGCAGGAGAGGCGGCCCCCAAGCCCACAGGGCATCTGTCACCCGGGGCAGCGCGTGGAGGTGACAGGGGACAAGAAACCGCCTCTGGAGAAAGGCGGGCAGCTTTCAGCGTTTTCCGTTTGCTCGCGTGCCAGAGCTTCCAGATAGTTCCGTGCTGGTGGAACTGGTGCATTCTGGGGAGCTGCTGATGCTGGGCGCTCTGCCGTTCCGGGAGGAATGACAGGGGCCATTCTGTGTAACACAGAGGGAACGACGGCGGATTTAAAGTCAACTTTGTCACTGCACAGCCTGGACTGAAAGACGGCTACATCGAAACGAAATCGACAGCCTGCTCTTTTAACCAAAGTTTTAAAACAAAGTTTTTCTTACATGCTATATATCTTTGATTTTTTTTTGTACAGATGTGACTTTAATATCACATTGTGCCATGCAGTCATTAAAGGTGTAGTTTTCCTACATGTGGCTGTCTTTTGTGTGGTTTTGTAACCATCTGCATAAAACTTCCTGTCCTGCAAGATCCCTGCATTTCCTCATATGCCTGTGTGTCTGTGTCTGTGTGTGCATGTGCACTTATGTGCTGGTAATTGATACATATATGTGTACCCTGTTCTCAAGCGAACAAGGGCTGAAAAAGCATTTCAGTTTGTGCCATGAAGTCTGCAGTCAGCTGTGCTGATCCTTGCTCAGTGTTTTTCAAGGTCACATATAATTCCCACCCTTCTCTTACAATGGACATTTAAATAGCTGATGTCAAAATCAAAGGATTTTCTTTCTTTAATCATTGTAACTTTAATAAAAGCTGTACTGTGTCAGCTGCTTCTGCAGGGATGTTTTTTGGTAATATCACATTACGGTCACACCTGGGAAATCTGGAAAGCACTGGTGTCCAGACTGGACAGAGCAGTACTACATAGGTGTGGAGCCCGCACACATACTGCCCCATATTCTAAGTGGCTTAACGACTAATGAAGTCAGAGGTGATCTTTGGCCTGTACTTACCTCGTCCTCTTGCTCTCTCTCTCTCTCACACACACACACTCTCTCTCTCTTTGTATTGCAGGGCTGTAAGAATATACATAACTTCTCCATCCTCATGGTCCCTGCCCAAACAGGGCTACAGGCCCCCAGGAGGAACTAAAGGTCATGGGAGAGAGTTTTTAGGAGACCCCCTATGAATCAGAAGTGAAAAGAAATCTGGGATATACGGCGTGATGCGTAATTTTGACATATTTAACTTTTTGTCCTTTAATCTGATTCTTGAGCCTGTGAATTCTTGTCAACGCGACGACAACAAAATGTCTTTTCTTGGTTGATTTGTTCCAAGGGCTGGTTTTCAGGATATGTAACTGGTGTACTATTTCCATGTGACTTGTACCTGTGTTTCCCATCTGCTGGAGTTATAATAGCCTTTCCCCAGCGTTGGCTTCCCAAGCATCAGGAATATCGGAAGGTTGTGAAAGCAAACTAAATGGGTCTCAGAGCTGCTGGAAGATAGAGCCCCCAGCCAGCCTGGGATGGTCCACCTCATGCAGCAGACGTACGGCTGGCCACCTGCTCAGGCTTTACACTGAAGGTTTGTGCCATTTAACATCTTTCTGTAACTTGGATTCTCCATATGCCTCCTGTTTGCTGCGGTTTTGCTTCTCTTCCCTAGTTTACTGTATATAATTTCTTTTCGTTTTGTGTCCTAGATCTTTTCCTCTATATGACTTATCTATGGTCAGTGCAAAAAACAATCCCATGCAAAGATCATCAATGCAAAGATATAACTCAATGACATATTACGCTATAATATGTATCTAACACTGACCAGAGACCAGGAAATGTGTGGTAAAGACAGCAGGGGTGACCTACAGGCAGCTATGCAGAGCGATGATGTCACCACCCACCCACATTAAAGTGCTCGCATGTCCTTAAAATATCAGCTACTGATCACTGTTTGAAATTATTTACTTTAATTATTTATTATTTATTACATTATTTCAGACTGGTTACACCAATGCTTCCCTGAAGGGCCCTAATCATCTAAAACCATGGTTTTGCTTGTTACCTATTCTCTCACACTTGTGGCTGTCCCCAAAGCCTTGCTGATCTTACCAATGTTGAAACCAGTCAGTAAGTTTTTCCCTTCAGATATTAGTGTTCTGTGATTCGTTGAGCCGCATCTACCTACATGCAATTTACATACTCAAGCAGATCCACCACCTTCACTGGGTTGTTCTGATGAATTAGATGTCGCATCTGCTCTTCGTTATAAGTATTGTTAAGCATATTGTTGCAATAGAAATTTGATCTGAGACTTTCAAAGGTGTCGCAATAGATGTGAATGCCCCTCTGCTATGAGATATAGTAATACCTTTTCCAGTAGAGTTTGTATGAATTACACAGGACCCTCAGTAGTGCATTTGTTAATCAGCAACTCAGTCAAGCAAACAAGGACTGGCACAAACGCTGGTAAAGATGGCGGCTTTTGCTGACTGTGTACTAATCCCATTGGTTGGATATGATGTACTGCCTTACCTGGCCCTGGTCTATTTTTGGGTGGTTGGGGATGAGGGAGCCAAGACTACCCTGTATCTTTGAGCCTGCTTCTTTATCTCTCTCTCTCTCTCTCTCTCTCTCTCTCTCTCTCTCTCTTTCACTGTTTCATGCAACTGATCTACTAGGCTGTTTCATAAGCTAACAGGGTAAATAAACCATCATGGACATCCGTATATTTAATACTGTTGAGACTCTACCTGTATATTTAGCCATAGGATTGTGTGCATGTGGATAATATGTATAGAATATCAGAAAGCGGCCCCTCGCCTGGTTACAATAAACCCACCATAAGGCGAAAATGCATGTTACTATGGTACAACTAACTTAACTAATATTGTTGCGTCGTCTAGCCTACCTTAAAAACATGCTTAGAACACTTACATTAGCCTACAGTTGGATAAAATCATTAACACAAGATCTATTTAATAATAAAGTGTTGAATATCTCATGGAATTTATTGAATAACATGAAGTCGAAGTATCGTAACACGGACCATCGTAACCTGGGGAGCATCTGAATAGTTATTCTGTTTTTTAGTCTGATAATGGGCCACCCTTGCAGGTCCTTTTACATTGTGACATGCATCTGAATTTTACTGATTGAGCCCAAAATTAAGACAAATTTGTGCCTTTGGCTGGAGTAAAAGATTTAAGAAACTTAACTCAGACTTGGTATCAAGAACCAACAGTCATTTTGATTTCAGGTCATCCATAACATTAGGCTGCCTGATGTCAGCAAGCTGCAGTATTTGCTATCCTAGGCAAACACGTAACTTCCTGCACCATACAGACATCCTGACCAATCACTTTCTTTACTCTTAACCCAACAGCCTATAGCCTGCTTCTGCTTTTCTGTTCCCACTGGGGCTTCGCATCCAGTCATGGTTAATGGGCAGTTCTCCTATTTCATATTGTTACATCTTGGATTTTCTGGACTGATAGTCTGTTTGAAACTTTGGGAGAAGTTGTAGACATATCTGCTAAAAGGTCATTGTTTTGCAGCTGCTGTGGGGTATATGTACCCTGTTGTCCCTGTTGTATATGTAGTATAGCCATTGTTTCTGAGACTTCTGTGCTTTCTGCATATTAAAAAATCATAAGGTGATTTTGATCATTTGTTCAATGTAACTTTTATCCTCTGCATATCATTTACAGTCCAGAGACGTCAAACCTTTCAATAGCAATTCTACTCAGGTATAGTCTGAAAGGGTTATTTGTGCCTCTTGAGTGTCCAATCACATGACCCAGCTAAACCAATTAATGTTGGGATCGGACCAATTTAGGGCTTTCTGGGAATGTAAGTAATCTGAGGACAGCTCAGAATTCACATGAGGAAAAGCTGACAGAAGAACCTCTGCACTGTCAAAGACAGTGGGGACTAAAGAGCCACATAAGCCATTTAGACAGAGGTTTACTTTTTACAGAGATGTACGGTATTCACAGACAAATGATCGTTACCATTTTAGCTTTCAACAAAATACCATTATGTATTGATCAGAGAATAACTTGCAATTTGGATTGGTAGTTAATCAGGGCCTGACTTTCTGACCAAACAGAACTGTGTGTGAGTGTGCTTTATGGGAACAGCGGTGGAGCAAATGGTTGGCTTGATGATTGTAATTACTGCCAGCTGGACCATGAGTGGTGATACTTACTGGATATTTAATGATAGATGACTACCTTTGAATGATGACTTTTGGTATCTTTGGATGATGTGGATAGTGAATGTTGGAGGATAGGTGATTGGCTAGTTGATTGTTCAGAGATGTTAGTACTTGTACTTTTTGACTTGTTAGAAGATGAATGCTGGAACATAGCCATTGGTTGGAGGATGTTGGTATATTGTTATTTGTTGGATGTTAGTATTTGGATGTTGATAACTGCATAGTATTACTCGTTATCTATTGGTGAGTGATGGATTTTGAGACTTGCTATCTGATGATAGGTGTTGGTGTTTGTTTGATGTTAATAGTTCTTGGCTGGTGGAGAATAGACATTGGTACTTGCTTGATGTTCATACTTGGATGGTGAGTGATAGATGTTTACATTTTTTGGATGGTGAATAATGGATATTGGTTCATGCTGGCTATTGGATAATGAAAGCTGGTAATTGTTACTTCTTGGAAGATATCAAGTAATTAGGAAGTTCAATTATTTTTTCTTGATATCTTTGAATCCTTTGAAGTCAAATTTAGGCAGAGGTTTTATTCCTGAGTATTGAGAGTGCATGCTTTATTTGTTTAAACTTGTATTATATATGTGTGCAAAAGAGGTCTATAAAAGCCTTCAATGACTCCGTAGCAAAAATATATTTCAAGTTCTGTTAATTTGCTCTACATTTTAATCCATTACATACTCTACAAATTTTTCACTATCATATATTTTTCACGCCAATTTTGCCATGCTCTCACAAAGGGTGGGGTTTCTGGGTGTGGCTCCCCTTGCTGGCTGTAGCCTTATTGCCCTACCCGGCCTGGACTGCCACTGCCACTGGAGGGGTATGCCTCAGCCATCCTGGGCCCTGCCAACCCAGGCTACTGTACGTCTGTTACCCCGTTACCACACCCTAATGTATAGTCCAAGCATATAACATTTTTCTTGTTACTCTTCGTTTGAATTTTGTTTTTTCTCGTTCTTCCGCTCCAAACACTTAATTCTGAAGAAGCCAACACTTTCTCTCTGCCTTGGCTGCAATTTGCTGAGGTACTAATAGGCTTGTGTGATATAAAATGAACCTCCTCTTAGCTTATTATGGGATGTCAGTGTATTTTTGTAGCCTGTGGTACATGGCTGGGGTGTTTGTCCTTACTACAACCTTTCTCCATCTTAAGGTCCTCATTTCACACTTGGATATGACCACAGTGATGGAACGTCCAGACTTGAGATGCTTTAGTTTGTCCTGGGGGCACAAGGGAAAGTAGCAAGTTGCTCCCACACAGCACCTGTTCCCAGAGCAACCCCGTGCCTCACCCTTAGTGCAGTGTTCCACAGCTGAACCATGGCGCCCCGCTCAGGATCCTGCTGGTACTACATCCTCTCCCATCACCCACGGTGGTATGGGCCACCTTCCAAGACCAGGGTGTGGGGTGGGTGTCAGTCAGGACCAAGCTGGGGAGCCATCTTGGGGGCCATCAGCATGCCATTGGTGCAGCACTTTCACAGAGGGTGGGGTTTCTGGGTGTGGCTCCCCCTGCTGGCTGTAGCCTTATTGCCTTACCCTGCCTGGACTGCCACTTACAAGGTGGCCATTGTAGGGCCCTGGACATGCGATCCTCTGTATTCCAAAGCTCTACCTGAACAGGCGGCTCATTTGGCCACCAGCCGCATCAACAAGGACCCCCAACTAAATAAGGGCTACTGGTATGACTACACCTTAGTCAATGAGGACTGCCAGACGTCACAGGCTCTGGCCCGCTTTGCTGAGCTGGAGGGGTACGCCTCAGCCATCCTGGGCCCTGCCAACCCGGGCTACTGTACATCTGCTGCCCTGCTAGCCAAGAACTGGAACACCGCCATCTTGTCATGGTCCTGTCTGGACCCGGTCATGGATAAGGACAAGTACCCCACCTTTCTGCGACCTCTGCCTCTGTCGGCGCGTATTCTGTTTTCCGTGCTGCGCTTCTTCCGCTGGGCTCACGTGGCCATCGTGACCTCAGGGGATGACCTGTGGGAAGCTACTGGTGAGGAGCTGGCCTCTTCACTGCGAGCCCTCGGGCTTCCAGTCTCCGCCGTGGTCTCCATGCAGGCAGGAGAGCATGGTCCCCGTAAGGCGCTGAGAACCATCAAAGATCTGGATCAAGTCAGAGGTGGGTGTGTGGATCCTGCCAGTGGATGGTGCTCGGAATGATCATCAAAGGCAATTCTTATATCTTCTCTTCTCCATTTTGTTATTCAGTAGGAAGTTTTAATACATATTGCTTTTAACAGCTAAACATCATCAGGGTGTTTCACCGCCCAAAATGTACAGCTAGAAATTAGCATGCACTCTAGAATTTGTAACCCATGAACCTAGAATGCTAAGATAGGTGACCGGTGTACATTTAGGTGATTGATGCATCCATAATGGCAAGGTTTCTCCATAAAAATCCACAGAGCTTTTTTTCCTTTTTGAGTTAACAATATTAAGAATACTACTAAAAGTCTTTGGCAAGGTTAAAAAAAAGACATTCCCCGCCCCTCTCTCCTCAGTGGTCATTATGTGCATGCACTCGGTGCTGATTGGTGGAGAGGCTCAAAGGGACCTGCTGAACACGGCGCTAGACATGCGCATGGCGGATGGGGGCTATGTCTTCATCCCTTATGACACACTGCTGTACGCCTTGCCCTACAAGGGCGTGGTCTACCCAGCCCTGGTCAATGACACCAATCTGCGGAGGGCCTACGACGCTGTGCTCACAGTCACCATGGACTCAGGGGAGCGCAGCTTTTATGAGGCCTTCAGAGACGTTCAGGAGAGCCACGAGCTCCGCTCCAGCACCCCTGCTGAGCAGGCAAGTGTGTGACCCATGCCATGTGGTCATGTGATCATGAGCATGTCACTTCACACCTATCTGCCATAGGTGAATTGTACGGGGGTTCAGCCAACCTGCACCTGCAGGGATCCTAAGAGAAAAACTTTCCTGGTTCCTGCAATGATATTATTAAAAACAGAGTGGAACTATCTTGTTCAATCCTGGCATTTTTCTTGTCCTTCTTTCTTGTAGGTGTCGCCATTCTTTGGAACTATTTACAATGCCGTGTACTTCCTGGCCATATGTGTGGAGCAGGCACGAATGGGGAAGAGCCGCTGGGTGTCAGGGGAGGCTCTAGCCCGTACCAAGGGTGGTTTCAAGTTTTCTGGCTTTAATCAGCCTCTGTCAGCAGGCAGAAATGGGCTGGAGGCCCGGTACGTGGTGCTGGACACTGATGGACAGGGCGCAGCGTTTTACGTGACCCATGTGCTCGAGGCTCCACACACCCACGGCGATATTGGTGGTCTCAAGTACCTCGGACGTGCCATCCACTTCCCGGGAGGATCTCCCAGCAGTGACTCCACTTGCTGGTTCAGTCCATACATCACCTGCAGAGGGGGTGAGACAACCACAGGCGGGGGAGTCTAGCCTGTCATATGTAGGAGCTTTTCTGTGTCGCATGCATGAACCTATGGACGTTATCCTATCGTCAACACCTAGGAGCAGGGAAAATACTTTTTGTTGAAAACATCCAGTTTTGTAGAACATAACATGGGACACCAGCAGAGCCTTCCACTGAGTAACTCTAGTGTGAGTTGCTCCACAGATCTACAGCAGGATGGAGATTGCCCTCTCCATTAGGGGAACTACTAGTTCAGTAAAGAATTTCAGCACAGCATCACCGACAACCAGAGGTGGGCATTTCAGGTCCAGAGAGAACAAATCCAGACTAAGATTTTGTTTCGACCTACCAGTTGAGTTCTCTGTGACTGTTTATATTCAACTGATTGGTTGAAACAAAATCTTGGTCTGGATTTGTTCTCTCTGGACCTCAAATCTCTACTTCTTTTAACAACATCATTTCTCCTGGAAATGACAAGAAAACCTATAATGATTTATATGCAAGAAAAACCAGTTTGTCATTCTAGAACTTGCTCCATGACTTTGGGCAGGATGGTGTCCACAGGTCCATGAGGAGAAGCACATACACATTGGTTCTTAGATTGGGTGTTAATGAACCAATTCTTCCAACAGGCATTGATGGAGCTTCGCTTTTGCTCATTTTCATCTTGGTGACCTTCTTGGTGGGAGCTGGACTGTTTTTCAGGTGGGCCAGCAATTTAGCATTCAGCCTTTTTAGTGTGGTCAAGGGAATATGAAATCTACACACCATATACCCTTTTTACTTTGGTCCAGTGTGTGTAATTAGACCTAGATACCATGTACTGTGTACATTGCCACTCACTGACGACCGACACGTGTCTTTCGATTTGTACATAACCATTCATCGCTCTGCTTGTCCATCTACCTGGTCATGTGATTGTCTGTCCAGGGAAAAGATTCGGAAACTCTGGTCAATATTTGGAGAAGATGAAGATAAAGAAAGTGGCACCAAACTGGTGCTGACACTAGATGATCTGGTGTTCATCAACACACAGTTCAGCCGAAGGGTCAGTATGATCATGTGCATCATCTGCATCGCGTGTGATGGGGCATAGCTAGAGATGCCGGCCTCTTCATCCAAATCTGCCAGGGTATCCATGTCCCTACTTCACCTCTGTGTGTGTGTGTGTGTGTGTGTGTGTGTGTGTGTGTGGATTATGTTTATATTACATTGTGGGGACCAAATGTTCCCCACAATGTAATAAAACCTGTGATTTTGGTGTTGCGGGGACAGTTTTTCAGGTCCCCAGAAAGATCTTTGAATACAATCAAAAAACTGAAAATGCCAAAAGTCTTGCATTTGGTTCGGATACTTATGGTTAAGGTTAGGGATGGGTAGGGGTTACAGTCATCATGTATGGATTTCTATGGAGTTAACCCATAGAAATGAATGGAGAGTCCCCACAAGATATTATTACAAACTTGTGTGTGGGTGTGTGTGTGTTTCAGTGTTAACGTTCACATTTAATGTATATCATGTACTATATGAATAACAAATTTCCAAAACTCATTCAATCCACTGTCCAATGTTTTCAATAAATTTTCTTTAGAATGAGTTTTGAAAATTTAACAAAAGTATTTTGTTGGATTACATGAAGACCGAGTGAGTTGCGATTCCCAGTACTGTAACATATGATGAGGAAGCCTGACTTTAGGTAATCGGCGGTCTTATCTCAGAAACAGCAAAACATGGACTGAGTGAGTTTTGGAGGATTTTTTCTTTTTTACCTAGTATAGTAATTTTTGTATATTTCTACATTTATATATGTAACCCCCTTTTTAACGGGTGACAGTAATCCAGCACAGTCCTGGCTATTTAAGAGTTACACTAAACAACAACGTAAGGCACAACAGGGTCCTGGATTCCCAGCAGTTGAATGGTGAGCTGGCTAAACTTCCTAACACCATAAAATAACAATTCGAATAGTGAGAATGGTAAGTGTTGGAAAAAAAAAATTCTAAATTTACTTGAGCAGTGCTTCCACTGTGGAAATACAACACTTGCCTTGGGGTTAGTGCACAAGTGTATCTCCCAGAATGTAACTGTGCACAATGTAAAATGTGCACTAATCTAGTGGTGAGTGCAAAGCCGGTCCTGTAGTGTACATTACCAATGTACACCAGTGTAAAAGGCAGAAGTTTTAGATATTGTGATATTCATGAAATAAGCCACCAATACACCTGGGGTATAATGAAATACAGGTATATATTATTAAATAAATCAGCAATATTAAGTAATAAGAAACATAGAATGGATTCATAAAAGAATAATAATGATAATAATAAAGATCACAGAAAGCGGCAAATTCTAAAATCATTTGGCTGCAGCCTACAAGGTTAGGCTGCAGGCTAAGTCCCTAACAACCCACTATTGCGGGGGTTATACTTAGATATAACTGAAGGGCCTGATTATCTGTATCAGGTGTGTTAAATTAGGGACACTGGAGTTCCTTACACACTTTACGCCCCTCAACTATTGCACTCCAGGGCTTAAAACGTCCGTCCTTCCTCACCAAAACCAGTGTTTCCAACTACAAAAACTGCCACCTCCCTCTCATATAATATATATTTATCTTTTTTCATTCATTCATATATATATATATATACACACACACACACACACACACACAATGGTACCTCAGCTTTCAAACTCACTAGAACTCGAATTTCTTCAAAGTCAAACAAACCAGTTTGACCTAGAACTCAATCTGAATATCAGAAGTCGAACCGGGAATGCTGACCTAATATAAATTGTACGCGGTAGGAAATGAGTCATACTACAATGCAATTCTTACTTGAATGCCTTCTTCACAGACTGGACGATTAACCAAATAAAGCAGAGCAACATTACAGTAACTAACAATAAATAAACCATTAACTTATGTGTACTATTAGAGCATTTATTTAATTAATTTATACTTTATTTTACCAGGTAAATTAACTGAAAACCAGTTCTCACTGCTTTACGTGATATTTGGGAGAAATAGCAAATTGCGCATCGTAACTGTCTGGGATACAAACGTCATGCGTGTAACTAAACTCTTCAGCTGATAAGAGCAAAGGTGTGTTGTTACGGAAGCGGTTCCAGTTTGTGCAGCCGGGTGAGAGGTTGCAATGCATCTAACCGTAATGCAGGATCAGAATGCGTTGCTTTAAGCCAGCACTGTAAGCAAATCACCCACTGACTGGACTGGGGAAACAAACTGAAACGCGGACTTAATACAGAGGACTAATGACAACAACCAGAAACAGCTAATAACATGGAGATCCCACATAAGGTTATTTAGGTGTAATTTTAGGGGGGGGGGCAGGCACCAATTAATTGGTTTTCCATTATTTCGCATGGGAAAAATTTGATCAGAACTCGAACTTTTTAGGATTAGATCTGGAGTCCAGAACAGATTAAGTTCGAGAACCGTGGTACCACTGTATTTTATATAATTATACATTTATATATATTGTAATTCTGCCTTTATGTTTACCCCATATCTCGGCTTTTTTGCCAGATTTTTGTTTTTCACTCTTTCTCCTTCTCTCCTCATCTAGAAGCTGAATGAAGGAAACATAATAAAGAGTATATTGTATGTGAAGACATCCAGCCAATTGATATCTGGGCAGAGTTACATCTACACTTCTCCTGACAGCTCTAACATTGCCATCTTTGAGGTGATTATCGCTCATTCCCAGCCCCTCCCGCGCACATCTGCGTGATTGGCTGGTTCCCAGAGTGACTGAACATGCTAACATTGAGCCAAAAGGAGACTCCAGCTGCTTCCTTGATTTGCAGTTAATCAAAAAGAAAGTCAGTGGCCTGTGTGATTGAGAGTCATAATGACTCTGTTTTCCAGTCAGCTCCTGCTCTCATATCGTACTTATGCACAGCCTAAGATGGAAAAGTCATGTTTGGTCATGTTGTTCTGCGTAACTCCTATTGTCATCACCCAGGGCGATTGGGTCTGGCTGAAAAAGTGGTTTGTTGGAGACCAGGTGACAGAGATCAATAAAAGCACCAAAGCCATTTTCAGCAAGGTGAGGTTGGTGGCTGGGAAAGAAGGGATAGGAAGTAACAGAAAGCTGCGAGATACTTGGCCATTTGACACCACAATGTAAAACTTGACCCTTTGTCTTTAAAGACATTCTGAACATACAGAAAGAACCATTATCCTGGATTAAAAGTTCCCAGGACTAGTTATGGTTATACAAAGGGCACCTGAGAGGATAAATGGTGACTTCCTAAATTGAAATTCACAGGTATGCACTTCATCTAATGTAAACTTCCTAAAGTGTACGCTTCATCTAGTGTAAACTTCCTAAAGTATGCACTTCATCTAGTGTAAACTTCCTAAAGTATGCACTTCATCTAGTGTAAAATTCCTAAAGTATGCACTTCATCAAATATAAACTTCCTAAAGTGTGCACTTCATCTATTGTGAAATGCCTAAAGCAGAGGTGTCAAAGTCAAGGCTCAAGGGCCAGATCCAGCCAGCAAATGAATTATCTATGGCCCCCGGGATGATATTTGATTAGTATTAGAACTGGCCCGCAGGCCACAGCCGCCTGCTGCTGTTTTGCACGCACCAATACTCCATTCCCCA
>JABFEA020000002.1:26592238-26619853 GCA_019775915.2 Cyphomyrus plagiostoma
ACAGATGGGCCCTGAGGAAGACAGACACAACTGAGTAATGGCACTGACAGACGGGCCCTGAGGAAGACAGACACAACTGAGTAACAGCACTGACAGACAGACACAGCTGAGTAATGGCACTGACAGACAAGCCCTGAGGAAGACAGACACAACTGAGTAACGGCACTGACAGACAGACACAACTGAGTAATGGCACTGACAGACAGACACAACTGAGCAATGGCACTGACAGACGGGCCCTAAGGAAGACAGACACAACTGACTAACGGCACTGACAGACACGCCCTGAGGAAGACAGACACAACCGAGTAACAGCACTGACAGACAGACACAATTGAGTAACAGCACTGACAGACAGGCCCTCAGGAAGACAGACACAACTGAGTAACAGCACTGACAGACAGGCCCTGAGGAAGACAGACACAACCGAGTAACAAGACTGATAGACAGCCTGTGAGAATTAGCACTAACAACCACTTTACTGTCCACTCCCTGTACAATGTTAAAGTACTAACACAGGTCCAGAGGAACACTCACATAAATGTAACAGCACTGACAGATGTGCTGAGGAAAACAGACACCACAAGGCATCGTATATTTCTCATGAACATTTCTGCTTTTAGGAATATTTTTGCTGAGACGGCAAGCCCTGCACAGGCAGACACTCACAGGGCGAATGTCTATATCACACATGCCAATGCTGGTGGTGACCACGTGTCCGACTCCAAGCATGGTGTTTCCAGAGAGACCCTGGAGCAGGAAACAGATGGAGGGATTCAGAAACTCTTCGCCCAGCAACACAAGTCCATAGAATGCGGTGGTAACTGAGTGTGTACGTGTAACTAACAGAGAAAAATGAGGGTGCTAATTAAGTACAGTGGATTGTTGTGATGTCAGAATGGATGACCTTGACATTAGAAGGGTCAAAAAGGCCTTCTGGGATACGTAGTCTCTCTGCCCCGTAGTCGGTGGTATAGCCACTGGGCATCTCGTAGTGCACTGTAGGCATCTGGGCAGCAACTCTGGGTCAGAGGGCAGGGGAAGTGTAGGGTGGAGGAGAATCACCAACTGATTAGAAAAGATGGAGGAAATGAAGGGTAGGGGAAGAACAATGAAACGGAGGAAGATGTCTGCAAGTTTTGGTTTCAGGTTTATTTTAGCCTATTTTTTAGTTGTTTAATTGTTTTTTTTACTTTACCTTAAGGTAAGGTAAGGTAAGGTAAGATACGACAAGATAAACTCGATTAACCCCACAAAGGGAAATGCATTTATTTAAATGCTGTGTAATAAATCTCACCTCTGTCCTGCTAGGTCACTTTTAATCTGAATATGAATCTGAGATGGGGAAAAAAATGGAAGGAGGAAAATGCATGGCGGTAAGAAATGAACAGTTCGGCTTTTAGCTTGTGATTTTCAGTATGCAAACTCACACAGAGATGCTGCTGACAGAGGATACCTCTAAGTAACTGACACTTCCGAAAAATGAGCAAATCTCGTTTCCTGTTTTTTGTTGGTTTCGGGTCAGCCCACCCCCCTATTTCAGTCCAAATGAATTGGCTCAGAGAGAGGCCGCCTGTGCTGGATCGAGCCACTTACTGCTCGTCATAGGGGGAGTCCGACACTTGGAGCACCGAAGCCTGAAAATCCTGAATGATTTCCTGGCAACCAGGGGAGAGAAAGAGAAAATATCTGCTGCTGCTGAACTTTTATGAGGGCCTCTGAGAAACGAGGACATGCTTTTAAACACAAACAGTAACTTGTCCTAAGGGTGTGAAGCCATCTTCCATGAAGGCTCACTTGTAGGTGTTTGGGCTGTGTTTTTTGGTATCCTGTCATAATAGTATCTTCACTAGTGCTTAAGTAATTAATATCTGAAGTATAACAAAAACTTGACCACCCTGTGGCTCTAAATGGACTAGAGACATTTGGTCCCCACAACATAAGGTACACCTGGACCACATACACACACACACACACACACACACATACACAACACACACACACCCGCCCGTACATTACACATGTATGTGTGCCACGACTTAGTGACTGGGGGCAACTTGTCTTTCTTTGTCCAGTTGGGTGAAGCTCCTTCCCTCACTGGCTCCTGTGGTGGGGAGTAGAGGTGGGGGTAGAGAGGATTACAACATAACTGGATCCAGAGGAGAATGTTCAATATAAAAAGTAGGGCGGAGCTCTGGAGGTCAGCCAATGGGAAAATGCATGCAGGTGGATCATTAAAAACAGCCTGAGCTTCATAGCTCTAAACATATGATGCTTATGACCACAGCTTGATATAAACTTCAATTGTCTACAGATGGTAGAATAACTTAACTCACTTCGGTTTGCAGATGTGACAAATTAATCACCGAAAACACCAGCGGGACACCAAGAGTGAAGGCGGTCTGGTATGTTGGGGCTTAAAGGTGGAGCGCAGGCTTTTAAAACCCGAAAGTCTGCATTCATCCTTGACTCTACCATGATGATTATATGCTTTGTGGACAGCGCAGAGCTAGGCCCTCTGCAGAGCACTCTCATTACCCACACACACTAGACTAGACAGTATCTCTATATACATTAATTAATAAAATCCAGAACTGCAACTGCAAAAAATGCCAAATTCCTTATATAAGCTATAGGTAAACGTCTGTTTCAATGTCTTGATTTTGAACTTAACAACAAAGGGTCCTTTTTTAAAAAATCAAGCTTTTCCATTAAGAAAGAGCAAACTTCACTACCACTGCTTAATATTACAACACTACACCTCAAATCAATGCATGTTTTTCCTACCAAGGCAATCAGACCAGAGTCAAGCCATTCTGAAGCCAAGGCGGCCCAGCCAATCAGTTCAAGGCCCTTCTCAGGACAAGCTGGCCCAACCAATCACAGCCAAGCTATGTCCACCGGATAATAGTGAGGAGCCCTGAGGTCGGGGCTAGGGTGGGGTTTGGTTACCTTGGCGGCAATCATGTATGGTGGGATGATGTCGATGTTCATCTCCTGGAAGAGCTCCCGGCACTGCATGGTGATGAAGTCCCCAGCCAACGGGGACTTGACGATGCCTGGAAGGAAACACTGCAGCAGCCTGAAACAGGCTCTGCCCTCTGGAGGGCGGACTAGGAGCTATCTGTCATGCGTCTGGCCCCACATGTCGCACTTTCATGGGATTCCGGCACAAGATCCACGACACCCTTGTATCACATTAAAACATAAAGATATCCATCCATCCAGGCTCAGCCAATTCAGCGCATATCCCAGAATGCACAGGGAGCAGGGCAGCAGCCGTCCTGGTCTATCATGGGCAGCGTAAATAAAACATTTTATGTAAGACATTACTTGAAAAATTACTGAGTGTGGAATCACTACATAATATAGTCTTTTAGACATAATATAAATAAAATACACTGTATATCAATAATATAACCAATACTTTATATTATTTAAAATGGATACAATATAAATGTATGATATAAAGTGAGAACTTCTGACAGCATGCATTTTGCATCAACCTATCGGCATTCTCTGAAGTACCTTGTACTTTAAAAACACCCTCTCAAAGCACTCCATCTGAGCTTGTTATTTTGGATACATTTTTTCTGACAAGCGCTCTTTTTACAATAATATAATAACGAAATCTCTTTTTCCATCTAATTCCTGTTATTTTACTGAAACTAGGCTAACATTACCTTTTGCAGAGAAACACAAAACACCTTGACTGCCAATAGGGAAGGTGCATACCTTGCTGAAGGACGTACCCATCATGCACTGGGATGGCTGTCGTGTGAGTGGCACCGCTGTCCAGTACCAGCCCAGTGGCTCTGCCATTGGCGAAGCTGCTCTTGGGTCAAGGGGCAACGGCTGAGTGTGATTGGCTAGAGAAAAAGTCTGCCAAGCTACTGGCTGCCCAACATAACCAGTGTACCATAAGCACTACCCTAAGCTCTATTTACACTAAACCGGTAACTAGTGAATGACTGAGAATATATTGATCTCATCTCATCTTCAAACTGCTTCTCCTAGTGAGTACTATATTTATTTCAATGGTAACACGTATATTACGACAAACTTCATAATGCATTTATAGAACATTAAGTGTTCCTTCATAATTCATTCATAGAACATCATTAAGCAGCATGTAAGTATACCTTAATATGAAGGCACACTTAATGTTTGTCAATACATTATAAATTACCAAAGTTTGTTATTATTGATATAATTATCAAAAGTGTTATGAAAGCTTTAAGACATGTTAAGGCAGGGGTAGGCAACCCGGATCCTGGGGAGCAGGTTTTCCATCCTCCCGGGTCTGACCTCAAACAGATAAGTACTGTAACTCATCAGGTAGGATAGAAAACCTGCTGGATACTGGCACCCCAGGATCAGGGTTGTGTATCCCTTTGTTTAGGTATACTTACACGCTGCTTATGAATGTCCTATGAATGCATTATGAAGGTGCATTCAATATGAAGCATTACCAATTCAATAATTCGATTAAATTCAAATTATTTTAACATGGCCCCCTTCCAGAAACAATTGCACTAAATATTTACTAACAAGCATCGACTGACATAGCACATTATATTTATATAGTCCAGTGTTTCCTAATCCGGTCCTCAGGGACCCACAGACAGTTCATGTTTTCGCTCCCTGGAGGTCAGAGGGAGCAAAAACATGGGTCAACAGTGGATCACCAAGGACCGAATTGTGAAGTCTGGCCGCACTCTGACTGACACCTTGACTCGAGCAGCAGACCCCAGGCACCTCTGACGTGCAGGTGACGGATACGCTGTGAGCACAGCGGTCTTACACAGGAAGAAGGCAGGGATGTTGTAGTGCTCAAACATCAGCTCTGTCAGCTTCTCCCTCTTCACCCGTGTGTTCCACTGTACCACAAACACACACGTTTAAAATAAACCCAATGCCAAGCTCAGTTTGATTGCTAAAGACGTCCGTTGATTTTTCGCCCATTATTTTGGTTTTTCAGACCCCGTCTGTCCTTGATTTACTGATATGGGCTGATGTTCTACTCACTGGAGCCTCTGACATCAGCACTGGGTGCAGACTGGGCTCTGACTTGATGTGCTTGCAGTAGGTGTGGTCCAGAATGGCCCGGAAAGCCTCCCAGTCCTCAACTGGAAACAGGGCCACATTTCCAAGACATTTTTATATGATAAGTACCATCTGATGACCTACAGCCAGAGCCCTAAGAGCCCTAAGCAACATTTCATTAACCTAGTTGTCATTTGTCATCTTCCTTCCAATCCTGACTGGCTGATCAAATAGGGCCCCCTGGTGGCTGCTGGGCCCTAAGCAGGCGATTGGTTCAGTAACACCCTGGGTCAGCTCGGCCCATAGCAACGGGCCGTCATTCTGCCCAAACTTGGGTTCGATATTCTTCTCAGAGCAGCCATGCAGGCATGACGTGGCCACAAGAGGTCACTCAACTCATGCCGTTCTTCAGCGGCGACACTGTCTCCACCCCAGCGCGGGCGACGTGCAGTGCATTAGTGTCCAGATAGAAGGTACGCCCCCCTGTGGCCTTCTCCTGCTCTCCTGCCAGCTCTCCACCGCCTTCCTCGTCCACCTGCACCCCCAACGAGGTTGGGAAATCTGCCTGCCAGAGGTCAGAGGAACGTGTTCGGAAAATTGGGATAGTGGGAAAAAAGGGGAACCGTGAAAGGATGAAAGAATTAAAGTAAAGAAAGAAGAGGACAGGAGAGGAGAGAGCCAGGAGTGAAATGAATGAATGTAAAGAAAGTAAAGCAGCAGTTAGTACAAAGTAACACCCCTGAAGTACAGTACTCTGCAAAAGGCTGCAAAAGACATTGAAGCTATTTATATGTTAAGTCAGTGTATATTTGCTAAGAAAAAAGCACAATTTAACACTAAGGACACATGCAAATGAGAAGCACCAACATCGCTTCAGTTCTCAAACCTCTCCTCTGCGATCACCACAGTCATTCCACGTACTTGCTGTATTTCACTACCATCTCACTTAATTCATTAGTTTAACGTGTTCAATTAACCAATGAGGTACTGATTAGCCAAAGCAGTGGCCTGCACTATGAAACGGGGTTACTGGCTTATTGGGGTAACTTGTCAGATTTAAGGTACCACACTTTAAAAGGACTTCATATTCATTCATTTAAATTTTTCCCAGACTACCTTAAATCCGACAAGTTACCCTGATAAGCCGGTAACCCCGCTTTGTGGTCCTGGCCACTGGTTTGCTGGTATTGGCTGAGTCAACAAACACATGGGAGTATGGGGCGGCTGCTGGGGTGACCTTAGGCGAGGTTTGGAAATGGCTAAACTGACACACTTCGACAGACATAATATCACAGTTTTACACCAACATGAAGATCATTTACACGTCATTTTCTTTGCCAAAGCACTTTGCGCAATTACTGTATGCAAAAATACATACAAAACAACAGAAGAATAACACAGCAGAAAGGGAGGACTGAAATGGAGAAGGGGGCGGATCAGTGATGTAGTCATCATATCACAGAGTGGTATCAAATCCACTCTTCACTAAGAGGTTTTTAAGGGACATTTTAGAAGTATCTGTCCACTCATTAAAAATGGACCAGCACTCCACTATATTTTTATTTAAGCTCTTAGTTTGTTTAAGCTAACTACAACATTATTTATTTAGCTGTTTTTTTTGCCAGAGGAACTGAATGTATACATAGATTATCTATACACATATATTTTGGTGCATCTACAAGTTCAGGATGTGCTGACTGGAATGTAAGACCATGTGGCCTTGTGTCCAGTTATGTGGCAGTAGAGTCCAGTCAAAAAGTGGCAGGAATGATCTAGCAGCCTCGCCTGGGGGGGGGGGCTGGCAGGGTGCCCAAGGGGTGGGCTTACCTTGGGACAATCCTCACCCGCATATCCTGCTCTTGTTGAGAAAGAGCCGATGTCAAACACGAGGGCCCCCACCTCATCTTGGGGAGAGCGAGAAAAAAATGTGTGAACAGGACGCAGGGAGACGGGGAAGCCGATACTGAGAAAGAAGCATGTCTCCCTTAAATACGGTCATTCTCATTCCATCCAGCTGCTTATCAAATACAGAGTGGGAGGGGGAAGCTGGAGCCTATCTCAGCAGCATTGGACATGAGGCAGGGACACACCCAGGATGGGATGGCAGACCCTCACCGAGCACAAACACACATGCTCTGCATAACTTACAGACTGCATAAACCATAAAGAAAGCCAAACACATGCAAACTCATCACACACAGAGCAGAGACATAATTCAAACTTGCAACCCGGAGGTACGAGGCATTAGAGCGCCCCCCCCACCCCACCCCACCCCACCCCAACTGAGCCACCATGCCAACTTCCAAGAGATTCTCATTTCTTTTAACTGTACTTAAATACCAAAAGGTAGTAGGTATTTGTTCATAAGTGAGGGAAGGAGGCTGTGGGACATCAACAGGCGGATTGGTGAAGCAACGGCAGCAATACGAAGGCTGTACCGTTCTGTTGTGGTAAAGAGGGAGCTGAGCTGGAAGGCAAAGTTATCAATTTACTGGTCAATCTACATCCTTACCCTCACCTATGGTCACAAGATCTGGAGAGTGACTGAAAGAATGAGATTGCGGATACAAGTGACTGAAATTACTTTCCTCTACAGGGCGTCTGGGCTTAGCGTTTAAGATGAGGGTGAGGAGCTCAGATGCTTGGAAGGAGCTCAATAATGAGCCAATGCACCTCCAAAGGAGTCAGCTGAGGTGGTCTGGACATCTATCTAGCATGCTTCCTGGACGGCTCCCAGGCGGACCCAGGACACGCTGGAGAGATTATATCTCTCAGTTGCCCGGGGAACATCTTAGTATTAAAGGGTTATTACTGGTGCCCTCAACACTCAATATCAGTTGGAAATTCACGCTTTGGGGTGTAATCCTGTAAGAAGTGTAAGACACTACCCCACAAAAAGCAGAGCTTGGACAGCAGGCGATTTCTTGCTAAAGAATAAGCTGCCATTGTTATGTATGAAAACCTGTGGCCCTCATCTAGGCCGTCCACTGCCCTGGTGGCTTAATGGTCAGGGAAGTGCACTTACATTTGAAAGATTACAGGTTTGAATCCCCGACCAACAAGGCACTACTGAGGTAACTAGAGCAAGGTGCTGAACTAGCAGTCCTGCTATGGCACATATGGGTTAAATGCAGAGAACACACTTTGTTGTTCTTTGGTGTGTCAACAACGATCATTAAATTCTAATTCTGTGGCCTGTTTTTCCTGGGACAGGCTCCAGACACTCCCTGTCCCAGTATGGGAAAGTGGTTATAAAAGCCAAGATGGATGTAAATAGGCTGTGTGCACCCAATTAAGCTATACAGCAAAAACCTCCTTTTTTTGATATGTTTTATAGGTTTGCATGTTGCTTGTATGGTCCAAAAAGAGAGTTTATCCAGAGTGATTCTTCTACACTACCAAAATGAGACCTTTGTAATTAATTCAATACTATGTGTGTGTGGTTTTTCGAGTAGCACTCCTAACTAAAC
Organism: Cyphomyrus plagiostoma; assembly: GCA_019775915.2. Taxonomy (NCBI): domain Eukaryota; kingdom Metazoa; phylum Chordata; class Actinopteri; order Osteoglossiformes; family Mormyridae; genus Cyphomyrus; species Cyphomyrus plagiostoma. The sequence goes on from JABFEA020000002.1 coordinate 26,600,755, forward strand.
TTGACTGTTAATTGATATTTATGATACAGTGAATCTTACGATTGATATGTTGAGATGATTATATTTATTTAATAATTTGCGCAGCAATATTTTATTAATGAACATTTACCTGTTCCTTCAAGTATTTGACAAAGGAAGTAATTGAAATATTACTTAATTCACAATCTGATAGTTTCAGTATTTAAATAGAAATGCAACACCACCTCGCTATACAATTTGAAACGTGTCATATCACTTAAAAGGCTGGTTGGAACAGAAGCGATCACATACTGTGGGTCTCAAAGTATGAAATACGCTGTTCTAAAAGCATATGCTGCCAAGGGCTCATCTGACGAACAAGGAAGGAAGTTAATCATCATTCATCTAACAGATCGATAGACCCTCCGCTGGACTGTCTGGAGCGGCGCCAGCCACGGCACTTCCCATCACCATCAAATCACAGAAGAATGAAGTCTTTATGAAGAAAGGCACCAGATTCCTACAGAGCAATTTACATATTCTTGGTCTCATAACACTTCATCGTCTCCATCCCAATCGCAATACCCTCCATGGCAGGAAAAAGGAGTTGCATTTTTGTTTTTGTAATTTTCCCGACGGCGTGTGTACTGGTAAAGGTGTCATGATAGAAACATTTCACGCCGCTCACATGCAAAAGCGCCAGCCCATGTCTGCACATCTAGACACATAACTCTCGGCAAAAAAAAACAAAAAAAATCGCGTACAGTTGCTTAACAACCAAATCGTGTATTTGCCATTCACATGTATGTAAGAGTTTGTCATTGCTGTATTTGAATAGTACTGTATGTTCAGTTACACCCATTCATCTCGGCTTCCTTGTCTATAACTGCATCCTCTGTTGCGTGAGATTAGTAATGTACAACAATACACCATCCGTGCCGCGTTTCAGCCGCCGTTGCGCAAAAGCACAAACACAAACGACAACGATCTTACCTCCGCCATAGACCCCGCCACTCATATTGTCATCTAAATATTATTCTAATCTCCCAGGGAAAATCAACAGCTAGCTGGCCGTGGAGTAGCTAAGGAACACCTTATATCAAAACAAATGAAATGTTAGAGGACTGTGATTTCGGGTCAGTTCGAACTTGGATAAGGTGGTGAATTTCTGTTTTTTTTGGGTCTGCGGGGTGATACACGTACAGAAAGCGGATTGCCCAAAAATACGCCACTATCCTCACACTCGGCGGCCCCCCTCCCCAGCCCGCCCGTTCCCAATTATTTCCTCGTTGTTTCTCGATTTCCCAGAGTTGGCCAATCAGATCTCGGAACAACGGCTGTGGGCTCATACCATTGGCTGAAGGTGCCGGCCGGAGCTTTTAAAGGTCCCCGTTTGCTCATGTAACGCGGCCAGCAATTGTCGGTCAAAGACATTAGGGTGATTTTGCCCGCAAAGCCTGCTCCTGCCAAGATGAATTGCACGATGCGGCAGTTTCGTTTGTGATTGATTACTGACATATGTTGTCCACAATAGACAACGAATGACCCCAACAGTAGCCTTTTGCTCACTAATTATAAGCATCCCGCAATCTACCAGTTTTGAACTAATTACCATATCATTACGACAAGTAATTTTTAAAATCTCTGTAATATTTTCGATAATGAGCAAAAAGGACATTGGACGGTGTTACTACCATTTATCCCAAATAGCAGAGGACACGCAAGATGCTTAACTTTCCTTTTCGCACGTTGGGGTCGGTAGGTAACCTACCTATATAGGCTGCCTACGTCTTCACATAATCTCTTAATGCATTCATTTTATCAACTTAGTCCTTTACTCAGCTGATCAGAGTTGCAACGTTTGTCAGCAGAAGTCAGTATAGGTAAAATTTTAGGCTTCAAATGTTAATATCCAAATGACGAACATACGATGACATCATTAATTGAAGACGACGATGGTATTTATTTTATATTTCAAATATAACAATATACCCCGACTACATAAATACGATACATATGGGTATTTACAAGGCTGCGTAAAGAATATCCTATCCATGTACGTTATGCCTTACTCAGCCTAGCCATAACTGCAACAATGTATATTATACATAATGTACTTATATCGGTCACATGGTGTTTGTTAGTTTCATTCACGCAATGTATTTGCAACTTAAGCATAAAGAAACATTTTTCAGTGGCCAGCTGTCCAACGGCTCTATAGGAAAGAGAAAAATATATTTTTATCCATACAACCGATGTGGTTGCTAGGCAACCGTTCTTCTGTCACAACACTCTTTAATAAAACCTGAAGAAGAAGTCAGGTGGGATAAACCATTCTGTGCTTTTATGCGGGTAGAGAGCTGACACTACTTTGGACACCATAGTTATCTGGTTGCTCAATGGGTTGCAGGGTGAAGCCCCTATTAATTCACCAAGACTCAAAAACTCTGACGTGTACTGTATATTGATTTAGTGGAAATATTTAAAGGGTCTTGGGGAGTCAGAAAAAAAAGTAAATGCACATTTGTGGGTTAAGTGAGTGAGAGGGAGTACAAGATAATCACCTCAGGACCGGGTCATAGTTGTAAGGAGGCCATAAACTGTCACAGACAAATATCGGACTTTGTCCTCCCCTTGACACAAGTATTGCATCATATTCAACACTTTCTGTTTCATTATTCCAGCAGAACAACTTAAAATACACTTTGCTTTGGTTATACTGTTAGATATATAATTAAATATATAATTATATAATTAAACTTTTCAGTTTCAAGTCCGGTCATTTCATCACTGGATGTAGTGTGGAGTTAAATATGCCTGCATTAAAACCATCTACTCGGCCTTCATTAAACACAATATTATAAAAAAATGTTAAAGAACTTGACGTGCGATTATTCTGTCATGTAATACAAAAACGTGGTCTCCAAGAAAAAGTTCAAAATGTGAACTGAAAAAAATACATTGTTTATGTTTCGAATTTTCGATAGACTTCCTGCAGTTAGAGCCTCGGGGCTAGTTAAGGACAAAATAAGCGAGTAATCGGTTGTAATTTGTCATAATAGGAATTAAAATGTTCCACAAACTGATAATATGGGCTTTTTACATGCAGCAGTCTGATTTTGCGGAAAAAGTGCGAATCACGTGACCGGCATTCGGCCGTAGGCGGACCGTGAGCGTTAACATTTGTGCATAAAAAAGTCAATTGAAAACGAAAACGTGACTTTTTGTTCTGTGCCTTATCTTTATGCCTACATCTTGTGCATGATATGTCATGTGAGAAAGACAGGACAAATATTTAAATGTCTTTTTTTAACATATATTCAACGCCAGTGTGACTGAAGATCTCGTTTCGGTGATAGTGGCTGTGGACCCTGCCTTGCCTGTATCTACTCTTCCTAGAAGCAGCGGCGTTGCCGAATGGTATGGTCTCTCTCCGAATGGGTGTGGTTGAATTTCTCTCAACGCTAATGTCCGTGCAGAAGAAGGTGATTTATGTGGGGTACGAGTCAGAATCGTTTACATGTGCCTAGGTATAGGCATACGTGCATTTATACTTCGGAGCGTGTTAGCTGTAGGAGCATCGTTTCGTTTATTTTTGCGCCAACAGGCGCATCTCCAGATCAGCCGGCAAGATAAGTCGTTTTTGGTTCTATTTCTTGTTTTTTTATTTTGCAATCAAAAACCCGAGTCCGATCCTATTTCTGGTCTTCGCAGTTTATATAGTAATTCATTTTTGGACAAGGGTGCGACGGGCATAACGGAAAAAGGGAGAGGGAGGAGAAAAGGAAGAAGGAGAGCACCGCGTCGAGCGAGGAAGGAAGCGAGGGATCAGAAAATCATAAGCAGCAAGATAGCACTCAAATCCCCCAAAAAGAATCTTTGATATATGTTTGGTGTTAATTCTCTCAAATACCGAGCGAGCAAACATACTACGCGTCGTGTTGTTACGAATAGAAATTTGTAACAGTGAGTTTCAGGACTTTGAAAACCATTTGAAGCAGAGAAGAGGATTTAGCGGTGTAATACACATACTGCATTTTTGAGGAGGCCCTGAATTGACTTGATGTTCTTCTCAAAGCAGTACTACTTGAAAAAACCGCATGACATGCGTATCATTCAGCGTTTGGTAGTGGATTGAAACTCCTGGAAATCCGAACGGCGTGCCCTGCAGTGAAGAGAAGATCAAGCCGTCTCCGTCTACTGAATAACCGCGGCCGCTGGCTTCTATTTCTTGCCGGAGATAAAATACGCCAGGAAATTCAAGAAAATAGCAGGTACCACGTCGCCTGTCGACAAGCGACCAACATTATGAATTAACACGCCGATCAGCCGTGCTTCCGCATGTTACTATTATCAGAGGATTGATAATACATATACATAATAATATATTTGATAAGATGATGAATTACATAGCTCACCAGCAACTGCAATGACACATACAATGGCCGTCATACACAGTTGTGTTATGATATTGTTATACGTTGGCCATGGACGCAGTGATGAGTTTCCATCCTACGTTTTTTTGGTGGGGGGATACGGGTTAACAGTTAACGTGGCAGATGAGTGTGCGGTAAAGGGTTTTTGTTCATGCAAGCTTATCTCTAGCCCATCTATATATCATATGAATTTTGAGTACTTTCTTTTCACAACTGTATATTAAATTGAATCATCAAAAGTATTTAATATGATCAGCGTGTTAAGCCAGGGTGTCTCCATGTGTCAAAGCGAGCTGGGTGGGGACGGTCCTTTATCTTCTTGTACTGCACCTGAACGGAGTTGGCAGGTCACTAATAATGGCCCCGCGTACCGAACACGTTAACGTCAATGCCTTCTTTCGTACAACATCCATTATTATCGTTCTTGGCGATATTAACTAATTAAGGTTTATTTTCTCCCCTTGTCATTTTTAGAGATGGCAGGTTTTGAAGGGGAAAAAAACTGATCTGAGCATTTAAACAAATGCACTTGGAATGCATTCTTGAATGGGACTAGGCACCAGATGGACGTATTATGACAAAGTAAATGTTTAATTTTAATTGGTAGTAGTAACTTGCAGTCGTAGACTACAGAAATGTGCAGCGCGACATATGGAAAGACACATTGTCCTAAATGAGTTATCGATTTATATTACCGTCTCTGCTAAATAATTCATATTTTCGGATATTATTTACCAAGTGGTTAACACATAGAAGTTCTAAATGCAGCTTTTTAAAAACGTTTGACACCCAATCAGAACTGCAATAGATGATCAGACGAGCGCTTACTTTCTGTACATCCTGTTTACACTCTTTCATCTTTTCATCTTTCGAAGCGGCATTTACGGATTAAGGCGATCCATTTCACCCTGAAAGGCGAAAGAAGGTTTTATTCGCAGGTTTGCGCCTACAAATCGAACGCGCAGGGGCAGCGGCAGACCGTGGCAGCGTGTCCCGGGAGTTGGAGCGAGTTACTGAGGCTGGGAGCAGACTGAAGTCCATAAGGCCGCCTTTCCACTCAGTGTCGTTTCTGTCATCCTTTCTGCATCTTCATTTATTAATCCATAACCCCCTGTATCCAGAACACGATTGCGGTGAGCAGTGGAGGCGTAGGTTTCGATACAGGGACACCCTCCACGGCTTGTCAATACATCAATCTTTCTGCATCAGCAACTCGATCTTTCATGAAAATCGCATGAAATTCTACTATGTATTATTTAATTCCATTGCTGCATTTCTGCAGGCTGTGCAGTGAGTATACCTTTGTCTTGCTGTTTCACCTGTCACTTAATTTTTTAATGACTATCTGGAGTTTGGAAGTTCCGTGTTGCGTTGATGTTTAGGCTAGAACTGTGTTGGGAGACCTTTAAAGTGCTCTGTCCTTGTAATGTTTCAGGGACCTTTCCAGCCAGATGGGGATGTCTCCTAATTAGGCTGAATGGTTGTCACTGGCTAATTTCCCCCAGTTGCTTTCTATTAGTTGCATGATCTGTATGTTTCTAGCCCCCGGGGGGGAAGGCGGTGCTGCTTAATTGCCTCCTGTAGGATGTGCTTGCGATGCAGAGGGACTCTTCAAAATGCAACATAGGTGCACACTGGTGCAATTTTAACATTAATCATTTACTTTATTTAGTAGATGCTTTTATTCAAGGCAACACGCATTTGAGAATGCTGGGCCAGGCTGTCCCTCGAGCAATTGGGGGTTAAGGGCCTTGCTCAGGGGCCCAGCAGCGAATCTTCCCTGCCAACCCTGGGGTTTGACCCTATGATCTTCTGATCACAGTGTCCTGACGCACTGAGTCACGCGCTGCCCCCTACAGTTTGATCCGCATCTGGTCAGCATCTCATTGTCATTCACTGGCTTCTCTGCATGAACACAGATGCTCATGGGAAAAATGTAGTTTTAAAGTCTCCAGCAGAGAGTCCATTGAAGAAGACGAACAAAAATCTTTCCTCAGACCTAGTTTGAGAGACATGAAGGTATCGCAGGCCAGATTTTAATGGAGTTATCCATGTATCTATCCATCTGTCCATTTTTCCCGTAACTGTGTATCTATACAGGGACGTGATTATCCTGGACATTATTCTCGGAAGCACTATGCACAAAGAAGGGGACTTCCTGGAAGGACAGTACTGTACACGAACAATTTCTGTTGCAATAAAAGGCACCTGTGAACAGCAGCTTAGACAGTTTGAAGGTAGTCATAACTCACTTACAAAAACTAATCATTGCAGGTTACCAGGACACAAGACTGGGGTCTTGATTATTATCTTAGACGTAAATTGCTAGTATTTCCTTTTTTGTGGGGTCGAGTTTAGCTGACAGTGCGAGACAAGGAAGAGATTCGAAACGTGCAACTCGGGAGGATGAAACTGTGTTTTGCCATCACACGTGGATGTGCTTTGTGTGACTAGCTGACCGGCTGTAATGGAGACAAACAAGGAAATGGCTCCGTTGCCAAGAGCAGCTGCGATGCAAATGCCGTGCAAACCTGCAGCGGCTGCCTGGCTGCGCTGATGAACCGCTGAGGGAGGGTGCGCAGACTTCCGAAGGATACGTTCTGGGCTGCATTGAGGCGATGTCCAAAAGTCAGAGCGCCTGCTGAACCATCGATACCTAAAGGACGGGCATCTGGCTGCATTGAGTTGATCTTCAAAGATGTGATTGGTGCCTCCACTCAGCACCAGCTACCCTTGATCTCCAAAGGGTTGGGTCTTGGCTGCCCTGGGATCTGGGATCTGCATATACTGAGGTGACGCCCATACGGCAGAGCTTCGGCTGAATCAGGGCGATAGCCAAAAGTGAGATTTCTGGTAGCACAGGTGACTAAGGGAGTAGATTCATTTACCTCTAAAGGTATCGTCTTGTCAGTAGGAGCAAATGCGTAGCAGGAGGAGAGGAAGTGGCTCCGCTTGCCGCCTGGCTGAGGGTTTGGGTCCCGGCACTTGCAGCTCTGCTGTGCCCATGAGGAAGGCGTGGTAATTATGTTAGGCTGCCCCCGGTGGAAGTGTGTCTGCTAAATGCAATCGCAGTTACTGAAGTGTGGCGGCGGCCTGCTGTACTGTGGACTGACCGGAGCCCGTGGTCACACACAGACCACAGAGGTGGTGCAACCGTCGGTTAATTTGGTCATTTTTAATTGCGCTTGTAGGTAAGTCTCACCAGGAACTGTCAGATCCAAGCATATGAAGACTGCTTTCTGTATGGTGTGTAATGATGATTTAGAGATGCAGTTTAGAAAGCACTTTTTGAGGAACTCCTCGGAGACGGGGGGGGGGACGGGACGGGTGCATTCCAGCCTCTGGGGTGGTCAGCTGACTGGCCAGTGGCTAAGGCAACTGCGAGGCTGCAGCTCACTTCTGTTTCGTAGTTTGATGTTCGTTAAGACCGTGTAGAAGTGGTTCAGTTTCATCGCGAAAGAAATTCAGTCTGTATGTCCTTCATCTGATGCCTGGTGCTGCTGGGTATACTGTACACAGAAAGTGACACTGTGCTGTGTGATTTATAATAAACAAGAGGTTTGACATATAAAAATGAATCAGTCTGGAATGAGCTCAGCCAGTCTGGATTGATACTTGTGTGTGTTATATGTGGGTGTGCATGTAAATGGTGTGCATTGCATTGTGGGTATCCCAAATGTTATAATGAAATGCTAACATCTGTGGGTCAGACCTTTGGGGCCACTTGTTCTTATTGTGGGGCAGTTGTATTCCAGGATATCATACGATTTTGAATTACAAAAAGCAGGACGATAAATCACTTCAAATCACAGATTGTGAGACAAAAGCAGACATTGTGGGTGATTCCCATACACAAGCAGGAAGTGGGTTGGTTGAGTGGGTGTGAAGGCTGTGTACATACTAAGCAGAGATTGTGTTCAGTGGATGGTTGGTAAATCTCTGGGATTTCATTTTGACCTCTCTAAGTTTTACGTCGTCGTGCTTTCTGTTCTAGGAGATATGATTTCATACGGGGTCTGTTTTGGTTTCTCATTGATGTTTGGAGGTGGGTCACGTGTGTCTTTTTGCTTAAAATCAGATTAGCATAGGATATATAGCGGCTTGTTGGGCCACAGCATCATGACTTACCGTATAGCACGCTAATGCTACTACACTAACTGTTGGACTTTTTTTTTGCCCACCCCTGCAGGTTGCTGATTGGCTGAAAGGTGGTGGGATTAAGAGTATAGCACGAATCAAGTATGAGTGAGCTGGAGCAGCTGCGCCAAGAGGCGGAGCAACTGAGGAACCAAATTAGGGTAAGAGATGGAGCTTGGGGGTAGAAATAATTAATGATTCATGAAATTCAAATTGCAGTTAAAATGGTCTGTTTCTGTTGGTTGGCTTTGATCAGACCGCTAATTGCCAACAGTTTTTTAAATTTTTGTTTTGAAAAAGGCATTTTTAAATTGCCCTTTTAAGGCCTAAGTTTAAAGTAACTTGAAGGGAATTGGTGTCTGAATTTCATTTACAGAAACAGGCAAGAAATGGCAGAAAAAAGAATAGAATAGAATGTCATTGTAGCAAGTTACAACAAAATTCTGAGCATAATGCTTGGAGGTACATGTGAATATGGAGGGAACAAATTTAAACCAGGGGAAGAAAAATCAGACTGCAAACCAGGAGCAGCTCAAAAATACAAGGAAAGGGAGTCTGTAGTGGCAGGTGGCTGTTTAACAGCATAGTAACATACCGCCGGGTAATGGGCTCAAAAAATGACCACAGACTTGGATGACTACCACTGCCTCCCATTCTCACTCTGGATTTGAAAAGCTGTTAATGAAAATAGTTTGATCCAGTGAGCTGACGTCCTGGCCGGTCGGCTTTGTGGACTGCAGCACTGAGGGGAAAGGCTTTGCGGGTCTCACGGGCCGGGCTGAAAGATCGCTGGGCTTCTATGGAAAGCTCCGGAACGCGGCGTGGCTGGGGTTTCCAGCCCCAACCCCCAAGGGCCCAGTATGTGAATCATCAGATATCGCGCAGTCAGCATTTAAAATGATAAATACTACATTACGATAAGGCAAAAGACGACCTAGTCGATATGTGTGTAGTTTTTTTTTAAAAATACTGAAGTTTCCATGTTTTGTCCGTTCCCTGGATGGGGAAGGAGCAGGTGTTCAGGAGAGGCATCTATTATGTAAGCAGGTCACACTATAGCTCGAAAGGGTCTTTGGACTCACAAGTGACGTGCCTTAATCTAATAACCTTGCCGGACGACTGTAACTCGCAGCAAACCCAGCGGCCTGCTGTGATTGACCCACCGGTCTGCTATCTCTGATTTCAGGATGCCAGGAAAGCCTGCGGAGACTCCACCCTGACACAGGTGCGTCCGGGGTGGTGGGACCCTGAGGGCGGTTTATGCCGCTTTGCTCCGCGCTGCACGCGTATATGGCCGCCCCTCCCGGCGACCGCCTCCGAGCCCGTGACGTGCACGCATGTCTTTCAGATATCCGCCGGACTCGACCCCGTGGGCCGGATCCAGATGCGGACGCGGCGGACGCTACGAGGGCACCTGGCTAAGATCTATGCCATGCACTGGGGCTGCGATTCCAGGTGGGGCATCACTGCATGCACACTCATGCGCACACATGCATGCATACCGCAGTGTTTGATCAACACCACACTTGCCATACAGGATACGTGACCAGTAACTGTCCCAAAAAGTGCCACATTCATGCAGTCTCGCAGATTGGACAGACATTTGTCCATCCATCCATCCATCCATCCATCCATCCACTCACTCAGAGGCGATTCTAGGATTTTTTAAGGTGGGGGCAAAAGAAGAGCCATAATTCATACGGACCTGTTTTGAATTGATGAGTGACAGCAGACTGGGCCCCCCTCTACTTCCAGCACAGACCAGTGGCTCCCCCCCCATATCCATCCCTGCATCCTCTCATCCACCTGTCTAACTTCCTTAAGCCATAAGGTTGACAGTGAGTGTGGGGTTTGTCCCAGCAAGGACAGAATGCCAAACAGCAGCTGCCCTGGAGGCCTTCCTGTGCCAGCGAAATAAGTTCTGAACTCTCCTACAGTGTGGTACTGCTCTGAATTTCAGGGGGGGGGCCCTGATTCAGCCTTGGGCTTGTGGCCGGGCCCCCGCCACCTCATGCCCGCAGCAAACGGGCCTCTGTTAGCGCGTAGCGTGAGAGCGCTGTCGGCAAGCTCCATTTGCATGGCATGCAAAGCATTAGCGCTGCGGCGGGGCCCATTCATACTCAATGCCCCTCCCCCCTCCCCCAGACATGTGAGAAGTTCTGCTGGAGGTAGGAGTTGAAACTCCTCCTGACAGAGGATTCTGCCAGACGTTCCCAGCAGACTCTCAATATACACTTGGGCCTGCCAGGCCTGGCTGGCTTCCTCCCCCACCAGCGGAGCCAACCCACCACCAGGTAGTGATCAGTTGACAGCTCTGCCCCCTCTTCACCTGAGTGTTCAAGACATGTAGCCACAAATTGGATGACACGACTACAAAGTCGATCATCGAACTATGGCCTAGGGTTTCCTGGTGTCAGGTGCACATATGTACACCCTTATGCCTGAACATGGTGATCATTATGGGCAATCGGTGACAAGCACAGAATTCCAACAACAAAACACCGCTCGGGTTCAGATCGGGGTGGCCGTTCCTCCCAATCATGCCACTCCAGGTCTCACTGTCATTGCCCACATGAGCACTCATCAGAGAGGTGATATTCCATGTCCCTAAAGCTAGCTTCTGCAGCCGAGGATCGGACCACCAAGGTCCCCGCCTTTGGCCACTGCCCTGCTCACATTGCACCCGACCCCTATGGCCCCTCCTATAACTAACAAACTAGCATGTATGTAAACATACTGCCTAAGAGCTGCATGGAGTCACTCTAAAAGGCTACAATACTGTAATGTCTTCAAGATAATCTAGAGTGCAGGTAATAGGAAGATAAAGATTATTGTCCATTAATATGTGAAAAGGTAACAGGTGCCTCAAGTATGACTGAATGGGATACATACAATGAGTTAATTCAAACCAAAACAGAGTCTAGAACACCCCTGAGTCTCAACTCAAATTTGGGTCGCGGCAAGTCCTAAAGGGTCACAAGACGGAGTTGAAAATGTAAGTACAAAATGTAAGCCAGCAAGCTCCTATGCTGATCCACAATCAGATTTCCCAGCCCAAATCCTAAAATTCACCTGTATAAACTGGTTTTGGGTCTGCAACTGCTTAGCACAAAACTAGTGAACATTCATCCAATCCAAGAAGCCAAACCACAGATGTTTAATTTAAAATTCACTGGCACATCCAATCAGATTTGTATGATAGGCATTGATAATTATAAATTACAGAGTGCCCTGCGTGCTTGATCATAGCGTTAATTTAAATTTATACAATGGTACCTCCTGGTCTCGAACTCACTAGAACTCAAATTTCTTGAAAGTTGAACAAACCAGTTTGACCTAGAACTCGATCTGAATATCAGAAGTCGAACCGTGAACGCTGACCTAATATAAATTGTACACGCCAGAAAATGAGTCATACTACAATCCATTTCTTACTTAAATGCCTTCTTCACAGGCTGGACGATTGACCAAATAAAGCAGCGCAACATTACAGTAAATAACAATAAATAAACCACTAACTTACATGTACTATTAGAGTATTTATGTAATTTATTTAAACTTTATTTTACAGGTAAATTAATTAAAAACCAGTTCTGCTTTATGTGATATTCGGGAGAAATAGCAGGTTACGCATCAGAATTCCCTGGGATACAAATGTCATGCATGTAACTAAACTCTTCAGCCAATAAGAGCAAAGGTGTGTCGTCCCGGGTGAGAGGTCGCAATGCATCTAACTGTAATGCATTGCATCAGGATCAGAATGCAGTGCTTTAAGCCAGCGCTGTAAGCAAGTCGAACACACCCAATGGCCGGACTGGGGAAACAAACTGAAATGCAGACTTAATACAGAGGACTAATGACAACAACCAGAAATAGCTGATCACATGGGGATCGGTCGGACGACTGGGGCAGGACAAGGGTAATGTTGGGATAAGATCTTTATTGTTTTGGAAGCCATTAAGAAAAAAAATGCTCTTCTTGTTTTATCCTGTTCATTTTGTGTTTCATTTTGTGTTGGGCTGTGGTGCAAAAAGATTGAGAATCACTGGTGTAGAACACACACACATTTCTGCTTAGTGTCTTAAAAATAGCGAAAATGCAAGTTTTTGCTAACATGACTACTGCTGCATTAGGAGGGGGTTTGGCAACATCTGTGGTAAAAAGAAGAGCTTTAGACAAAGTAATAGTGATCTGTTGTAGCACCACACATATTTTCATAACCAATCAACTCTAATTTAAACTATTGCCTGCAGAACGGGTCAAGGAGCTGCTAGCTGAAGGCAAATGGGCATCTACACAACCTATTCTCTAACAGTGTTCCTGAAAAACCCACATACTCAAACACCACTCTTCTCAGAATGTCATTGTCCACCCACACATGGATCATCCCACTATGGTCTGCCACCTGTGCTTCTTTGGACAACAACGCTAGCAGTCACACCAGCTATCCACTTATCCAGAATGCTGCAGGTTTCCCTCCTGCCAAATCTAGAGCCATGCAAGAGGAAAGGTCAACCTAGCAGTTACAAGAAGATGGCTTAATCCTCAGTAAGGATGCACGAAGTCTCCTGTTACTGCTGTTGACATGCAATGAGGGGCTCTTGTGTCCCCCTCTGTTGAGATGTTTGATTATGTAGTCTAGTATTGAACTGTTTATTGCATCAGAAATGGATAATGTCATAGGCCCTGGTACAAATTCTTGGAAAAACTACTTAGCTCAAGGACGGAATGACAAGACACAAGAAACTGGGAAAGTGGACTGTGAGTGAATGTTTTCTTTTTTTTCCAAGACAATATCCCCATCAAGAAAGCCAGCTACAAACTCTCTGGGTAATATACCTCACTTAAAAGACTAAAAAGCACCAGACAGTCCTTCCTCTGCTACAAGCCACTGAGAATGAAAAATAAAAAAATATGTACTAAAACAGACCTGCAGATCTGCATAGTTTGTGTGTATGTATTTAATATATATATATATATGTATATAATTTCACTTTTTAACATTTTCTTGAATATACCGTTTATGTTGTGTACTGCATATATGGCTTATCATACTGAATAGGCACAAATGTTTATAATATACAATATATAAGAATATACAGTAACTCTATTCAGAACAAGATATATTTCATTACTCGGAACACTTATTTTAATTAGTCTTCCTTCATTTAAATGTCCGTATTTTAAGTATTTAAAAATGGACAAGTTGGTTATAAAATATAAGGGATGGACAATATAACAAAAACATATTTATACAGTTTTGTCCAAATAAAATAACTGCATTGTGAGTTATTACATTAAACCACATTTTTATGATAAGAGTAATACACCTTTATTTCTAACTACATTGTATCAATTTTATACCTAATTTTTTCTTTCATTTATTTATACCACTACATAACACAAGGACAGAAAGTTCTTCGTAGTTAAAGACATGAACATGAAGGTTACTAGTTCAATTGCCTAGGGAGGTCCTTCTGTAGACTATTGGGTAAATATTTATTTCTAACTTCTCTGAAATATTGCTTTGTACAAATCGGTTTCTTTTGGAAAGTCAGCTCAAAGAGAGAACGTAAAGTGTTTCAGCACAACTATACAATTCATGTGATGTTTTCCACCTAAATTATTTTCTGAAGGCATGTTTTGTAAAAGAATACATGTTATTAATATGAAATTAGCCTTTTTGTCATATATTCATAATATTCTAATCTGCAAATGTTGTGGCCTGGTCTATTTATAACAAAAGCATGAAACTTTTATATAATAAAAAAAAATTGCTTACTCACTTTTATTTCAGATGCCATTTACATTTTTACAGCAAAACTTGAAACTATTTATTTAAAAAGTCAGTTGCACATGGAAAATTGGTTTTTCAAATGTTCTGTTTCCGTGCTGTAGCAAACACTCTCAATATAATTCAATACTTAAAACAGGCTATAAAATGTAGTTTTGACAGTGTGCTGTAATCCCACCCACAGCACAACAGATGATGGGTCTTTCAAAACACACTGCTTGTTATGGATTTCAATAAATCTGAAAGAAAAATTAAGAAATGAGCTGTATTTTTAAAACATAATTTTGTAGACATCAGAGCTCAGAGAACCAGCAACTACTACCACCTCTTAAGCTGAATGCTTTAATAACCGTCATTAATTGTCCAGTTTTATGTGACATTTAATGTGATTATTCTGTTGCATATTATGCTTTTCTGGAGAATGACTCGTATATCAGGAGGATGCTCAGCATCCCTTCAGCACTAAGTCTTAATTACCTTGCTTCTGTCTGCCAGCAATTCTTTGATCTTTAGAAATAAATCAGTATTTTTTTATTAGAAATTCCTTCTTGGAGACACAATGTTTCAAATTAGACCTAACGTACTAAATTTTTCAATTCAATTTTTCATTCAAGTCAGGGTGTATATATGATGGTGGTTTTTCTTTTGCAGTTGACTTGTTTTAAGTGGTAAGATTAAGTTTACAAGATAATAGTCTCTCTTCTAGCGAGTCCTGTTTTTGCAAAGCATGTTTAAGTTATTTATTTATAATAACATATCATCATTCTGACTTTCATGTAGTGTGATGTCGATCAAGAATGTCAAAAATTGGGTATAGGACTAAATGACAGCTAGCCAACACCTCTGAGGGCTACTCTACCCAGCTAGTGGGGGAATGAGGTGAGAGCTGAGAAAATGGCTGGTCCCTCCAGGATTCCACAGTATGAATGTCACAGAATGTCACAGTAAGAAATAGGCCGCCTGACCAATTATCCTTCAATTGGTCCGGTGACAACACAAAAGCAGAAAGTAGAGGAATTCCAGGGAGGAAACAATTCGTTTACATGTAGCCCAAAAAGAGTCATTGGTACTTTGTTTCGTATTCTGCTTGGCCGTTAACATATCCTTGTCCTGTTCGTTCTTCTGTTTGCTAAGGATAATACTTAAACTATCTTCGTTTGCTTTCCTTTATGCTGTTAAGTATTGTTTTCACACCTGCATCTGTTTACCACTTAAACCCCTTCATGTTAGGGGTCCTTTGAAAAGACAGAGCCCATGCTCTTGCACAAGCTGTATAAATAGGCAGCTATGTACAATGCAAACAGTGGGTGTTTGTTCACTTGAGCATTTGCCTACAATACATTACAAGCTCGGTCTAAGCACCAGAACAGAGCAATAACAATCAAATTAGAAAACCATAAGTAGGCCCTATCTAATTTGATCATTTGGTCAAATAGGCTACCTTCCAGTCAACTTACCTGTGAGACTATAATTCTAAGAAATGTATACACTCTAAATAAAAATGTATACCTTTGCTTGTCACTGGGGTTGTACCCTTGTAATTGTATGTTTAAAGGTACAGAAATGTTCCTCAGAGTTAAAAGGGGTACAGTGACCGACAGCTAAGGGTACAATTGGCAGACCCTAGAGGGTATAGCCCCCAGTGACAAGCAAAGGTAAAAATTTTTACCCATCTTTCTGAGATTACTGTATTGCGATGACTGCTAATATTATATAATAGCCTAGTACTGGGTGGTATAAACGGTATACGATATAATAGCCTATTTGGCAAACGGGAGAGCTTTTGATTATACTTACCGCAGAAATTTCCGCTCCTCGCCCGCAAAAATGATGTGGAAGTCACGTCAAATAAATAATTTATTATTTATATGATTTATATAAAAATTGTTTATAGGATTATTGCAGCACCCGGCAGCAGAGTCCTGCACAGGTCTGATTTTGACAAACCGCACCAGCCCATATATACCCATCATATTTAAACCCGTATCCGAACCGTTATCTGACAGAAATAAAATAAAATTCCGCATCCGATCCACTATAAAAAAATACCGACACCCAACCCACACCCGAATGAAATTCAGTCAGATTAAACATTAAAGACAAAAGTTTACTGGCACAACAAACATGTGCAACATCAGTTGAAAAGGCATAGCCAAATGTAAATGTTGCTTAATAACAGCAAAAGAAATGATAAGCATAACAAATGGTAGTAGCTTACCTCCAAACTCAAATAATGTTTGATATTGCCATGCCCACACATAGCCTTACCAGCTTACAATTAAATGTGTTAATAAAACTAATATTATATAAAATGTACATTAGGCTACCCTGCACAGTATTGGGTTTTATATGCTTCCGGCCTACGTGCACTGTCAATTTTCCTTTGATTACCCGATTGGAATTCCTTCGCGAAGGCGAGGACTAGTGTTTGGTGCGGTGCTTTATATTACTGTGTAAAAAAAGGATACTGTCCACAGTTGATGGCCTCAGCTGACTACTACAGCATCCATTTCGAACAACTGGAGGTGATCGCAAGCGTTTTTTGAAAATGAAAGTGGGGGAAATTTCCAGGAATGCGCGTGCAGACAAACTGATATGGATTTTACGTTTTATCATCTTGAATTCAGGGATTTTGTCGCTAAAATATAGGCCTAGGTTATTTTTTGTTGGCACATGATGCCTTGAAAATCGCAAATTAGCTCTCCTGCGTCCGACCCGAAACCATATCCGACATAGTAGAACATTTTTCACCCGTTTTAACAAAATTTGCGGGTAACCTATCGGGTACCCGAACCCCTGCAGAACTCTGCCTGGCAGGACCTTTATGGGAGAGATGGTCATACTAATATAGATAGAGTTATGACACTAGTCTAGTTTTATGTCTTGTTTTCTGCTTACCTATACAATTTACAAAACCAACCTGTGTTTTTAATATAAGATAAAACCAGTGAAGTTACTTTAAATGTTTTCATATTTTTTCTATAATTGCAAATTTTCACAATACATATTCTACGTTCATGAATACTTTGAAATGTTTTACCAGTTTACTATACAACTTCCTGCTGCAATGCCTTTGCTATGAACATATGTTACCTTTTCAAAAACAGTTATATTGAAATTTACAGATCAAATCATACAGTATACTGCAATATATACTGTCTACCGTCTATAGTTCAAATTGAACTATATGAATTTTATGCCATATCGCACAGCCCTAAAATAACCTCATATGCAATCTATATATCTTAAATTGGCCAATTTATTCTGTTCACTAATCTTTTGCAAAAAAAAAAAAACAAATACTAAAATAAATGAGGAGAGCACAGTCTTAATAAGGATTCACTATTTGCATCTAGGAAGTGGCTGCCAAATGTATTAAGATATTAATTTACCAACTACTTTATTGGTTGGTGAATTCTAAAATTAACAAAATAGTAATACTAAGCTATTATATGAACCATAGATATCCTCACTGCTCTCTATCTTTTTCATCTGCACTTGCCTGTAGAAGGGCCTTCTTAATCACTCTTCCTACGTCCTGCCTCCACTCAGGGATGTTTGGGTTGTACTCATCCAGATTAGGGGAGAAAGATAAAAGGAGTGATTTGAAGAACTCTGTGAAAACATAAGAAATGGCCATCTTTTAATAATTCTTCCATTGAAAATTTTCAAGGACCCAGCTCCACGATAGTTCTCTACAGGTGAACTGTCTATTAGTTACAAAGATGAATGCCTTGCTTTTAACAAGACGACAGTATAGTCCTATCTTGGATATTTAAC
Organism: Cyphomyrus plagiostoma; assembly: GCA_019775915.2. Classification (NCBI taxonomy): domain Eukaryota; kingdom Metazoa; phylum Chordata; class Actinopteri; order Osteoglossiformes; family Mormyridae; genus Cyphomyrus; species Cyphomyrus plagiostoma. The sequence goes on from JABFEA020000002.1 coordinate 26,618,860, forward strand.
AAACTAGTGCTTTACTCCAAAAAACAAATGCAATTGTAAATTAAATTTAACATTAGCATAACAGTTCTAAAAGCATTAAAGGGAGAATGGCAATACGTCTGTCATGACAGGGCAAAATATGTGAATTATAAGCAGTGGCTCAATGAATATTTATTTTTATTCTTTTCAAAGGTTGTAACTGGGGAAAAAACAATTCAAAAGGTTTCAATATAAAAACAAAAAAAATTAACAATAATAACTACGATTTACCTTGGACTGCTATGGTTCTTGTATCCTGTAATATTATATTGCCAGAAGACACCTGGACTGTAACAGTATTCATTCCCTCTGCTGCAAAAGTAGTGGAAATGCTTCCTTCCAAGGTTACTATTGGCTACAACGAACAAAATAAATTGTTAAACATATATATATATGTATATACCATATGTATATACCATATATATATATATATATGGTAAACACATATATATGGGTATTGTTTTTATACAAAGCACAAGTATAAGCACGTTCACATTTGTTTACATTTACAAGAGCATGAATTTGACCCGGCACTTAGACATTACCTCTGTGCTGTTCCAGAACCACCAGAAATAGGTTACAGTTCTAGGATAGCTTGGCCAGACGACGGCAGTGAGGTTGACCTCTTTAATCCTGATTGCAACAAATGGAGCTAAGAGATGAACATGCTCTATTGGGCCTGAAAGACATCACGCACATCGTTATAAATATATACAATTAACCTAACTATCTATATGTGATGGTAAATCAAGATACTGAATTATGGTATTGATTGTATATAATAATTATTGCAGGGGCGGCATGGTGGTGCAGTGGTTAGCACTGTTGCCTCACACCTCTGGGGCCCGGGTTGTGGTCTCCGCCTGGTTTCATGTGTGTGGAGTTTGCATGTTCTCCCTGTGTCGTCGTGGGGTTTCTTCCGGGTACTCCGGTTTCCCCCCACAGTCCAAAAACATGCTGAGGCTGATTGGAGTTG